>JANEHU010000967.1:0-141566 GCA_027563435.1 Nasonovia ribisnigri | reverse complement strand
TAGTAATAAAATAAATAAAACCACAACTTTTTTTGCATTATTTGTATGTTTTGTAATTATACAAAAATCAACATTGTTTAAGACAAGTATAATATGGAAAATAAATTGTAAACATCGTATCAATGGGTTGGGCGAATGCTATAGCTGCCACGTTCATTAACATGTTAAGTTTTTAGATTTTTTTTAAGTTCTAATTCTTAATCAAAAACATTATGATTATTTCTTATTAAAGGAAGGACATATTAAGGCTACTTTTTTAAAATGTTGTTCTTTAAACTCCTATAAATTTTGTTTGAATATTGAATATTTACGAAATTTTAAATATTGATTATTCGAAAATGAAATCCAATATTTCAAATTCGATATTTTCTGAATTTCTGATCGATGTCAAGTAGACATATTAACGAATTCAAATCAGTTTTCAGAATTCTTATGGCGTTATCATGTCCATCGGTATAATTGACAAAAAGTACATACAAATATGAGCATAAATTGTATACCGTTCCCCGCTCGACGGTGACTTGTGCGCGTGTGGGATCGCTCCTCTATTTCATTTACACAGTTTCACACTTTCACGCGCACTTATGATGCATACATCTGGAGAATTTGCTTTATTTTGAACTCCTTAAAATCTGTCCGTTTGCAATTCTTTCGAACACAACGTATACTGTTTTCTTCAAGAGATAAATAACTCATTAAAACATCGTAACAACTTTTTCCTATTACTATTAAGTAAGTTATAGATATTTGGTTACTCTTTACTCATTATTTTTGATGTGACAATTATCATGCTAAATATCCAAATTTTATGTATGTAATTTGTTCAGAAGTAAGTATGTAGGAATATTTGGAATAATCATAATATTTTTGGTGGAATTTTTGGTAACCGATCGAGTTCCGAAAATAAGATAAGTATAAAAGATTATCGACAAAATATGAGTTTTCTAGGTATATTATATCTATTGCAATGATACAGTTCTCACACATGTGTAGTTCTCAGTAATCACCTCAATCATTCAACTATATAATACCTACAATGTATAATATATAACTTTTATTTCATACCCGACTATAGAGAATTATTCATTATATATAATAGTCAATGGCCTTAAATAGTCTTCAAGTGTACCATACTAATTCTATTTACACTTAGACTTGGACCAAGACTTAATATGCTATCAGCCACTTCCACAATTATGATAATCATTTAAAGTCAAATACCTGGTTAAGAAGACGATAGCCTCTTGTGGTTAGTTTTAATCTGTGGCTTCGTTAAACGGATGAATGTATACATATAAATACACAATATACATTGTGTATTGACTGTAGTCAATGAGTACACTGTTATATTCTTCAATGTGCAATTTTTTAGTGTATAGTGTATACTAACACTCTGTATTAGTTCATAGGTAATTAACTAATAAAACAAAAAAGTACAAAACCAATAGCACAACCTTTTCGTTTATTAGAGTAAAAATGTGATGTTAAGTCTGTTAAGCACAAAAAACAAAACAAAAAAAGTTTTGTTTTCATTAAAAATCTTACATAAGAAAAAAAAACAATTAGATAGGTACAATATATTCTTTGGATTGAAATGTACTCGAGAACATCCATAGTTAAAAATCAAAATTAGTTTGGCTGATAAAAAATAAACAAGAAAAAAATGAAAACAGTAAAATTATTTTTATGGGGGCATTCAAAATTAAAAATTGAACACATTTCTTATCAGACTCCAGTTTGTATAAATTCGAATTGTAACAAAATATTAAATGAAAATTAATTAATCGTTACAGGATAAAATGGTGTTTAATGATGAACATACATGCTAAAAGGGGCTGCAAACCCTGCTATTAATGGCAGTCGGTTATCAATGGCCACATAAGTACCTCATTGAGACAATACAATTATTTATTTTATTCGTTTATTTTTTAACAATATTAATTGGATTTTGTACAACCACTTGGTAACATAATTTTTAGGCTAATTTTATATAATATTATAACACCTAAAGTTACTAGTCTTTTTGCATTCGTGCGTTATTCAACGAGTATTCGCTAAAAATTAAACTTTGTAAATTGATGGCATTATCAGCCAAAATTAAAATACTTAAATAAAAAAAGGTAATTAAGTTATATTAGCATTAAATAATGAAATGTATTTCATTTTATAATAATATAGTAGGTATATTGTTATATTGTATGGCCGTAGTGCAAGCACAACGATTAATAGTGTGGCACATAATAATTAAAATACTATGTATACATTTATTGTCATGAGTCAATACGCTTCTTAATTTGTGAATCATTTCTATGTAATTGATGGTCTGGAGTAGCTTTCAATATGTCAGGCTGCATATTGCGACTCAATGTACCGCTAAGTGATGCGCTGTTCTGAGCTAATGCATTCATGTAGTCGGCAATCAACAATGTTATTTCGAGGATCTATCAATCATAAAACACTTATTAAAAAGCAATTTGCATTTAAGGCTTTTGAATTTACCTTTGGTTTGCTTAGAGAAAACAAAAGTTTATGGGATTCTATGATAGCAGAATCAGATGCTATAACTAACATAAAATCGTCCTGACAGCCACCAAATGTCAGAACTTGTCCGAACATATATGTTTCAATGAGTTGCATTGAACGCAATTCCAGCAGACTGATGCTGTCTTCAGATACGGCCAACCATACGACAGTGCCTGGCAACACAGTATTTTCTCCATGCTTCATCTGTTTGAAAAAAAAATATAAGCATGAATAATAATAGAACAATAGTAATATAATCAGCAGTAATCGGTACAATTCAACACTCACTTTGGCTTGGAAAAGAGTGCATCCAAAATATGGCCACTTTCTGGTACAAGTCAAGTATATCCTAACACAATCAACTAAATTCCTTCCTTTTAGAGACATCCATTTCTCTTGAAGACCAGTTTGGAGGTGTCTAAAATATATAATGACAATTGTTACAATTTATTTAAATTAAAAATAATGGTTTTCAATATGCATGAAGTTATTAGTTAATTTGCATACTTTATTGCTTCTTGGGAAGCACCATCACGGTATCGGAATGGATAAAATTTATCAAGAGCTTGAAGTACTTGTAATTCTTTAGTAGTACCACCGCTACCACGATTTTTATCACAATAGAACTCACCAAAATCGATCTAAATTCAAAGCAGTAGATGATATTGTTTAAGTTGTCTAAGAAATGTATTAACTTAATACTATAAAAATTACTAAATTGATGAGTCATACCTGTGCCATTAAAGCAGCTAATTCCAATGCAAGCTCTTTGGTAAGAGGGAATCGGCCTTGGACCACTTGTTGATTTATTTGATAGCAAAGCAATAACCTTTCCCGATCAGATTCCTTCTTTACGAATGATTTAAAGTAAAGTCTGTTCTTGAAAATCAGTCGTATAACTCTAGTGTTTTCAAATTTTCCAGAACCTTTTTCACGCAAGGCCGTTTCCCATTTTGATATTACATCACACAACTATAAAATTATAAATAATTTTAGATTTATCACTTCGATTGACAAACTCAAATTGTATCTAACCTTGGCTTGGGATTCGATATAGTGTTCCAGGTCTTTTTCAATGGGATCATCGCTAAATAATGTGAAACCTGAATGTTGACTATCTCGGCATCCAGTTTCTTGATTAAGTGTGCACAAAAACTCTTCAATAGTTGTTGACCCATCAAAACCAACAACCTACAAAACCAAAATAATTGATGATAACCTACTGAGGCAGCAAACATGTATAACTGTTTGATCATAAGCAATTTTTCCATACCTGGTAGGTCCCGTTTAGCATATGAACAGGTATGGAGTGTGGCAACGAATGGTGATAAGGATTTTTCAATAAAATCGACAGTACTTCCATTCTGGATGGTTTCACTTCTCGTGTGCCATTCAATATTGTTCGTTCAAGTGCACGTTCACAGTATGCAGCATACTTTCCACATTCAGTCCTAGATAAGAAAGTCATTTAAACTTTACACCACCATTATTAAATTATTACATACTTGTTATCAATATTGCGTTTCAAGTGCAGTTTGAGGAACCAAAGGAGTTTGGTGTTTTTTGGTACATAAAGAGACACAGCCAGCGCCAACAATTGCCAACCCTGAACAAACACGTAAGTTGGAGGATTGGCTTTGCAGTGGTCTAGTAATGATGATGTGGCTGGGCTTGAAGGTGCAGTCATGCTGTGGTTTGGTGATCCGGGGACCACTGACTGGGTTGTGCTGATGGTGGGCGACGAAGCCAGGGCAGCATCACACGTGAACAGCGACTGTGTGGCGCACAATAAAAGTTGCTGAAAAAACAGTGGACACGCGGTGCCTAAATGCCTAAACCTCTCAACTAGTGTATGTTTGCCATAGTAATATAGCCCCCTCCACAATTTAAGAAATAACCCACAAACTGCAGCTTTCGTTTCAGTTAGTTATCATAAATTTTGATCAGTTCACTTTGAAATCATGCTATTACATGCACAATATTAATAATAAAAAAATAAATAGGATATTGCAAATAAACTGTTAAATTGAGCAAAATAAAAATACAAAATACAAATTACATTTTAAGATATACATTAATAAATTAATATAATAATGCTTTATTATCAGAAAATGTAAAGGGTTTGAAACGGGTTAAGAATTGTATCACAAGAGGTATAAACTGTATTATTATATTACATTTTATTAAATAACAAATTGTTAAATAAATAAATAAAATAATGCAATATATAACAATTGTTTTAACTAAAACACTCAATATAAACTACAGTTATCTGCTCTAGATAACTGTGAATTGTGATATAAACTAAATAGACAACAATTCAAATAAATTTGAAACAGCACATTGAAAAAAATATATTGATCTATTGCTTGTCACACAGCTAATTCTTACAATATATTTTTATGTCTTATTAATTAATTACTTTTATTATTATTATAAACACTATTAAATTTAATGTTAATGTTTGCCCTTAAAGTTTAAACAATATCCTTTATCCATAGGTAGAGGAATAGTAGACTTATAATCAAACCAGTTTCAAAACCCTGTGATAGAAATATAAGGACAAGTATAGACATTTTATGAGAGGACACCGCGTATGCAATGTTTTTTATTTAATTAAAATTTTAAATGATGGTTAACTGCAGAAATAATATAATAACTACTGCTGGATTGTATAAACAATCACTAAAGAATCACATTTAAAGAATCAATAGTGAGCTGTTGAATATGTCTCTTAAAGGTGATTCAGTGGCCCATGATTAATCCATTACATTTTAGTGAACCATTAAATTAATCATTTGTATGCAACCCGGCATTAGTCCAAATATCACATAACTAAAATTGTGTAAAGAAACTAGAAAAGTTTACTTTGAAAATTGTTTAGTTAATCAGATCATGAAAGATATTTTAAAATTATAGAAAATAATGTTATTACATTAATAGAAATTATAATTATTTTAGAATATTTGTAGCCTTGGAGTAAGGCTGCGATCTACAGTTGCCATCATTAAAAATAAATAGCAAATAAACATACACTGAGTAGTTAAAAATAAGTAAATAATAATAATCACAATAAAAGCTAGAAATTAATAAAACAGTCAATACATAATATGATGTTTATCGTATACATTTTAGTCGCTTAATAAAATTTAAATAATATTTTAACTAAGATTATTGACTATTTGAAGTGTTGGAACAATAAATTGTGATCACTTGACTGTTTTTTTAATTTCAAAAAAAGCAATGGGAAGGGGAACTTACACGATGCCGCAGTTTGGAGAATACCTGGACTCCGTGTTTGTGAGATGCATGCCTAGACGTCTGTTTGACTAGAGCGCATAATAACTCAGCCTGCAGTTCCCAGTTGTCCAAGCACAACTGTAAAGCGTTTTGTGCTAATACCACATGATAATCAATACCAGCGTTTTCGATAGCCACCGACATGAATAACTGACAACTCTAAAAGAAACAAAAACCAAAGAATAATGTTAATGGGTTAAAACAATCACATGTTAGATTATTTATTTACACATACCTTGAATAATTTAATAGCTTCGTATTGTAATGATTCTATAGATAGGGTAGTCAATGGCGTACTAATTGCTTCTTTGGAGTGCAATAGAGTTGGATGTTTCCATAACACACAATCTGAAATAAATTATATATTATTAACGATAAGCTTTTGTTGCAAATTAATAATAATGAATTTACTTGGATCTCCTGATGCTTCCATTAGTTTTTGTATGAGCTGTTCAAATTGTGATCCAGATTGCGATCCACTACCCGAAACTACAGTAAGGTGGTATAACCAAGAATCCTGTAATCAGAAGAACATTTAGAACCATGTTAATAATAGCTGAACAGATAAAAATTAAATATAAAATATTATACATGTTTAGTTTAATCAAACCTTTTCTTGTTTAGAAGACATCAGTAAATAAGTTGGAGGACCTTGATGTGATGGGTGCAAAGCTATCGTCGGCGGCTGATTGGAATCTCGTTCTTCGCTATCAGAGTCTGAAACATGGTCAACGGTTTCTACGCGACAATCACGCATGTTTATTTGTCCAAATGCACTCTAAAATGTTTTTAAAAAAATGTAAAATAATTAAACATCTAACCAAAACTTTTAAATAATAATAGTAGCAGAATAATATAATAAATAATTTAATAGTATTTAATTTACCGTATCTGTTGACGATTTGAAATATAAAAATGTCTTTCCTACGAGTACACACCAGCACCGTTTGGCATGTCCATTTCTCACTTTGGTTAACCACCCTTGAATAGTCGGTTTATTATTTTCATTGTTTAGTAGCAATTTGGTAGCATTGTGTCTTTGAACGTTCTATATGAAGTGCAAGTACAAATTAATAAACATTATAAACGCTGTGATGAAAAAAACAAATGGAAATTACTTGTAAAACTTTAACCCAATCTTCCATGGCAGCAATCGAATCTGCTGTTAGGTAAAACGTCTTTTTGGTTGTCGATATTTCGAACGTAGCAGCACCATCCGCTCGGGTTATTCTACATAGATCGTCGATTGTGATTTCACGTTGTGGTTTTCGTGCTACATCGTTCTGTAAAGGAAAATTTAATTCACAAACTTAAAATCAAACCGTTGATAAAAATGATTCAAACCGCGAGACTGTTACCTAACTATAATGATAAAATAAATAACAAAGGCAATAGTCTAAACTATGAATGAAGTTTAAAGTGGTGCAAATATGGGTGGGGGGGGCTTAGCCCCCCCTCACCAAATATCACTTATTGATTTAGATACAAGCCCCCTATGGGTTATTTTAAATTAATAGTTTTGCTAGGTGGGGTGTAGTCCCCTCTCCAGAAATCGAACCATAGTTGCACCTATTAGCGCATTATATTTCATAAATGTCTGGATGACCCTGCAGTTTGGGGTTATTATTTACTTGTGTTTTCCAATAACGAAGTTTGCCATTGCTCAGCACAAAGAATCGTCGTCTCCACGTCTTCAACTTGCCACCGAGCTTGGCTAAATGTCCGGATTTGTCGAGTATACCCGTTTTGGGGCACCTGTTCGGGCTGTCGGCGACAACCGCAGCACCGTTCAAGTTCAACCTGAGCACCAACGACGACCACTCCGTGGAATCTTCACCGCACGACATCGCGTCCGGCGGGATCGCGTAGTCGTCCGATATTCCCGACTCCATCGAAGTATCTGCGGCAAACATTGTTATTCATTATTGACCGTAAGTAAATCCCCCCGCCACCTGGATATTATATCCGGGCGTTAAACATGGAACCGAACTCGTACTTTTCGACGGCGACCCGGAAGAGTTGTGTTTGACCGGCGAGAACGTCGACGCGGTCTTGTGACTCTTGCTGGGACTGGAACTGGACAGCGAGGTGTCCGTGTTGTCGGTGCTACTGCTGTTCGTGATCCTGGTCGCCACGCTGTGCGTGTTCGCCGTGTTGGTGTGTTCCCCTTCGCCGTCACTTGAGTCGTCCGACGAGTCACCGGTAAACGGGCTGGACCTGATCTGACTGGCTCTCTGCATACACATACATACGAAAACATAAAAAAAATCATAAAATAATGTAAATGACCGATCGCCGAAAAAACGAACGAATAGTACTTGCGATTTATCATCCCCCCCCCCCCCAAAAAAAAAAAAAACCAATAATAATAAAAATAAATAAATAAATAGGAAATATTGTAAATCAAAAATGCATAATCTGGGCCCATAATAAATCCAGATAGTTTGAAAAGTTATGACATATTAAAAACTTTGTATCTTATACGAATTTCCTTGTAAATCACAAATACAATTTTGCTGACCCCTGCAGACTGGCATTCACAAGCGGACCCAATTGAGCGATAGTTGAGGTCATCGAAAATGAGAAACGAAAGGCATTCATGAACTATATTGTACGTCAATTGTCGATTCCTGTCTTTCTCAATATCCATGGAAGCATAAGGACAGACAACTATATAATATGTTCGATGAAAAATGTAAAGACATCACAAGTTGTATTCACCTGATAGCTCAGCTAGCAACACTACCGTTGAAAAGTAATTTGTTTATTTTTTGCGACCCATATTTATATCATACGATGTTTGTATATAAAGATAAGAAACGATGAGACATATAAACAAGATATTTCCCAATACTTTTTTACTCTTATGTACTTGGAATACGATAACACACAAGCACCTGTTGTTCAGTGGCACAACTATGGGGCTTAGCCCCCCCCCCAAAATATTCCTTATTTATTTAGATATAATCCCCATATATATGGGTTATTTTAAATTAATAGTTTTGTTAGATGGGCTGTAGCTCCCCAGAATTTAACCCCAGGTTACGCCCATGCTGCTGTAGGATTTTATACTCACGCCTTTGACAGTGGCGTACACCGGAACGCTTATATCGCAATACCCTTGCGACGTCACCACTCGGTTCGGATGCACAGCGGCGGCGGTGGAGGAAGAAGTGGCGGCAGCGGCCGAGGTCGGCTCCGTGGGGGCCGCCGAAAGGCCTTCGTTGGCCACTTGGTAGATCCGAGATTCCCAGGACGGGAACCTGTGCAAAGGCGGCGTCGGCGGTTTGTTGCACGTCTTGTCCCACGGCAATTTTTCCCGGCTAGGCGTGTAAATCTCCGCGTAGTCGTGAGCGATATCCGACTCGATGCACACGGATTTCGCTGTAAACATTAAATTGTAAAAACCGGTGTCGCTTGTTATACTACATATTGTATGCTTGTACAACGATAAATCATTACACATTATATTATAATATTGTGCTCACGTAGAACGCGAGCATTATTCGCAGAAGCGCGTGAAAGTGGTTTATAAACCCACGACGCAAGAGTGACTTATCCATAAAAACTAAAATATCAATATATACATTAACTATATGCATGTACATCAAAACCATTCAATAACATTGAACGTTCATGGGGTCCACACACATCCTATCTCAAGTTAGACCTACCTACGCACGTTAAATAAAAGCTCCCCTGTGTGGTTTGAATGAAAATGTTACGATCGGCTGCTCCAATCATGATGGTCGACCCAAGAAGAAGTAACAAAATATAAGAAAATTGTATTCATTAAAAATCTCTTAATCTAACCTTGAACACATCTCGTGACCTCGATAGTGCTATAGAAAATTACACTGCAAAAAAGAAAACAATATACCTTATGTGTGCAGTATAACTAAATAAATAAATAAATTAGTAAAGAAGTCAAAAATCCACAGAGTAATTGCTGTGACAACTTGTAGTATGCCAAAAACATTGTTTTGCGGCGCGCTGTAGCGCTTTTGGTGGTAGTGTTTAGTGTGGTTATCTTTATCTGGTCAGATAGTGCAGTTAAACATCGTGATCTTTTATGTTTTCAGAATATGCGTATCTACTATAAGTATATAACAGTAGGGTCCCTCTGCAACTTGTACGCACGACCTTATGGTTTTAAATACTTGTGTGCGTTTAAACGATATTCGGTAAGATGTCACCCAAACGTCCAAACCAAAATTTGCAAAAAAATATACAACAACCTACCCATAAGCGCGAAAATAGTGCCTTTTTAACGACTCATATGCTAAAATAAGTTATTGCCTACAAATGTTTAATTATTTGATCTGAACAATTAGTAAAAAAAAATTAAAAAAATAAGTTTTAAATTATGTAGGTAATAAAGTTTATCATCATCTATTATTTTTAAATAATGATATTTTAAAGATCAAATTTATAATAAATTGAGTAGATATATTATCTACCTTTTAAAATGAAAATGAATATTTCAAGCTGTAAGTTGATTATATACAGTAAATATCTATCAATTGAAGCATATTATAGGTTTTAATATATGTACTATACTCGCAAATAGTAAAATTGAATTTTGCTCTTTAGTCTCGTTGTTAAGGCACAAAATAGCAAATCATCTTTGAGCTTCTGGGACTATCGTCCTCAGTAATATAATATATAGGTACCACCGATGGTTACAAATATGATAATATTCGTCGTGTGAACGTTAAATATATTATATGATATAAAATCGTATTTTATGAACTCACGTCTAATCGCGGAGTTGAGGTTGAGCGAATCGGCGGCGGTGGTCAGATCGTTGACCAACTGTTCGTGGACAGGCATGTCGGGGCCGTCGGTGGATTCGGTGGTCGGCACTTGAACGCAAGCGGACATGTGACGGCGGTGCGTTCGCTGCGACCGTTCGGGCGTCCGATTCTTGTGGTGCCTGTCCACCTGGGCGTAAACTGGTTCGTTGTCGGACAGGGCGCTAAATAGGCGGAAGACAGGCAGTATTATAATTCTGTACAGCAATAAACTAAATTTAAATTTTTAAAGAGTGGTTTTAGGAAATTCAAGAAGTTATTAAGGGCCATCAAAATTTAATGTACATGTTTATCCAAAGAAAGTAAGGGCTAAAAAAATAAAATGAACGAAAATTTCATTCGCAGCGAAAAAAATAAAATAATTTTCTGGTCTACGGGCCAGATAAAATTCGTCCACCGGCAGCCATTTACAGGTGACTCCTGATATAGCATATTGCATTATGTTGTTATATTTGGTGGCGGAAGGTTTTCACTCACTGTGTAGAGCCAGTGCTGTTGGCCCTGTGCAAGGACGACGTGCTGGTGCGAGGCGACGACGTCCCGGCACAAGCACTCACGGCCATCTTGTCGGCGCTCAGTTGGGCCATGTGCCGTCTGAGCAACTCCAACTGCTGGTTGCACTTGTGGTTCTGCTCTCTGAGGTGCTGGTTCTGAGCCTCCAGATCTCTCAGTTTGTTGGTCACCCATTCCTTGATGCGTGCCGCTTTGGCTTCGACCATTTTGGCATCCTGGAGCCTCAGCTGACGCTATATATGTACGCACATGTCGAGCATACGTCATTAATTAAATTAATTTAGTATTGATTTTTGGTACAAAGTCGTCATACCTGTTCCTCAACCTGGGTCGCCAGCTTGCTAATGGCTTGTTCCTTTTCCGCCTGATCGGGTTGATGAGTAGTCCATTCGGCTTGTAGCCG
Source organism: Nasonovia ribisnigri (assembly GCA_027563435.1). Lineage (NCBI taxonomy): Eukaryota > Metazoa > Arthropoda > Insecta > Hemiptera > Aphididae > Nasonovia > Nasonovia ribisnigri. Next base: position 130,013 of record JANEHU010000967.1, on the reverse strand, counting down.
TTCCTCCATAACACGCACCTGCAAGCAGAAAAACGCAAATAATTATAAACAAAAATTGAATAAAACAAATTTGTGTCTCGAAATTCACACACTCCCACCGCCTTCTCCCCGCCCAACGAAAACTCTGATAACAGCATGTGTCGCGGTAGCATAATAGGTATATTAATAATGTTAGGTACCTGCACCAGAAGTAGAGTTCATTGGCTGCAATGTCGGTGATGACTATATATCGTAAACATACACGGCGAGAGGTCAGACCGAAATGACGAATAATGTGTATAATAACATAGTATTAGGCATTAAAAACGATGACGAAGCTGACTCATGCATGCGACGAGGCGGCGACACAATGCATCGTATAGACTAGCCGTCTGGCGTGCGTATATCCCTCCCCACCGCAGCCGCAGTTCCCATGCACACTTCACACACCCTAACCAGGTCAATACAAATAGGGGGTACACTGCACACACACACAATATCACAATGGATCAGGGTCATGCACCCCTCGCGTCCAGTTTACATGATATAATATTATCTAGTATATATTATATAATATATACGTTTATCGATTTGTCGAGTAACGAAATGATTATATACACATACATATTATATACGTGCATCGTAAACTCGGAGTATATGATTTCGATGTTTACAGTGAACTTTCTCAGCGAAAATAGCGGGGATTTTGTACCTACAATACGCCTATCTAAAATCGGAGGAGCGCAGTCAGAAAGTATATGTATGCAGGGGGGGGGGGCTTGTCGGCTAAGACCTTGCAGCAGTTATAATCCTCGAGGACAGAAAAAACACTCTATGCGTTTCATGACCAATATAAAATGAAAGCTACAGCGACCAATATAATATATAATATACACATACGTGTGTATAATGTATTCATGATGTAAACGGTACTTATACGTACAAAATAATATATAAAACGGCGGCGCGTATACGCGTTTACTCTTTGCTTCGAGGATTAGCCACGCACGATGACTTAGCGACTGTTTTTTTGTTCTCAACGTATTCACCACCCGCCTTTACCTACGTACATACAATATGGACGTAGTAAAAACCCGATATTGCATAATATTATTGATTTTACCATACATGTACAGGATAATATTATATTTACCTACATATATTATTATGTACGAGAACGTTCGGGCGCCGTAATATAAACCCGAGTTAAAAAAAACAAATAAATAAATAAAAACATGAGCGCCGTCGCTGAAGAACGCATATAAAACGGCGGCGCGGAAAACTCGTGTAAAATATATAATACAGTGGCGTGTACCTTCTTCCTGCCTTATAATATCATATTATACTATATACCTATATATATACCAGGCTGTGTGCATCCGACTTGCAGCATATAGATCCGGTGGCGATGAAAATATATAATATTGTACAACACGAGTATACCGCGGTATAGAGAGGACGGGGGAAAAAAAAAAGAAAGAAACCCATATAAACACCACCTATTTGGACGTGCGCCAGTGCATTTTTTTCGTCGCGATGACCGGACCACGCGTTCGTAACGAATTTTTCGTTTTTTATTACGAGCGACGATGTGTAAAAAAAAAAACAATAAAAAAACATGTAACTACGGAGCAGTAAGTGCAGCGTCGTCGTCGTTCGACCGAAACGTGTAAACCCTATAAACCTATACCTACCGTGTTTTATTACGTTATATACGTCGTATTGTACCTTATAGCGCGATACAGACTCGTTTCCGCCTGTAAAGGGGGTTTATTTTTCGCACCGGTTTCGAATATTTCTGTCGGGTAATTTTACGTATTTCAATTAAAAAATAGTATCTACACGATCGACAGTGTTATACACGACGCCGCTGCAACTGCTATCGATCGACATTCGCGAGACCGCCGTGCGATCCGCGGGTGTTACGCGGTACGATAAGCCACGACTACGTCGAACACCTGAAATAATATTATAGCGACGCGATGTCTGCGGTATAGTGCACGCCGGGTGCACGCGGAATCGTATTACGACGTGCGTATTACAATAATTGCGTAGTGATGTGCGTATAATATACCTGCTGCAGAAGTAGCGCCCGCAGCCGTCATCGAGGCGCGTCCGGTAAATCACAATAAAAATCGCCTACCTTATCCTTCCGTGCGGCGGCGGCGGCGGCGGTGACGTATGGCCGCTGTCGGTTATCGGACGACGACGTCAGAGGCGAGCGACCGCGGCCGGCGATCGGACATGGGACGAAAATCGAGCGCTGCCGTCGGGGGCGGCGACGAGACGCGCGACGGTCGCGGTGGACGCGCACACACGGGACGCGAAAAATCGGGTAAAACGCCGGAAAAAAATAAATAAACACCGCGCGCGCGATAAGGGAGACCGACATGAGATATCACATGATGTGTACGTCGCGACGATATAATAATATTATATATTGTTATTGTGATACGTTTTCGGGGGTCGGCGCGCAGGCGCGGGCGCGCCGGAGCGCCGCGTGCGGAAGACGGCCGGCGGCGGCGGTGGCTCTGTAGTACGAAACATGTGACCGGACGCGGAAAGGGGTGGCTGTATTATGTTGTACTACGCGGGGCGGATGTGGATGAGGTGCGCGAGAGGAATTAAAAAATCAATGCCCCCCTCGGAAACCCGCCACGTTGCCAACGGCAACACGCGCGCCGTCTGTGCCAAAACCATAATATTACATATACCTACGTAATGTTTTATAAATTATTACCATTATTATTTTACGACTATTATTATTATTGTTGCTGTTATTGTTATTAAGTTGTTTTTTTTTTTATGACAAAAAATAATATCGAATCGCACATCATGATGATGATTTTACGTGTACGCTCGGACTTATGATGGGTCCTCGTATATTTGTGGGTACGCAGATATATATATATATATATATATAGCTATGGTATGCACACGTGTTCGCGTATTTTTGGATACAATACGACTGCATGTCGACATAACATGTAGAGACGGCTACAAACGAGTTGTGTCCGGTAATTGTTCTTGGATTATACGAGTTGTGTCCTGTATTTCCGGGATTACATAAATTATTGTGTCAGCCGTCGGGTAGTTTTATCAGGCATGTATTTTGTCGTCGGAACACCTAAATCTTATGAAATTAATTTTTTACATGATTTTTTTTTTTTTTTTATTATAAATTATGTATATTATGGTAAAATTATGAAAATATTTTTTATTCGTGGTTGAGTTCGTTCAACACAGACATGAGCCAAAAAAAATAACGTAATTAATAAAATAAAATCGGTCACACGCATAATTAACAATAATAAGAATTTATCTATACTAAAAATGAAAATATTAACATTAAATTATACGTATAAAAAATAGGTATGTTTTATTTATTGAAAACAATAAAAAATTTGGTTTTCATTAAACCATGAAAATTTATGGAAAATCTGTTCTCTGGTAGAATTGGTTAAGCATTTTTCAAAGTTGAGGAAGTTGATATACATATTTTGTGTGTGATCATATATTATAAAGTTTGTCATGTGAATTTCTAAAATTTGCAATTTATTTAATGGATAACTCATGTCATAAACTATACGTTCCCGTCAGAACACAATTCGTAAATCCATTTTTTTTTTTTGTCGGGACACAACTCGTTAACAGCGGTAGGATACAAGAGGTTTAGTGTTCCACACCCTCCTATCGTCCAATTCTCGGGCTCGTCTACCGGTATCGCGTTTAACCACCACCCCCCTTCGTGTAGACGTTTTGTGATAAATAATAATATTACATCATAAACAGAACTGTTTAAAACCGTCTCATCGTCCTAATGTCGTGGATTATAAATTATAATCTTTACGCACAAAATACACAAAGCCGTTGCGTAAGACACGTGATTATAAGCAGGCCGCGGCTCAAGGGACCTATATAGTATATTATAGACCATCTTAACTCGCGTTTAGTCAGTACATATTGCTATTTAGGTACACACGACGCCGACATCGAGTCTCCGAGCATAAAGATCGTCGTATCCAGGTTGTATACGGGAAAATCGGAATATTATTGTTATTACTTCACGATATTGTACCGTTATTTATATGCGTTCACGGTTAAGAAATAACATAATATTATTTTCCAACCGACTAGGTACGTCATATCATCAGAAAAGTCGCGAATCGCGACCCCCGAGGAGAAGACCCCAACGGGGTGCAAGTCCAGTGGAATAAGACGGCTATAGTTTACCACACGCCGCGTGTTTCCCCCCCCCCCCAACCCTTCAAACAATCAAAAGTCGATAGACCACAGTAAACGTTAAGAGACCACAAATCATTTTTTAGCTCCAGCCGATTTCTGCGGATATTTATTTAGAACAGCCTACATCGCGCGACCAGGTGTCGCAACGATCGGGGTGAAACCACCCGGGTTCCTCGTGTAGAGGCCGCTGCAGTGTTGGTTCCAAGTCGTTTGTCCGTATATCCGTGGCATACACGTCGTATACATATATATCTACACTTGATGATAATAATATACGTCGTCGGGGTCGTAATAATATGTCGGTATAGCGGTCGCGATATTGTTGTGGAAGGCTTTTGCGACGGAGGGAGGGACCGATGGGGGTTGAATACATTTATAGAGATAACAACAAATCGCAACTGTATGATATATATAATGTCGGGGGTCCTTTTTTTGAACTCGTCAACTCGTTTTTACGACGGGGAAATCTCGGGAGTCATCGCACTGCAAGTAAACCGATAACGACGAGATGATGACCGATGTATTATTATATAGGTAGCCATATATCTATTATAGTACATCTATGTACAATATACACATAACACACGCGGCTACACGTAATTCGTTTTTCGTCGGGTGACAGCCGCCGTCGTCAAAACTGCGCGAATCGATAAATGGAAGAACAAAATGTAAATGCGATTTTATTACATAAAAAAAAAAAAACCCCAGCAAACCTCTTTTCCTCCCAACCGCTGTCGTGGCGAAAGTATATACACATATATATATATTTGCATATAATTATTTATGGATTTCACACAATAAAGCGCAAAGACCTTTTTTAATACATTTAAGGTAGGTATAATACGGGTATTACAGTGTCTACATGTGGTTTTTTTTTTTGTATTTCAACAAGCAAAAAGGATTTGATGCACCGCATCCCATTTCGGAAAATCAAAAGGTTGTGTGAAAAGTAGGTACGCCGCATACATATATCCTGCACTAATTGCCAATTATTTCTTGATAACTTATAAACGTGGTCACGCATTGGCATTCGTATCAGACGCGTTTTTAGAGTTGCTAGGGGAGGAGTGCAGGCCCGTGTAATACTGCTTTATATATAGGCAGTTCTAATAATTTTCGTTTATCATCATTAGAACTAATAGAACTATATAAATGTTAATATAATTCCTATAACAATAATTTAACCATTGTATCCTTCCAATAGATTATTTTCTAATCATTTAAAATTAATATTTGATACATACATATTGAAAATTTATATTTTATATTTGAAATAATATAATTTCTATAATTTCTAAGTTAGTATTTATTAGATATTTAAATTTGTAAAATGGCAACAGTTATTTTTACTTTGTAGAGATTGTTTTGAATATATAATTATTGAAAACAAAAATACAAATTGTATTTATTATACTGTTGATACAAAGTGACATTTATTATAAAGAGGAGGCACAAAGAATATTTAAAAAAAATAAGCTCTAGGGTACAAAAATGTATAGTAATTGTAACGATAATAATACCGTATATAAGCGCTTGTTTATGTCTATGTCTACGAGGAACACAATAATATGGTGAATAATGTATAATATAATTTAATATATTAAATACACGTCTTATATGCATTGACGTACCACCATCGGATCGTTGAATCGTAATCCTCGGGAAACGGGTGATATAAGAATGTCCGCCACACTGGGGACCGAAAACCACTAACCATCATGCAAATACATATACGCAATACCATATGGAAACGATAGTATTTCATGGCACACCAATATAAAATTATCATTTATCAATAAGCCATTCGCGGGTTATGACGCGAAAACGCCGTTTGATCGAAACGCGGGTTGAATGATGACGGCCATCCGCGATTACTGGGGGGATATTATATGTATGATGTTTTACCATCTATAAAGTGGACGGTCACCGAATTTTCACCAAGATCGAGGTTTAACCATACTGTGCGATACTCGCAAACGGGTTACCACGATATACATATATATTATATAGGTATATGCGGTCAGCCTAAATGCGGAAAACGTTTGGCCGCCGAATGTTTTCCCCACGTCTGAAGACGTCCGACCGTTTTTCCGTCGCCGTTTGCCAGTGCATGGCAACGCGATGACATTTTTTTGAAACGGCTTCATCCAGCATCCGGTCCGACGAAACACATCGTAAGCCGTTTCCTGAAGATTACGAAGCACAAGGATGAGCATCAAAAGGTCAGGCGCGCAGTAACCTACATCAGTCACCTAAATGTACATTGTTCACTGGTTTCTCATCGTATGATGCGACTACGACAATTTGCATATAATGCAGTGCGCGTGCGTTATATGTAGTTTTATAAAAGCCATAGATAATAAACCGCTATTAAAAAGTCGCTTGGTCGCAAACTTTCTGAATACGTCTCTGCAGTGATTCGTATACCACACGACGACGTTGAAAACTTAGAAATAAAACGCATATTTATAACGTGTATAGGTCACCTTTTAACAGTATAATTTATATTGATTTATATAAAAGCTATAACGCAAATTTATATACACTACTGCGAAATTATTGTTATATAATATTATATTGATATATATAGAACGTGAAGCACACAGGTGTTGGTTAATATATGTTATCGTCTATACTATAATAAGCATATATATATATATTATTTCCTTCACCGTTCAACCACCTATATAAATTGTAAAATACTCGATGTTTCGGTATGATGCAAATTCACCAACACAAAATATATAGCAATACATTGATGATACTTGAAATGTCATACATGTTATGTATGCGTGGAGACACTGTGCAACTGTGAATGCAAATGTCAATTGAAATTGCAGTGATATTTTAAATTAACGCAACCAATATAATATGAGCGATGACTGCTGCAGTACCTATATTGCATAATGATATATACACGTAGGAATACCTATACTCATAGTTATAATACATATAGATTCATAGTAAGGTATAAATATGAAATAATTTTAAGAGCTACAACATGCCCGATGCCTACCTATTTCCCAACATGTTTCAATAGTTATAAATTTTATATTTTACATCCGTAAAAGTATGAAAAATTGAGAGTATAAAATACTCTGATCTGTTTCATTCAATCCTGCGAGAGTTTGTTTTAATTATATACTATTTTGGACGATAAACTTGAAAGCAAGGACAATAGGTAATCATTACATTTAAATAGCGGTAACAAACGAACTCTAGAGTTTTTTTCATACTTTAAACTTAAGTAAGATAGTTTTGAGCTGAACAATTAAAAAAAAAAATGTTACGGAATATTTTATCTTGCATCATTATATTTTTTAAATCTGTAAAATCAATAATAAATATAAATCACATTAATTTTTATTCTTATCGTAATCCATATTATTAATAATTATATGTAAATTAAAATACATATCAAACTGCAGATGACCATACACCAGCTTAAAATATTAGGATTTATATTATGAGACAGGACTAGCTAATGAGTTTGTTTTAACATTTGCATTTTTCTATAGAATTATCTATACATAGGGGAAAAAACAGAGTCAGATTTAGAAAAGGGTTATATTCGGGTCAACAGTCTGTAATCGAAAGAACTTAAATTTAATACCCTTCGTTATTCTCAGCTAATTTACAATTCCCTCTATACATTTACAATCCCACTCGGTTTTCAGTGTATAATGTAACAAACCTTTCACAACTATAATAAAAGCTTTAACCAATTTAATTAACAATTAAATCTTTAGAGAATGAATTTCAGTTTGTATGCTAGTGAAACGAAAATTTAAATTCAAATGAAAAATGTAATTAATTTATTATACTTATTACATATAATACATTTTTATTTCTATTTGAGCATTTTTGTTTAAAAACATTCCATTTAGTTGCAATAAAGAAGCTTATAGGTATTGTACAGAGCATTATAAAAGGTAACATTTTAAAACATCTAAAAGAAATAAAACTCCATATCTACTTACACTTACTATAAACAAAGAGGAACCACATAAATATGACACCGCGGCGTTTCTTCGGTTGTATAAAAAAATAATTCTACCCTTATTTGGTTTTGGGTTTCAGTAAAATAGCAATGGTATACAAACGTAGATATTTTGTGTTCTGTGGTAATAAAATATTATCTAATAATGGAAGAGGAACTATTACAACACAAAACATAAAAATTGAATTAAAAAAATATAGATATTTAATTGAGAATAAATAATAATAAAACAAATTAGTTCTGTAAGTAGGTATTATGAGATTATAAAACATATAATCATGGAAAAAATAAATAAATAGATGTATACATTTGTAATACATTAGAATCGAATTAATCATCGTGGAAAATCGAATTAGGTATAGAATTATAGTACCATCAGTACCGAAATCATTCGGCACACTGTACACCGAGAAAAACAATCAGCGGATACAATTTTTGCAAACGCATCACATATTATACTTCTATGTATGCAATACACAACCCACGTAAACGTAGATTAAGGGTGTTATAGCAAACTATAAATAAATCTATATACTGTATACTATAATGTTATATTATATGCGTACATAATACATATAGTCATATACGAAATTGAAATAATGTTTACAAAATGTATATTGTATAATATCACCATTCCTTATACTGCACGTATATTTCGTGAAAAATGTCTAGTCACTGACAGTGACATTGGACTGACATTTACTGGCGAGGCCAGGCTACCACTTTCTACCACTTTTTGATAAAACACGTGAAAATAATGTAATAAGTAATATAGGTAAGTACCTATATTTATACAATTTATTTCTTACTTCTCTGTTTTTAAATCGGTTATGACCTTATTGAAATATTTTGTTTTATAGTTAATTTTAAAATATATTTAAAAAAAACATTAAGTTATAATCAAATGCAAGTCCGTAAGTGAATGTTATATATGAGATACTGTACTCTACGGATAAGTAAGTGTATTACTATGTTTCTTTTTTTCATGTATTAAGTAATGAAATGTAATTAATAACCAGTGAACATTTCGAGCGTAGATTTTTTTTAATGAAATACCTAGCTGTTTTTATAAGTGTTTAAATTGTCCGATCGTGATTGGCATTCGTTTATGGAAATCATATATGATTAAAAATTCCAAAAATTATCTCAATATGAAAGGCCATTGGTTAAAATTATCAATCAAAACTTATTTTTATGGAAACGTGCAACGTAGTGAGTTTGGAGTAGAAAAAATATTTACGAACGATTTAAGTTTTCATACTATCAGCTCCGATCTGAATTCTAAATAATCTCTAGACGTCTTTAAAGTGAATTACTCCCACTAAAAATACTAAATTAAAGTTGTTACATAGTGGGTAGTGGCTAGATGACAGACGTGTTTATTATGTATATCAGCTGTTTTATCTATATTATGGTATGGTATACATTATACATAGAATGGGTCGAGGATCAGGCATATATAATATAATATGTGGTAATCCAGCTAATACAGGAAAATAGGAAAAACACACCGCGGCAGTTCCCCACTCTGTATATATTATGGATTACGGGCGAGTCGTTTTAATCAGGGATGTCCCAATTTAACAAGTAATGGGTAACTACGAAACTCTATTATCGCAAATTATTGAAAAGAAAATCTAAGAAACCGTGAAACTAAGCGTATACACTATACCTACTATAAGTACATAATATGGTGTCATAAAGTTTAATAAATTTAAGGTATTGAATTTAACCATAGCAACAAATTGATCAAGCTGCATGCATAATAATTATTTAAGCACATAATTTGAATTTTAAAACTGTAGGTACATATAAAATAAAAGTTAATATTATATTAATATATATATATTATATGTACACAGATTGTAATTTCTAGTTTGTGCAATAGTAATGAATAAACGATGGACAGAAAATGAATTATTTATATGACCAATTATTGAAACATATGAGGATAAAATGGTATTTCAAAATCCGATTAGGTACCTACTATATGGTAGTACAGAATCCGCTAGTATTGCGTTCAGACAGTCTTATAATGAGCCAATCAATGAAATGTCATCAAATTGTAATTACAGCAGAATACGGCCAGACTGGGTTTATGGCCCGAGGGCATCGAGGGTATGGAACAGGGTTTTATATAGAATTATACACGGGATAGAGGTTATATTTAAATAAAATACAAAAATGGTAGCATGCAATATATTAACATAAAAACGCGTTATTATTACAAGTATGGACGAGAGAAGCGAAATAGAATATTATGAGAAAAAATTGTTTGGTAAAAGTTTTTTTTTAAAAGCATTCAAATGTCTTTTCCCCTTAATAAGTAGGTATTGTTTACTTATTGTTCGCATACTTAATATTCACGGGTAACAAGCACAATATTTTTTTTATACAATCCCGCTATGAATAAAATTTAAAAATGTGTACAATAAGTAGATACCACCTAAGCTATACAATTATATTTTTTTATAATATCTGCAAACTATAATAAGGAAAAGAAGAAGAATATTTCAGTGTTAGTAGTAAAACTGATAAATATCCACCGTAAACAAAGAGAAATATTAAATAATAATATTCAGACATTTTCTTCTCCCACCGATAATTTCCTACGGATGCCCAAGGTAAATAAAAATGTCTTAAGCGTCAACACAATGAGAAACCGTATAATATTATAATCGCCGTATGACCTAGATCGGAAAATATTATTTATTTTTAATAATGAAGGTAATCTTATTGGTGGTATGCTGTGAGTGGCACGTGACAAGCATATCACACTTTTATGGTATCCTAGCAATTATAATGACGACATCATATTGTAATGTTAAACTGTTATATGTCCAAGATATTGCGGTGGTATTAACTGCAGCAGGTATAAGCTGAAAATTACCAATTAAGGGTAACTGTGCGGAGATGCAGTACCAATGAATGCCAGTAACATATTATAATATTGTTCTACCACCAGCAGAGAAAATACTGTTGCAATTTGCTAACGGTATCGTATACGATACACATTACACACAAAAGAACACTTTTAGCGGATTTAGATAAATAGATTGGATTACATAAACCTACTATCAGGTAGAAATTATAGTTTTTCACCCATGCCTATATATTATACTGTATTAAATATCGTTTATATAATTATTATCTAAGGGGATCGATCTGTTAAGTATCTTATTATTTCAAAAGCTTTACACTTCTTTGAAAATGTTTCTTTTAAATGATTTTATGTAATCGCAAAACAACTATAACGTTTTCTAATTTCATATTCCGAAATAAAATATTTTTGGAGTACCTATATCAAATTGTTGAAACATACAATCAAAATTTTAAGGAGTAGTTATTTATATATGTACCTACTTATATTATAAGTTAAAATAAAGAAATCATGAATACATTTAATTATCAGTAAATTTGGCAATAATGTAAATAATACCGATATGATAACGGTTAGAATAATATTTATCAATAGTTTTAATGAGTTATAAAAATGCAATAAATATGTATAAATCCAGATATACGAAATGTTAAAGTCATAAGTTTTTTCCTAGCACTAGCTATGTCGAATTAAGTATTGTTGCAGTTATAAAAAATACAAATATATTAAACATTAATTTACATGGTCTTTATATCGATTATAGTCCAATAAATATTTTAGAACAATTACTATTGACTGTGTAATTAATGGATTAATTGATTATGGGATTTGTTTACAATTTGTTAGTCATTACTAATTAATTATAAGCAACAAGTGTATGCTTAATAAATAAATAAATTAATGGAAATTATTGAAAATTTAGCAATCTTAAACATTCATATAAAATGCATGCTATAAGAAGTATAATTGGTATACAATTTTCAATTTTAAACACATGGCAGTGCACCTTACTTAATAAATAGTATATGAGTAAGGGTTACATAATATCCGTTCATTCAAAGACTCGCATAAAATTAATAAATCATGATAACCATACATACATAGTTTTTGAGTTATATAGCATAATTAAAGGCATGAAAAAAATTCGATAAAGAATAAATTAGTCCTGTGTACAAAGAACATTTTTGTTTTAAACAAAAACGATCCAGATTGTATACCTAGATCGTGGTTTAAATCGTTGTATATTACCTCTAAAAATTACCCACAATAACCTCTTACTGAAAAACGATTTTATCCTTTGTAGTATTTAAAATAGGAACCGATTATACGATACGTATTAAATAAACAGGCGAACACGTGTTATATTTGGACTGAAACCGGGTCGAGTTCGCTAAACGATACGTGATCGTAATAAATATCGTATACGTTATTACGGTGTCAATGGAATCGGTTCTTATATTCATGTGGAGGTATTATATATAGCTTTGTGTAATGACGACCTAGTAACCTGAAAATGAGAGTTGAGTAGCAGATAATAATATAATGTTACAACTTTGACGATATATGTATAGTATATATATATTTATAGTATATATTATTATAGTATATATTATTATATCATATGTATAATATATAGTAAAGTGTGATATGACTATACTCGTCATCAATCGCCCATAAACTGTAGTGCTTGTGTGTGATGGAAAACTATAATAGTATAACTGCGGTGGTCCATTATCAATTATATAATGCCATGGTTTGCTGCGGCTCACCATGTTGAAAACGATAGTTTTGAAACTAATAATATAATAATATTGCACAACAATATATTATATTATATTCAGAGAGAGAGAGAGAGAGAGAGATAGCAGGGCTGAAGTATTGATTTTATAATAAACTCATATTGTGACCAATCCAGATAACATTTCTTTTTTCAGAGTTTTGTATAATAATAAATTGTTGCTGTCTCATCGCGTTATGATATACAAATAATATTACATACATATTATTATATTGTATTGTATTTTTTTTTCCAAGGATTTTCCCGAAAAACTACCATAGGAAATCACATTTAAAATAAAATTAATTTTAAAAAATAGTAATAATAATGTATGTTCATTCGTGTGTTGTTTTTCGAATTGTTTGTTTTATATAAGTACAATATACATATATGTACTGTAATACCCATTGGAAATTGCAACACACAATAATAATAGTAATAAGAACATTCTAATATCAAACTTTAACCTATACGTTGTTATTTTACCGAGTAGAAATAATATTTGGTTTGTATATATTTGACAAGGGAAAACGTCGAGGGGCGATATATATACATTTCGGAAAAGTCGACGCAACTATATAACATTTAGGCACCGACGGCCCACGCCGCCGTATATTACGGAATTAAATAAATATCATATAAGTACTCCGCACTGTAGCTGCACGAATCGAACGTAACATAATTAATAACTCTATATTGGATGTTTTCGACATAAATTGTGTACCCGCCGAATATAATATGTTCGGTAAAACATAATAAATCGCTGTCTCGCAAACCTATTCGAAGACCATAATATATTATTATATTTTGCTCTACTCCTCGCTGTACATAATATTATTATTATCATACTCGGAATACTAAGCGGGAACCTAAATGGCGTAAACGTTTTATGACCAAAACATATACGTATATACATAGGTACACCTACCTACTTATATTATATTGTAATACGTAAGTATTAATAAGTATTATTTTGCAAAGGTGTTCGGCCGTAGAGAAATGGGAAATCTAAACACACACGTATTTAAATCCAATATAACACGTGAACGGTTTATGCGTTTACTTTTAAATCGAATTCGTTTGATAATGCAACATATAATGATAATATACAAGTTAAGTTGGGTACACATCGATAACACAGTGAAACACTTTGTCTGTCAATTAGATTAATCAAGTTTGACTGCGCAACTCACTTTTCCTTCCGCTTCCACGGCTCTCGTTTCCGCTTCCAGCACACGTTTTTCCAACTCCGACAACTGAAAACAATAATAATACATTTTTACTTTTATATAAACAACATAGATACATATCATATTAATTATATATTATGGCTACCGAAATGTATTTTCGCGTGTACCTACACGGCGAAACACATTTAAAAAAAAAATTAAATATTTTTCAGGTTCTCCAATACTAAACGCATTACTGTGGTTTATCAATTCTTATTTAACGGATGATAATACCTATTATATTGTGAATAATATAACGAACAAAACACAGAGAAGTCCATTATATGCGATTTCACAGGAACTGCAGGAACGCGGCGGCGGTGACCTACAACACTGTGGTCTCTCACACGTCAAACAATCATTAACTCGGAAAATAAATTCAAAGAAAATTACGCACATAGCGACGACAAAGCGTAAAGGCGTGACAATATTATACGCAATGCACATATTATATAGGTTCATATAATTATATTGAAAAAAAAAATGAATATACAACATTTGCATCGTTAAAAATATTGATTTGACGATTGAATGTAAATATTCAATGTAGTAGTACAATAAGATGGTATGTATAACGCGTTGTGTCAATAAGAAAGAGGAAAATATTATCTAAAATGTTTTATAATAACAACAATTTCAATGGAAATGTGTATTGAATATTCAGTAGCAAAATAATATATATTATAATATTGTGTAATGAAAGAACTGTGCAATTATAGATAGGGCGAAATATTCATCAATACATTGATAATTATATTTTAATTGGACGGTTTGTTAATAGAAGTGTTAATGTTGCAAATTAAGTGTTTTTAATGACATAGTATTATATGAATTAATATTGCTGTCGAAAGAAAATATCTATTTTTAAATGACAGTTGTTTATAATTGGCAATGGGCGAATAATTGTTTTAAGTAGTTTACCACAGAAAGACTTTAAAAAGTTCGGGAAAATTAAAATGTCTTTTTAATGGAATAAATAAACGTTGTAATACACACAATATCTTGAAAATAACTCGACTGAAAACTTCCATTATAAAATAACTTTACTCGAACAAAAACACTATACATAGTATAAATATATATATATATATTCAAAGTTTAAAAAATAATGTCTCTTCTCCCCTCAAAGATTGAAGCATGTAAATTAAACTTTTTCTCGATAAAGATCTACTTATTCAGGGTAAATAAAGTTAAAAGTCGTCTACTAAGATGAATAAAATTATGTTAATAATATAAATACATATTTGCAGATGCAGAATAATAAAATACAAAAAGTGTAAATCTTGGATAACTTAAATAAAAAATTGTAGTGGTGTATACGACGTAATAACGTTTCGCATTTGCAATGAGAATACAGATAAAAACTGCGGAGGGATAACACCGTTTAAAATTGACGTTACGATGCGAGTTTCAAAAAGAAAAAAATATATAACCAAAAACTTCTTCCAGTCCAGCACCCGTGTAGTCCATAATACTGACACACACCACTAACCGAGTTCTGCATTATTGATTATTATTTTTAACACTATAGTATATACTACGAGTTCGTGAGGTTCTCATTAATAATGCGCTTAAGAACGACGTAAAGGTTTAGGTAAAAATATAAAAAATTAAATCAACTATGAATATATTAGGTATATTATACACTGTAATAAACTTAAGGCAGCCATTCGATTATATCGTATAATAATAATATAAACAATATTGAATTACTGTACATTGTAATATTATAATAATATATAATACCTATGTATATTATTGTAATATAATATCGTTTGGAGTGAATCCTATATATTATGTATCTACTTAAAAAACTATTTACAAAATAATAATGGTGATGATTAAAATATAACTATAAGAGTACTTAGATATGATAACAAAAAAAGGTTTTCTTCTAATAAGTGTGTCGCAAACAATATTATATTAAAAATGCATCGACCGTCAAACTTATACATTCTTATGGTATTGTTTCGTGTCCGGTTTGGTGGAGGGGGGGGGGTATAAGGGTGCTAAGAAATATTGTGTTATACTATAGCAACGGGCGCGTTTACACCACCACACAAACTATATAAAAATAAATAATAATAATAAATGCGTGTAGCGTCGCTCCGACACGCGTTGTTTAACCGGAAGATGGGGTTGGTGTATTGCATACAAATCTTGGAGAACACAAACAATATTTTATCCTATTTGTACTTTATTTTTTTTAAATTTACCACTCATAGTTTTCGTCCGATTACCTCACGATATATCAGACGTATTGAGTCACTGCTCTGCCGTGTGGTAAATAACAATATCCCAATCACGTGAAACACCCGAGAAACTACTGTTAAGACCTCTTATATACGACGTCTTGAGTCTTTGTACTGTCCAGAATATTATAACCAGTATACTGAACAGTATAAGGTACGAAGGTATATAAATAGTATGTACACGTCGCGCGGGTGGAGTTTCTATAATAGTGTTGACAGTGTCGGAATCTATTTCTCCCCTCCCTCCCTCCCTCTCCCCCCCCACATCCATGAAACCCACTGCAGAACTCGAGACTGTTCGTATTGTGAATACACGCATGTAACAGCGACCCGCAAGTAAACACAGTCCACACAACAACGTATTTGTTACGTTAATTTGCGTTCCTATTGTTATTTTTTGTTTCTGTTTTTTTTTTTTTTTTATGCTTTTCCGAGACAGATGCAATACACAGAAAATAAACATCCACTCGGTTTCATTCGGCGCCGCTAATTGGACCGCCGAAAATAAAATATTACCCTTCGCGTCGCGAGCAAAAACCCATATATATAAATACGTACAGGAAGTTTACACAAAAAAATAACCGAGTGGTACTATATAATTTAATTGCCAGTTTTTCGTCGCTATTCGGCCGTGTTTTCTATCCAGCGCGCGGTGACGGAATTAAAAACGAAAATTACAAAAAAAAAAAAAAACAACTACGCACGCGGAGAATGGGGAATGTCTAATTGACGTACGCGTAGAATTTCCGGTACACCAGAAGATGACGGCGTCGGTTTTTAATTTTTTTTTTGTGATATACAAATTAACAGTAAAAAAATCGCATCCAACGAGTCACGCGCACGCTGCTTGGCGGCGCACTGACGTACCTATATTATGCTAGAATGGCGGAGAAAGTATAATGTATATTTTACTTAGGATGTAAGGCGTGTGTCAAAAATAAGAAATTAGTACGGGCCCGTGTATACTGTATATATATATATATATAGTGGCGATGTGGCAACGGACTAGAGAGAGATGTTTTTATGGGGATGGGACGATCCGAGGTGAACGAAAAACACACTCAAAATGATAAATTACTAGGCGATTTTTGGATATTTGCCAGGGTTTTTCACTGCAGTCCGAGATGGACGGCGGCTGCCGCCCTATAATCACATTGTTATTTTTAGTTTATATACCTGCAGCACTGCACGACATGTGTAATACATTATTGTAATGTAGTAGTAAGTTTTTATTTTTTGAAAATCTGTTCCGCATCGGTTTCGTCACCGCGAAAACGACGGCGTGTGACACACGATACGACGACGATGATTTAATTGTCAGACGAGTACTAATAAAATAACATGATATACTAGGTAGGTAGGTAGGTAGGTAGGTAGGTACTGGGTACACTCCGAGGTATTATATTATTATAATATATATAACGAGTTGTGACGAGGAAACGGATTGAGGATTTCGCACCTGCATATTATGTTGTCTCCGTCTTACACGCGTACGGCATACCAAATTTTACGTTCAGCAGATCACTTTAAGCCCCGTTAGTTCAAAAAGTGTGAATTGACCTCTTATAAAATTAAATGTTTAGATTATTATCTAGGGCATCTCATGGGCTTTTTGTTATATTTTAATTTTAAATCGAGTTATGAGTATTTAAAGATGTACAAACAATTTATAATTTTAAAATACTCATAATACGCTTTAAAATTAAAATATAACAAAAATCCGATGAGATGCCCTAAATTATAATCTTACCTTTAAATTTTATAAGAAGTCAATTCGCTCTAGTTTTTAAATCAACGGGGCTACTAAACGTGATCTGCTGAGCGTAAAATTTACCATGTCGTACGGGTGTGAGACGGAGTCATCATAATATTATGCGGGTGCGAAGTCCTCTTAAAACAGGTCGTCGTCGTCGTCGTCGTCGTAGCCGTTGCAAAACCGCTACTCGACGTTTTGATTTCCCTTCGACTTCCGCCGCCGGATCGATAGCCGCATGTCGCCCACCACCACGGTATTATAATGTTATGTTAAGGTATTATGCACATTTGTGGTGCGTTAATAATTGTTCCCATACTTGTCAGTCTCATCGCACTCGTTTATAATTGTTGTGTCGTCGACAAGGCAGCCACGGGACGACACGATTCGCAGCAACAAACGCTTTTTTTCGATGGGAACGATGGCATGTGGGAAACCAACTATATCCATATGATATAATAAAATTATTTATATAAACTCAGGGCCATATTGTTTGACCGGGTCGAATTAATACATAAACTTAATATACAGGGTGTTTTCCTGGTCATGCGGTAACGCATACGGAAAAAATCGAGAAATTGCTGCATAAAAAACCTACAATCTATACCTAACCTACCTATAATACGTGTAAGGTATACAAAAATTAACATCGAGAAAAAGTTCTTGGATCATTTGGTTCCAACAAATTTTAACTCAACGCGCATATTGCATGTATTAAAACAACTATTTTCAATATTGTTAAATCCTACAATAGTCATAATATATCATACGAACTGTAATTGTATAATTATTTATTTATTTAAATTGGATTTTAGATTTATTGTTAAAAACGAAACTGCAGCACTATAGATATATTACCATAAAACATTTGTCCCGCCGCAAGCTTAGGTTTTTGGGGGTGAATTCAAAACTCAAACGCACTGTAGTTTAATCTACATACAAAACATATATAGATAACAAACTAATTATACAATAATTAGGTGGTAATTGCATGGTTTTCAATAAACACATTAGAAGGAAAAAAATACATCCCGACACGTGTGCGGCGAGACCTTGACAAAATAAACCAGCGGCAGCCATCAACCCGACGAGGGGCTGGTGGGGGTTGAGAACCAGGACGAGAATAAATCCACGGAGGAGCGTAAGTGTAATCGGTGGCCGTCGAGTAGGAGGTGGTGGTACAAGTGCAGTGTCGTACGTATAAAAGCCGGGGTGGCCGCAAGCACTCGCGTATTATATGTATCGTACGCGGTTGCCCGCTGCAGTCCGTCACATCCACGCAGCCGCATGATGGACGCCGTAAACGTCATGTTCGTCGGCATGACGTTCGTGTTCGTGGCCGTGCCGCTGGCGCTCAAGTCGATGGACGCGACTCGGTTGCCGGTCGCCGTGGCCCGGTTGTACGCGTACGGCAAGATCACGGGCGGCGCTAAGCCGTCCGGCGTGCTGAGCGTGCCCAAGCGGTGGTACAAGCACTTTTATGCGTTCTCGTTGGTCCTGTCGCTGATGGCAGCGCTGGCGCTGTCAGACGAGTACGCGGCGGGCGCCCCGTGGCCGTCAGCCGCGGCGTGGTGCCGCCGGTGGCTGTGGGACCCGGTCCGGCGACCGAAGTCGTCGTACAGCTCGGCCGCCGCGTCCGCAGCCGCCGGCATGTTCGTGCTGCAGTGCGCCAGGCGGACGTACGAAACGTACCACGTGAACGTGTTCTCGAACACGGCGGTTGGGCTGTGGTACTACGCGTCCGGTTACATGCACTACGTAGGCGCCATCGTCACCGTGCTGGCCGAGGCGCCGGTCGCCGCGACGGCGGGGCAACCGCGGTCCAGCGGCGCCTGGGAGCCTGTCCGGTTGGTCGGGGCCCTGCTGGTGTTCGCCTGGGCGTACCGAGAACAGTGGCGGGCCAACGTGGCGCTAGCCGATGCCCGGAAGCGCGGAGGCCGGGTGGTCACGCACGAGCACATCATGCTCACCGGCGGACTGTTCGACCTCGTGTCCAGCCCACAGATGCTCACCGAGGTGGTCATGTACGGCGCTTGGTACGCGGTACTGTGGGGCAGCACCGGATGGAAGTACGTGATCGCGTTCGTCTGGGGCAATCAGTTCGAGATAGCGCTCATCAGCCACCGGTGGTACCAGGACAAGTTCCGGGACTACCCACGAGAAAGGAAAGCCATCATACCGTACGTCCTGTGATTGCAGTAGGACATCGTCGTGTGCAGGGTGCAGCGCTGTCCGCTCATTATGTTCCGATATTTATTTAAAGGCAATGTGTAAACCTGTATTGTGTGATATTAAAACCTTTTGTTGATTTTTACGCCTATTTTCTTTTTTCTATTACCTATATTATTTACCTAATGTCACGAGTACCTAAGCTATATGATCCAGTAATAATAGAACAATAACCATTTTGATATATAGGTACTATATACCTAAAGGTATAGATAACAATAACATTAACATTAACAATATTCAACAATATCACGGTTTCATAATACAAAACAATAAAATCAAAAAAGTAGAAACAATAGACCTATGAAAGTTTGACGTTTTAATTAAAATATATAATAAAAGCGCCGAAAACTCTAAATAGACGTATAAATGGAGAATTGGACAGATAGTTAGAAGAAGATACAGGAATATGCGAGAGAGAGCTCCGGTTGAGCATGAAGAGATTCAGATATATATTATTATTATATAATAATGCGACATAGCTGAGCATCTAACTACCGTTCGTCTGAGGCAATCAGTTCCAGAACTATCTATACATTTGATTGTAGTTTCATAGACGTATGCTGTAGTTTATCACACATTGTGCTCTTAGAGTTACATGTTATATAATATGATATTTACATCTATTAATTTACATCTATCGTCTATTTATATCTATACCTATTCCTTAATATAAATTCGTTTCGTTGGTTGTGACGTGTTTTTTTATTCTAAAATCCGTATTATTATGTAATAAATAATAATACATGATGCGTTTATCGTCCATCGGATAGAAAGACATTAGGTAGGTATTTTTCATTTTTAAAATACTTATTCTTTTTTTTAATATCTGTATGAAACACATGACAAGGTACTCAAAGTGTTATTATTATTATTAATAATATACACAATGAAACGAATAAAAAAA
The DNA here is from genome assembly GCA_027563435.1 of Nasonovia ribisnigri. NCBI lineage: Eukaryota > Metazoa > Arthropoda > Insecta > Hemiptera > Aphididae > Nasonovia > Nasonovia ribisnigri. The sequence goes on along the minus strand of JANEHU010000967.1, from coordinate 108,761 downwards.
TGCATATACCATTTACAATACACCTACACATAGTATTATATTGCTGAGATGCACGACGACAAATTGAGTTTATTTCGAACGAGAACAAAACACCAATACTTTTTCGGAATACAATAAATTATTTTGGTTATATTGATAAGAAAAAACCTATCACTCTGGGGGGAGCGAATAACGCAGCCGTAATGAAAGCGTACATACGAATGCGACTTTTACGAACGGACTATAAATCGATGGCGCGATGCAATTATAAGTGCAAAGTAATAATTATAAACTAAAACGTACTGTAAAAATAAATATTATACTGCAGGCGGCCGGTAAACTACGGCATATCGTATAACAATTAAATCCGCCGACTACCCGAAAACAAACGCAATCGGTTCCCCACTCGATGCGGAAAATATTAATATTACGATGGCGTTTGCACAGAGCGCACCGCTGACGCCGGTGGCGACAGCTTTTCGGAATTCCATTACGCGCTCATAACGAATAGCTTTTTGCGTTTTAATAAATTACGTTTTAATCATTTTTCCCGTTTTATTTACCCATTTCATTATATCCCGCGCGGGCATATATTGTTATGCGAGTGTTGTTAGTTTTTCGTGGCACCGTTCAATTTTATACGAAAATATAATATACGCTATTACGATGGCGAACCGAACATAATATTATAACAGCGGCGAACAGGATAATATTTAATAGGTAACAATAATAATAATAATAATAATACCTACTGTGTTAGCCCGGCCTGCCGTATCTGTAGGGCTCTGCTTTTATACCCTAAATTGATGTATACAAGGTCGTTTTTTCCTAAGTAAGACCACATACATATTTTCTCCGTCGATTTATTACATCTCTTTTGGAAGAACATAAATGTTTCTAAACAACTTGAAGTATGCACTATTATTCATAATTACAACACTGGGTTTTCGCAAAATTGTTTACTATAGGTACTTTTGAACATAATACATTTTTAGGTCTCATATAATCATTTCAAACGGCTACCTTCATTTTAAACTTTATATTCTGTAACAAAATATTTTTATCTTCAGGTAGATTAAAACTTATTTAAATACCAATCGATAGTACTTATAGTTTATTATTTATTAGCATTTACTGTTTTGAAGAGCGGTCGAGCGAATCACAATGGTATACCTAGCAAACAATAATGTGTCAGGTAGGTACTAATCTTACCTTGTCACTCTATTTCTATATAGACTTATAATTTATGAAATATGTCAGTGGTTTCGAAAATGTATCAATTCGTGGTACCCTCTTTTAACCATGGCCCATGTCATTAGTTAAATTATGAAGCTGCCATGACGGATTTTGGTTTCATATCAGAATAAATAATATTCTGCAGCACCACTGCAAAAGCCCCGCGGTTACCTTGGGCACCACAGCACGATGTGCATCAATATTTTCAAAAAAAGTTATTGTCTTAGAATAGGAATTAAGAATATGTATCGCTATAGAGTTAAGACAATTTTAAATATTTTTGCAAAAATTTAGTTTATTAATAAGTTAGTAGTTATATGCAGCATAGCTATACTATTAACATTTTTAAAAGTCATGTTCTTAACATTTACTATAACTTAAAAAATGAGGTGTTTCACGTTAAAAAATCCCGTGTTAAATACATATTATTTATTTGTTTTCCCAAAAAGTATTTTTTCGTAATAAACTTCAGTGACATGTCGTTGGGCACGTGAACTGACAACGCACGGTGTCGTCAAATATTGCAAATCGCCGTCGTACCCATCACCGGTGTATAACAAAATAAAATATAATACATACATACAAAAAAAAAGGTTCACACATGACAGCGGCTGTGTCAAAGTGTACTTTGAAAACGTGTAAAAAAAAAATAGTAATAATAAATCCTCTACTATTGGATTTTGAAATCGACAAAATACATTTTATGCAGGTACCCATATAAAATATATAACCTACTTGTGGATTTTGATAAATTCGATATAAAAAAAGAATACAATTTAAGAAAAAATTATATAAAAATAAATTATTATTTTAGATTCTGAGCGGAGCGAGGAGGCTAGTGGTTTTACAATGATGTTGATTTTTTTTTTTTTTATATCCTGTAAACAAAATTTCTATTAGAAAGTGTGCTTCGATTTCAACATATAGTATCTTATATTTTAGGAAATTGGATCAAGATGGTACTTTAAAGAGGTAATTTAAAATACCACCGAACAATATTACGAAAACAACGCTAAAAACGGGATTTTAATTGTTAACGATTTGTGTATCACCATAGAAACGAATACAATTTCAACAAACTTGTAAAACTATAAATGCATTTTAGATACACTGATACACTGCTCAGAATCGTTTTTATCGAATGCAATCATTGCATTCAAATATAATACAACTGTAATAATATACTATCCTGTCCGAGGACCGAAGGGACGATGGACAAACTTCCATAACCGCAGCTGACATACTCTACCCCGCTTTTGTTTTATATATATACTCACGAATAATATATACAAACATAATATTTAACAATATTGATAGCATTTTTTATGAGCACAAATTACTTATTCTGATAGTTTAAAATACAATATAAGTAACCCTTTTTTTGTTTTGCATCCAATACATAAATTACCATTTTATAGTATAAAAAAGTTTAAACAAATTAATCAAGTGTGAATGAATAATTAAGTTTTCAAAAGATTTTAGCTTATTTTCGTATAGAATATAATTAATTATTAATCTCAATAAACCTTTTTCGAAACTGTTATCAAAAAACACATATTACAATATGTATAATATACATATATTATATCATATTATATTATACATTATACGTACGATCGCTGAGAGTATATTACTAAGTTATAATATATACTATAGTAAAGAAGGTACGAATATCGATGTTTGTTAGGTACAATTAATTAAAAATAATAACATAATGGTGCAAAAATGATTTCTTATTTACCTACAAGATACAATATATTTATACCTTATTGAATACTCAAGTCAAAGTACCTAAATAAACCAGGGGTGGCCAAACGCTGGATACTTATATACGGACATTTGTTGGAAATGTATTTTCGTATAGAATATTAGTATATTACACATATATATATTTGAATGTTTCCGTTCCGGCATATAACATCTCTCTTCGATCATTTCTACCGTAAATAGAGAAGTAGGTACACTTAAAAAAAATTTTAAGCTGTTTTTTTGAACAAAATATTAGCTGCCGGTCGATCACCACTGAAAAAAACCATACCACCCCTGCTGTAAACGATAAAATATTTATATATACCTATATGGTTATATATATACATATTATATTATATTATATATAAAATATATATGTATGTATAAAAAAGAAAAAACATATTCTAACGTTATTTATTCTTATCTACCTACTTCTCGGAGAATGCGGACAGACTTCCAAATATATATATATATACCTACTGTTCGGTAATCGAATAGTCAACACCGATTTGTTGATACGGTTCTATAAGAAATTGTCACCACATTGTAACGGTTACGATAAAAAAAAAAAGAAACTATCTACATTACACCTTCTAAATTCGTATGCTTTTCTGAAGAAAAAAAATATAGGACTACTATTATGGGTGAATGATTTTTTTCTTTTCCTTTACGTTTAGCCGGCATGTCTCGAGAGGCCCATTGGTATTTACGAGAACGGGGAGGATTTGAATACGCATTCCAGAAAGCATAACTTATTATTACTGTTACTGGGGAAAAAAAATCGGTTGAGCGACCGAAAAAAAAACTTTGTCACCGAATATTTTGATTATAAACGCAATACCATTTAGTATATACAATCGCATAAACGACAGCGACGCATGAGCAAAAAAATATTAATTTTCTTTATGGGATTTAAAAAACCCGTCAACTGCAAACTTTATACACGGTATATAGTTGGATTGATACTTAATAGTTATAACTTATATGACATCTACAGCACGTTGATTCGCCATCCATGTTTTCTATTGATAATTTAATGATTTATTCAAATTCTGATTTTTGGAATTTTACTTAAGAACCTTAATTTAAAATACTTTTTTACACCATTCTTAAGGATTTTCTTGCAGCACTATACACATTTTCTTTTTAATGAAAAATAAACTTTTTTTCTTCAAGTTATCAAACGGATGATTTTATGCATACATTTTCATGAGTATATAAATCAAAATTCAGAAGAATACTCTCTGATTTATTAAAACTATAATATTTTATACTAAAGAAAATAGGTCTAAAAAGTATTTTACAAGAATTTGAAATATATGGAATATTGAATCTAGTACCTATATATTGTATTCAGACAATGTTTAGAAAATATAAAATGTAGATAAATTAATGTAGGTTACTGTAATTGTAAAATTATTATAGTGGTCCCCCCCCTATATTTTCGAAACCTTTATTATTATAAACCTATAACCTTTAAAACACAAAGTAAAATAACTTTGAATCTATTTGTTCAAATTTTGATTAAATTACAAGAAATTTAAAACAAAAAGTAATCTGATCAACAATTTACAGGGAAAAAATAATGATTCTCATTTGGAAGTAAAGTCAATATAAGTCACCATAAGACGCACTTCTTACGTGAAATGTATAAATCTAAGTATGTATTTGAAATAAAATAGTTCTAAAGCATATCTACTTCAAAATTCCAAAAACCAAAACATCAATAAATTCATTATTAAAGGAAAGAATATGGGGATGAGCATGCTTGATGAATCACTCAGTATATAATAAACTTAAGTACCTATATATACTTTTAAACCAACTCTCTTGTCGTATGCTGCATAAGAATAAGGCAAACTCGATCGAAAACAAATTTGTCTTTGCAATTAAAATAATGTTTAAGTATTTTCTCAATTGCGACGTTCCCCTCGGGTAAACTTGTCCAAGAACAACTTTCTAACGAAACATCTATCTGTATAAGTTTTCGATTCTATCTAAAGTTTACATCGATTATTTAACACAGTATAACATCAGTATGTGTGCTTTTCCAATATTTACTCATTTATATACTTCAATCAATGTCAAAATAAATTAATTTTCAAAACGCCAACATCATCAAATATACATTTTTATTTTTTTATATATACACAACACCGAGGGTGAGAGAAAAAATACAGGAGTCATTATAGTTTATGCTTATACCACCAGCACGAAACGAGTGAATACAAATTAGTAAATTTGTGTAATCGCCTGAAAATTTAATCAAGCACCTAAGCAACATATAATTAAAACACAGGTACCAGTTATACAATTTAAAAAAAAAAAGAAAAACGCATAAAACGTATTTTAATTACAGTTTATGTAGGTGCACGTTGCACGATAAACTTTTATTATGATTACTACATTTCGAAATTAAACGTATTGTAGATAGAGTGTAATGGGTTATTTTACAACGGTTTTTTCCTCGGTTTTTATTATTTTTGTACCGACATACATAGTTCGTTCACTTTGGTCATTCAGAAATTATTCCCTATGGATATCACTTATTACCATAAAAATACGATTAAATTGTGCATAAGTGACAATTGACAGACCTGTTCTCGAAAACGAATGCAAACCAAACTATTAAATATATTATATAGTCGTAACAGTGACTCTTCAAGCTAACATTGTTCAACCAAAATATAATAATACGCTATACGTAGATACATCGCACTGTACGATTACAGAACACAATATTTACAAAGGAATAATTGGAAATGAGTATACAAAATGTATAGGTTCGTTTCTTTAGTAAAATTAGAATATTTATAAATTATTATTAGTTTAGATACTCAACTGAAATACACTTGAAGCGAATAACCAAAATCGTTAAATTTTCAATAACAATAAAACGATAATTAATTAGATAAGTAAATTCATTATTGTCTTAGTTAAATATTCTTAGTCTCATTTATAAGATATCAGGACTGTAAAATGTTATTATTTTAAGTAAAGAACTCCAGTGCTCAACGAACTGCGAGTCACTAAATAAAATAAACTATAATAAAGTAAAACGTTTTTATAATAATTCAAGGTTTTAAAAATACTTTTCACGAACCAGAATGTATTCCTCTGTACAAATTAAAACAAAAAGACAAACATGCCTTGTACTAAGTATTTAAAAAAATTAAATTAAAACAATTTTTTTGTAAATTAAACACAAAACAACGATGATTAAAATCTATATTTACTGCAATAAAATATTATATGCGATCATGACGTGCCTCTTGAGAATCGCAGCTAAATCGCCTGCGGTCGGTTACCGACCGTAATATTATTCCAAATAACCGTTTTCGTCCAAACAAAACGTTTCGTTCGCACGCATGCTCACTCCTCCTCCTCATCATCTTCATACTTATACTCCCTCTAAAACGAAAAACAAATACGTCTTGTAATAATATTTACAAGACCTTTGCCGCACCTACATCACAACATAGCCGTCGACGTTTAACAAATGCCGTGTGTTTATGATACATTTCGATTGTTGTATTTTTCTTTTCACCGAGCTTTCGTCTATGTAATAAAAAAAAAACAATAATAATAATATATCAACGAGTTTCTTTGTGTAATATATATATATATATATAAACGAAAGTCCCATTATAGAACGCGACGCGCTCGCAATAATATCATCAGCTCAGGTGTTTTATTTTGAAAAGCCGCAAAATAATAAGAAGAAGAAGAAGATGAAGAAAAAGAGCGACAAAAAGATAAAATATAATATTATATAATAACATACGACTGCAGCATAGTCGCGGTGACGTATTTCGCCATGACCGTATAATAATAATATTACGGGCGTGGACCGCTGTCGCATCCGAACACACATATTGTATAGTATTGTATATATGTATATATATATATATATAAAATATTTTGTCACACGCGCGCGTTACAGCCGGTACAGCGTTGACGCCATTCCGGTATTTATAGATCCGGACGACACGCGCTAGTATATATATATGTACGATATGTACTTCCGGCTAAGTCTAAAACCAACCGACATCACATAGTATTATTCGAGGCGTTAAGTAGTGTAGTAGTTGTATACCAGACTGCAGACGGCGACAGATATATATATCTAAAAATGCATTACGACCAACTACGACTGTTATAGCAAAGATAAATCATAAGGCACTCCCTGAGTATAATTAAGTATAGGATCGTCTACTGTCGATTTTAAACTTTTAGGTGTTTTACCTGCAGTATACCAGAGGTTATGTATAATATAATAGTTGTTACATTAAAAGCGAATGAAAAAAAAAAATGATTAATAAGTCGATGTTAAGAACGTAAGACAATTAAAGAGAAAATCATAGAGCTCATTATGCGAAAATAAAGTATTCTTAAAAATTGTTTGGTCAAAAATTCGTTGAATATTTTGATCTAAAATATTACAATTCGATGCATAAAAAAAATATTTACAGCTTCGGTGGAACCGTGTATTTTGACCAAGTTGAATTTACCTACCGAGGGAGAAAGTTTATCGAAGGTAAATAATCACTCCCTAGTAAAATATCAATGAGATAAATTATCACGATTACACCGGGAATCATAACAATTATAATCTCAGCAAAATAATTGTAAATTGGTTTATTTTTTCCTTTGTTTTTTTTTTTAGTTATACAGTATTAGTACATAATATATAACATTGTTATTTTGTTTAAAATGTTAAGAATAAGAATTTATTATTTAAAAAATATATAAAATATATAGCGGTTGTAAAACATAAAATCTACAGACTCTGGACACCGTCGTTAAAGTGTCATCGCCAACGGTTGAAAAAATAAATATTATACAAGTATAGGAGTGTTTATGTGCGTGAGAACAAAATCGCATTTATTAAAATATTGTTTCCCTTTTCTTGCGGAGACGACATTATAGTACGCGCTTATGGTGTGCAAATGAATATAAGTCACAAATTAACCAGATTAAACAAATTCGACGGTACTAACAGGATTTTTAGAGGGGAGGGTAATTTTTAGGGGAACAACTAATTTTGATTTTTGATTAATTTTACACGCTTCAGTGGGGAGGGTTCTGACCCAGAGTCCACCATTTCAGTTCGCCACTCACACATTTCATCGTGTTAGTTTTCTGATTACGAATTTCAAACAAATCATAGTAAACTTTAACAGTATACTCAATACCTATACTTATTCTTATTATTTTTGGCAGAAACACGGCTGTATAATTCTACACAGAAGCACAATTATAATTAAATGACAGTTGACATTATCCGTGTTTAACCAACACGCTCTTTGATGTTACTTAATTGTTCGTTACTTAGACGGAAAAAAATACTGAACCGCATTAGAGCAAAATGCGTACATACACAAAGACGAGACGTAAAAAATACTGTTGATTTTGTTTCATATTATATTTTATTGTGGACTATAAGTTACGAGGTATTTCCTATTTTTCCATGTTATCATACACTTACGATTTACATAACCTTTTGTCACACATAACAATTGTAGTTTCTTTCTATACATTTATACTCGTGAATTATGAAATCTGTATAAACATTTTTTAATTTATCGGAGTGATAAATATGCTATATAACTTGTAATATTCAGTTATTTTTTATAGTATGAAACAGAATCAATTGAATAAAAACGACGCACATTATAATATATTTGAATTCAAAGCATAATAAGTATGATAAGCTATAAAAAAAAAAATCTTTTGTATGAATTTGTCATTTTACTTATTTTTACTCAATGGTAGATGCGATCTGGAGTTGACATGCACATTTCGTGGAGTAATAATAAAAAAAAGAGAGAAAATATAGCGAGCAACCGCGAGTTAATCTATACATATAAAATCCAAATACCACTCACTCACTGATCGCTGTATTTCAAAAACTATACGCAACGTACGGACTTCAAATTTTGACTAGTAGTTCTTCTCATATTTTCACCGTGCAATAAGAAAGGATTTGCCAAAATTCACATTTTAAATAGATGCTCAAACAGGGATCTTGAGGTTCACGATGGAAATTCAATATTTTATTTTATTTATTTTATAAATAGTTGCCATTGGTTACAGTCAACACTCAACAGCAGAAATTAGTATTTATTTATTATTGATTGTCATTCATTCTTCAAATCGAGTTATTGAACTTTGTCCGTGATCCGACGTAGTCGGATTGCTTACCAGGGTGACTAAGTTGCACTTACTGCAGCGAGTTATACCCAATGGGAGTTGAATAATCATATTTTTTTTAAAAGTTGCCAATTTTTAAGGGCAACGAAGTGCACGGGTTCAGCTAGTATATATATATATATATATTAAAATATTGTTTTATAAATATTTTTCGACATGAAATCGCCTGTAATGCGTTAATAAAAAGTTTTGCAAATTCTAACGTACAAACGTAGCAGCACCGACACGCACACAAGTGTAATGTATAGCAGTCCAGTTATATAGCTGTGCTATAATATATATATAATACACGGACGGCGTTCGACAGTTGTTCGAAACGTCAAAAGTATACTGCACCTTAGTGTAGCGGCAGCGAAATAAATATGACGATACGGCAGCTGTTGCGAATGAAAATTAGAGGTTAATTTTGCTAATGGCATTGTGTGCGCTCTATAAATTCCGACGAACGCGGACCAGTCTAGCGCGATTGAAATCCAAAAGATTTAAGTCCTGGCTGGGTATGTGAGGGTGGGTAAGCAAAAAAAATGTGCGGTTGCTATGGAAATCGCAAAGATCCGGAAAGGTCGGATCAACGCGGATGTACAAAAACTAAAAAGAGTATAAAAGGGTGTTGCGGAAAGAACGGTGTATAACTATATTATTATTATTATTATTATTATAACAGTGTGAGCGCTGATGACGGACTCGGGACCACATAATAATATGTAATAACAAGTAGAAGCGCGGTGTTCAATGTTCAACAGGTAAGTTTATTTCCAGAATATTCTGTAACGTAGCTTGCATAATATGTCCTGTCGGAGACTGTTGCCAAAAAGCCCTGAGAAAATTGTTGTTGTAGTAACATGAAAAAAAAACAAAAATTAGGTACTGCGAAGGCACACAATATATTATAATATATATTTATAATAATAAATTATATACTGTTCGTTTTCGTTTGGCCAGATTTCAAATGCTAACGAATAAAACGAATTGTGAACCTTCTTAAGGAATAGTGTAACGTCGAAAGTGTAATTTATATAATTTTATGTTTAAACAATTTATATGCGAATAGAACACGTGTATACTCATACGCGTATGAGACGACTATTTTTAATAACCGAATAAACCATAGTATAGTTTTAGACTTAATACTTTACTAAGCGATACTTGACTACAAGAAATAATATTTTGTACCAAATACAAAAAAAGTAAAACATTTAAAAAATCAATAATAGTTATAACATAATTTGTTAATAAAATATCTATTATGAAATCAAATAAAAGCAAACGAATATAAAATCTCAGTTGGAAGAGTTTATGGAAATAGTTTACTATTGGTAATAAGTAATAACCGAATATAGTTGCAGAATAGTTATTATAGGTAACACAAAAGAAAACTTGTAAGTTGATAAACATCATTCAAGAGATTTAAGATGAAAAAAAAAGTAAACACCGTTAAAATAATTTTATAATCTTACCAGTATATAGGTATAGCATTATATATTTGTTACAGAAGTTAATTAAAAAAGAACTCTACGTAGTTTGTGTTTATCGATACAACGGGACCGTAAATAAACGCGTTGAACGTATTTTTCGTTAAATTTTGTCGCCAGACATAAAAGCTTTTGCAAAACATCCGAGGGCATCCACCCTCCTCTATTGATTCAGAGCCTTTTGTAGATGGGAGAACGGGTATAGAGGTGGATTGAAAAAAACACACACATACACACACCGAGGTATACCAAGGACAATCTTCTTTTAATCAAGTTTCCGCCCCAATTCAAGCTTTCAATTTCTGGACGAGCATTCAACAAACGAAAACTTTTTCTATATAAACTCAGAAATAATAATAAACGAATAAAACGCCTACAAATAATGAGCATTAAAAATTGAATGACGTGTGGCAAACGTGGAAAAAAGAGGGTAAAGCATGATTATCATTTATCATATAAGGCGTAATTCGATGGAGCTTGGGGTGTGGTTGGGTTGTTGGCTAATCCACCCGAATATTTTCATAGCACTATGCTATTGAATAATATTGGTCACGAAAACCATTCGGTGAAAAATTAGATAAGAACAAGTATGCTAAATGAGAAGGTACTGTTTCTCAAATTTGACTATACTTATAATATTAAAAGAAATAGGTAGTCAATTTATTAAAGAATAACGATTTCTTGGAAATAAATTTGAAAGATAGAAAAACTGTTTTAATTTGTTACCTAATGATTTTTATTTAATATAAATAACAAAATAGTAATGCAAATTTATATTTATAAGTCACATATGTCACTATAATACAAACTTAGTAGAGAATGTAGGGCGTATAAGCGGAAATTTTCACACACACTACAGATTATGTTCTAGTTGCATGATAAGTTGGAGGTACCTATATTTATTGCAATGTGTCAGGTCTTTGTCATTATTCGTATATCGAAAACATTAATTTACCAAAACTCAAGTCCGATTACAACCGATATTTTATTCACGATGTACCGAGCAGGTACGCGAAGGGACGACAAAACAACGAACAAGAACTTTACAGTTTGTAACAGTTTTGACAGCTGTTATCCCATAAATCGCACACATCATTGTCATCGACTCAAGATAAAGCGACCGTAAAAGAAAAATGTGATAAAATGTAAGAAAAATATACGACGCACAAACGGCAGAAAATTATAATCGAAATACGCATGCAAGATTATATATCTACCCATACGTTTATAACATACCTACGTTAATATAGTGAGTGGTAAGTGGTAAGTAATGGCTTTTTTTATGTACAAACATTTTCTATATAGTAAATATAAGGCGGCGACAACAATATAATTATCACTATACCATAAACATGTTACAAACAATAATAAATATATATTACACGATCGTTTTTTTTTTAATTTTTCTAAATAAAACATTTCATTCCTATGTAAAACTTTATTAATACAAGCCAAAAACAAATAAATATTATTTCTGTATAATGTATGGTGGCTCTAATTTATAAAATTGAAACACGAATAACTATGGAAGCCTTATAATATGCATTTTCTCCGATTTATGTGCCGGAAAATGTTACGATAAACGAGTTGTATTGTTCACGACGCGTTTATGAAAATTGCACTGCCACTTATAAACTATTTACGACACATGCAACCATGATGATATACCAAATTAAATTACACATCGATCATTCTGCGCGTTAATTCAATCACTCGCGCACACACCCACAGACGCACGACCACCCGAATCAGTCAAAACAAAATGTTACCAGCGTGAAAATAGCATGGAATGCAACCCCCCCAGAGTAGCGTGTTTTGAGGGATGGCACTGTTTTGGGGTTGGGGACTGCACTGCGTGGAAGTGGAAAAACGACACTCAAATTATATATAAATATATAATATATATATATACAAGTTCAACACCCGTCCCCTTAGGGACAATCGGTCATTACGACCAACACCGAACAATGGCAAACTTAACGATTATTATTTATAGATAATATAATAACACAAGCGTTGTATTATTTCATGTCAAATTCGTATCATTTCTTGGAAACAATAACAGTCGCAACAAAAACACTCTTAAGTTCGTAATTACCTATAAAAAATTATTCGGATTGCGATTGTAAAGTATACTGCATTGAACGCAGCAATTTCAAAACAGTTAGACTACCACTAAGTTGTAATATATATATATATATTAATGTATTATCATATAAAATTGAATACGCAGCGGTTCAGCGCGCGCGGATTACTCTCAAGTTTTTAATAGTGTTTGATACGTCCGAAACAAACTTTGAAACATAAATTCACGAACGAGTAATTAAATTTATTCTTTTGTACGAAAACCATCGACAGCGAATTGATACAATCCGCCTATCGACGTGTAACGACTTCACAAAATTATGATTCCTTTTGTCTACCGCCCCAAGAGAGGGATGATAGCAGGCTTTCACGGTGTGTGTGTGTATACATATATATATATATATATATGATTTTGTAACACGGAAAATCCGAAATTCACTCGGCACATCCAATATAATATCAGTTCCTCTCTGCCTATCCTTTCTCTTCTCACCCTGCTCGCACTCTTCCGTCTTATCCGCTCGCCCGCTCCCTCCTCGATAAAAGCTCTACGTTTATTGTGCGTGTGTGGAAAACAAAAGCTATCGTACGAGCGCCACTACCTACCGTCCTCTCCATGTCAATACGCAATGCGATGGGGATTATTTATATCCCGTGTAAAACACGACTTTCCTTCTAAGGGATTATTGCTATTGTGGCGAAGCAATACGACGAACAGAAAAAAAAATATAACAAGTATATGTATGTGTATGTATAGGTATAAGTATGAATGTAAATATAAATCATACACAGCGACGATTTCAGTGTGTAAATCAAGTGGCGTGCAATTATAGTTGAGGGTCCCCCACATCCCCTGTAATGTACGAAACTCACGGAAGAAACGCTTGCATGCAAAACAACCATATAGGTACCTACAAGAAACAGTTATTTCCAATGTAGCTCTCTATAACAGGGAAATTTATTTAAATACTTATATTCAAATATACACTTAAGCATATATTAAATACCTATAGGTACCTAAGTCTTGCTTTATAATAGAAAAAAATGTATGATTATTACTCTCACTGCTGTACCTATAATTACCTAATCCTACTTGAAATATGGCATCAGCCATTTTACACGATTTCAGGCGCTACAATACCTATAATATAAATGATTTAATACGATATTTTTGATTCAAGGATTAAATTTCTCACTGTTTATTTACCATTCATTAAAATTATAATGGTATACCTGCATAATAGCAATTTTTGAATACATCAATAAATAAGATGTTGTTTTCATACATACGTATGTCCATTTATTTGATAAAAATTATATTTATCGCAACATACTGAAGTTCCTCAATGTATATAGGTACAATATAAATAATTATAACATTACATCAATACAGGTTATAATATTTAATTTGAAACACCTCTCATAAGTCATAAGACAAAATACAATTCGAGAGTAACATGCCTATACGTATTTAAAAGGTCAAATATATATATTAATAATTATTTTAATATTTAAAAACAACAGAAAATTAATAATAAATCATACTGTTGTTATTTTGTTATTATACGCCTGTATTTTGAAGATAAGTACAATTAAATTAATAGACTTTTACGTGAACACTAATGTTTGAGCTTACTCTTATAATTTTATTTTTTGAGCAACAGCACACAAGGAAAACAAACAAAAATAATGTCTCGGCGACACGGTTACTGAGACGTGCCAGAATATAATATATACACAGCAGAGTTGCGTTTTATATTTTTCAAAATACATTATAATATAGGTCATATAAATTGTTAATTTTATCATTCTTTAAAATTTGCGAATTTTTATGACGGCAGTTATTATTTAAGATTTGCATGTTTATTATCTTTTACGCCCGAACATTGTGTTGTAATTTTCGATTATCGCAGTAAAAAAAAAAAAACATAAAACAAAAAACGAATTACACGAAGTTTATCGGTATAATATCATGGCGGGATTAAGAATAAAACGATGTCACAAGATTTGATGATTAAAAATACAACATCGTATCTACCATAGAAAGTTTACGACAAAATACTGGATTATAATAATACTCTTAATATGGTCGTAGTTTGGTTTTGAAGTATCCACCACCACCTCATACACGCATAGCGGTGGGGGGGGGGGTCGATTCTCCGTTTTATTTATTTATTTTTTTTTTTGCTCCTACCGTCGAAAACTTTTCGAACGAAAAAGTTTGAAAAGTTTCACAAACGCGCACACCTTTAAGCAGAGACGCGACGCCGACAGACGGCAATACGCATTACAAGGCTTATGAGTAAATATAATTTAATATGCCGTCGAGTGGTGTTCAAAATTGACATGTATTATAATATTATATATTATAGTCGACGACTGTTGCGATATCTGAAGTGTACTTACAACATCGTGCG
Organism: Nasonovia ribisnigri; assembly: GCA_027563435.1. NCBI lineage: Eukaryota > Metazoa > Arthropoda > Insecta > Hemiptera > Aphididae > Nasonovia > Nasonovia ribisnigri. The sequence continues at coordinate 93,610 of JANEHU010000967.1, read as the reverse complement.
GGAGCGGGGGCCGAACGAAATATATTATATAAAAGTAGAGGAAGCGAAACGGCTGATTTTTAAAATAAATTTGCTTGATAATGGTTTAAAAACAATGACTTAGTAAACACGGAACGGTGGAGTGGTAAACAATGAGGTGCTTTAACGGTAACCAAAAACCAAAAGAAATTGTCAACTAAGTGATAAACAGTGTAGGGTAGTGGAAGACAAACGAGGAAGATGTGCTATTGCCGAACATTTTTAAAATATAAACATCATGTTATGTAGTAGGTAGTATACGTTATTCTAATAAATTTAATTAGTTTTTATTTTAAAATAAAAATTTTGAAAATCAGCAATTCTAGTGTCTCTCCCAGTTTACAGGAAGTTATATCTCACGTAAGATACTCATTATTTCAGGGCACACTACATTTTTTCTTTATATTTATTTTATGGAAATTTAAGTCGTTAAAAAACTAAATTTTCGGAAAACAATTCTATATTTTAATAATTTTTATCGTTATAATTTTTTTAGTTCTATACTTTGTTGAATGACAGTACATACATTTTTAATTTCATATCTAAGGAAAATATTATTTGGAGTATTTTGATATTCACAAATCAAATTTCGGACAAGTAGGTACCTTACTATAAGTATTTAAAGCTCGATTTAAAGTTTGGACGAGCGGAGTTGCAGACGAACATTTTTCTTCATGGTACCTATAGTTACCACTTCACTTCACTCCGATTATTAAAACAATATATACCTACTAATGTCTAAAAACTCAGAAACTATTCGTCCAAAATTTTTTTTTACTCTAACAATATAGTCTGTCTAGAATAAGGAATTCAAAATATATATTGTTATAAAAAATAGTAAAAAAGTATATATGATTTTTAAATAATGAAAGCTTTAAATGGATCACCCGATATTTATATACAAACGACACTATCGAAACGTTCAGTTCGTGCACTTTATTTGTCCTCTGGAAGCGGTTCAAAGTTGCTGCTATACCTATACTCTCAATCGAAAAACACAACCACCGCCCTAGTCCCTTCCGGAAGTGTATCCGACTGGTAGGTGGTTTTTGTTTGCCAATACTCTCTGCATGTAGTTGGTTTTCGATTCCGGTCGGTCGGGTACGATAACAGCAACGATATATGTTTGTGAGGGGGTGGTGTGGCGCAGCCGGGATGAAAACCGCAAAAGTCAACGACAACGCGCCCGCCACGGTGTGTCCTCTTACCTTAAGAAACAGCAACTGGTCTTCTGGGGACGACGCATCGTGTTCGTCTGCTGCAGCGACTGTGGTCACGGCTACTGTGCCGCTGCAGCTTTCACTATCGTCGTCCGTGACGTTTGCGCTCGACATCGCACTAACAATCATCACCACCGCCAACACCGACGTGAGGCCACGCAGTCCGTCGTCGACATTTCGGTGGAGACGGCTGCGGCACAACGGTTCTTTAAAACGCATGTACAATAATACGACAACATATTAAAATATTAGTTTCCACCGACCAAGAGGAACTATATTATATAAATAATTATTAAAATGTTTATACACTCTCGGACGAACGACCTTTGCCAAGATGCTTCATGCCATTATTATTATTTATATTTTATAGAGGAACGGCTTGGATAGTTTTACAAGATCACATCATGGTAAACATTACGCGTCACGATTAATTATTGAACAAAAAACGCAAAGTTGCAACAAAAAAAGAAAAGAAAAAAAGAAGCAAAGTAGGTATACGTTGCTGGAACGCAGCTGGTTGAATAATAAATTACACGAAATTAGTTTAAATTATTCATTTATATAAGTATATAGAGTTTCCACTGAATGACCGCAAATTACTTTTATTTTTTCAAATATTAGAACGTAAGTATATAATATAATATAGTCAAACAATTTAAAAAATATAAAACTATATAAAAAACAACATGCAGTTTATGCTAGTTGTACATAGTTTGAAAATAACAAAACATCAACATCTTTATGTTGTACTCGTAATATTTTCGATTCCCGTCGGTATTATAACACATAAAAATATACCAGTAGGTATGTATTAGGATCCAGCTTACTAACATGTTGAAGCTATAAAATATGTACATGCGTCGATACACACTACATTGTAGTTTTTCCACACAGCATGTATAAATTTATTTATACAACGAATATAGGTATAAAAGAAATCTCTATAACACAATAACAAAATGGACATGAGTACTATACCAATTTTTATTTTCTATTTATTCCACACAAAACAATACACACGATGAATTTGGAAAAGTTTTTAGCATCCTAAAAGAAACAAATATAACAAACCGTGTCATAAACATATCACAAGATAAATAATCTAAAAATGTATGCATTTCAGAAACGATTCTGTGAGAAAAATTACAAAGAAACGTGCCCGATAGAACAGACACATACCTATCTCGAGTCTATTTTTAATCTTTTTTTTCTCAGAAGGTTTAAAAAGTATATCAAGCATTCAATAATACAAGAAAAATAAATAATGTCAACAGTCAACATTGATAATCGATTGTGAGTTGCAATTTATAGAAACAAAATGTCTTATATACATTATACTGGCATTGGACCATTTTCAAACGAGTTTCAAACTTTTACATCTAATATTTTATTAATCTAATTTTGACATTTAAATGTAAAATAAAAAGTAAAAATAATTAATAAACGACTTTGAAAATAATTTAAAAAAACACAAAGTTACTTTATTAATTAAAACCATTTTTCACCAAATTAGTAAAAAAAAGTAATGTGAACACACAACGTATTTTTAATACTACTATGACATGTATAATTGATTGACTCGATTTTAGTTAAAGCATCAATTCATTTGGATGAATTTCAGTATAGAACTATTGACATATTACTGAGTTTTGACAGGTATAAAACATTTTAATATATTTTATTATTATGTCATATCTACCAGATAAAAAAATACATTTTTTAACAACGATCAAACGTTTCGATCAACGTTTAAATAGAATATACCATACACAAAAAACATACATTTTTTGAATTGTTATTTATTTATTAAAAAGCTATATTTTTATATTTGACCCTTAAAGAGAAAGAAATTCATTTTGTAACATTGTATATCTACATAAATAGAGCCATCAGTGTATAACGTGTGCTAGTACGAAAACTTAAATTTGGCATTTAACATTTGTATACCTATTTTAATTGACATTTCCGTAGTAAAAGAACAATTGTCAAACACGTACCTAAAGGATGATAAAAAAAATAATACTGGATTATTAGTAGAGTTAAATTCGCAAACAATATTCAAAATAAACTACTATACTGTTTGTGTAAAATTTCAAATTAGGTAGACACTATATTTATTCGAATGCAATGATGATTAGAGAATACTATGGAACGATTTAACTATACGTTCAGTAATTGTGTTTTCTTTAAAAAAGAAAAAAAATGAAAAAGAGCAGCGAGCGGAAAATCTTGTTTAAGGGACATTAGTCCAAGGTGTCACCCTCGCCGATCCACCACAACCGACACCGTCATCTATATATATATACCTACAGAGGGAGAGAGGAACGAAAAGAGGAAAAATGTTCGGTTCGTTTCTCCGATTGTTTTTCACGTCACGACCGGCGAAAGAGAAGAGTAGTAGACACGAAGGCAAAATATGGTGTCCGTTCAAAGTGGATTACTGCACCGCATCGACCAATTTCGCTGTCTATTTATCAAACAGCTGGTCCTCCTGTATTTATATATATATAATGCACATTCACTGAGCACTCGATGCGACGGTAGAATACTATAATGAAACGAGGGGTAGTTTCCCGGTATTTTTTAATCCTCGCACAGATACGCACGTGTATCTATATATATATATTATATAAACACACACACAAACAAACATGTTGAGTTTGTATGTGTAAATACGCACACAACAAACATGTTGAGTTTGTATGTGTAAATACGCACGTATATAGCGGTATAAATCGAAGAACACTGTGCGTATGGACATATACCTTTTCAGAATGCAATCCTGGTATATACGCATGATATATATATAGCCATGACGATATTTCGAGAGGAGTTTTACACGGTGCGCGCGGGACATGGAATCCTCTTTCGCGGCTTAGCGCCTTTTATTAAGTAAACTGCCCCCTGCAACGGCAGTGGCAGTCCTGGTACTGCAGGGTGGAAGTACACGGACTCGAGCAGTGCGCGAAGCTGCTAGCGGATAGATATATATACGAAAAGGTCGCAACGTGTTGTTTACCAAATGCCAAGTGTTCGCACGTGGACCGCATACAAATTAGGACTTTTGCAACAGTCCCGCGCTGCTGATGTCCCGACCTCGACGCAAAGGTGCACGGGGTGGGATTGGAGGGTAGGCGTGACGGACGAATAAGGGATGAAATGACCGTCGCGTGTGGGACGTGCGTTAAGCTCATTGAAAACGGAAGGACCTCCACCGGATCGTCAGCGTGCGGGAGACCTGCAACGCGTCTTAAATGAAACCAGCGGTAAACACGGTGATAATGATATTAGGTACCTACTGAAATTGAACGACCGTTACTGGCAACAGCGACGATGAGCGCGGGTCGTATACCGTGCCAATTAAAAGAAGGTCGTAACCTACCACGTATATAGTGCAGCACTACACGCCGGCAACAATATACCCTATATGTATACAATATTATGCTACTATATATAATATAATACATACTACACAATTCAAGTAGATACGGTTCACTTTTATATACTGTGTTTGCTAAAGGTACTCCAAACACAGCGTGTTATGTTTGAACATTTTAAGAGTAAGGTATACACAAAACTCGTTGTAAGTTTGCGATATGCGTTTTTCTTTGTTTTTCACTCAATTATATACATTATACAACTAGGTAGTAAATGTATAACTTCACTTCACATCACGTCCTGGTAAACACTATATCTTGTTAACTCATAATTATAATATGTACCTACAGTAAGTTATTTTTTATTATTCATCTATAGCCACTTGGTGCATCTGCGGCGCGAGTAATATCTGAGTTACCTACGTGACGTTTAAGTATTTAAATATTAACCGAAACTACTTTGGCAGTAAAGATAAAAATTATGATGTGCTTATCGATAGAAAATTAAATTAAACTAACTCATTTTAAAATATCACATATTACACAACAATATAAAATTATTGAAATAAAAGTTTAACATGCGAATATATGAAACAATTATAGGTAAACATATAATAAACTATATAGGTATACATAGCGGTATGATATACGTGAATTAACATACAAAATTATTCACGTTTTAAAATAATTACAAACTATTAAAACATTTTTAAACAATTTTTACAACAGTGAAAGTTTGAAGATAGTTGTTTTGAAGTGATGATAAATTAAAAACATGACGAATTTCCATCGTTGACCAATACAAATCATACGCTTCTAACAATACAAAATAAGATAATTGTTCAAAAATACTAAATTAAATAATTGTAAATTATACATATTATACAGTACTGTATAACTGTATAAGTAGCTTTGGTTTTAATAATATGTAGTCATCATTATTATTATTATTATTATTATTATCGTAATAATAGTTAATAACATTTTCGAATGAAAAACACACGGGAGCAGGTGAATTGCCTATACGACACGCCGCGGAATAATAGCCAACCCACAGTATCAACGGCTACAAAATTCCCCATTTATATGTATTCCCCACACTATACCCTCCAATATTTTCACTACAACACACAGGTCTAAAACTACCAATTTAATCAACCCACAATATGAACATTTTTTTCACGTCATATACATTTCAGTTGGTCTCTATTACCACATCGCACACCGGAATATTTAACTCCAAAGCCCTCGATAGTAAATTATTTCACAAGTATTAAAGTGACACCAAAGAAATTATATTAGTGGCACAATGCTGATACAATACAATATGCTTTTAATATATTTTATTAAAATCAATTAAACCAAAAGATGTTTGTTCATAGATTAGGTTAAAACATATAAAAAATACCACTGACATTTAAATAATTATATAGAAAAAGGATGCAAATAATCAAAATTTATAAATACCGATGTAAAAATAGGAGTCGTATACACTTACGCACTCCAAAATGGTGAAAAGAGATGTGATGGAAATAGAAGTTAAAGAAAAACCGTGATTATAATAAATAAAAAAGTATTATGTTAATTTGAAAAAAAAAACATAAAACTACTATCAAATACAAAAGCAAGGTATGCAATATCAACGTTCACTTGTTATTTTTCAAGCAACATCCGATGTTACAAAAAAAAAATGTTTAGTCAAACATAGCCATTCTAATTCAATTTTTAATTATTCTAAGAATAATAATTCTGCATATAAAGATTAAATTTATATGTAACAAATATAATATAATAATATATAGTAGGCACACACGTATTTCTACGTTGAATAAGTTATTATTCCTCTGTCAACCGTTTACAATTTTTCTGATTTAGAGAATTTAGAATCAAATGTGTGTATTCAGCTCACTTCAACACACTAGGGTTATTTACATTACACACAGTCAAAGTAGGAAATTCAATACATCCACAACGTTAATTAAACTCGGAAAACCGTAAAAAATTTTACAGTACAAACTTTTACTCGTGTAGAAAAACCCTTTAGGTTCTTTGGGTAATAAACCCCCTACGACAGTCTAACCATAAATCAATGCATCCCCTAGAAACCCGTATAAAGACCCTAAGGCTAACCCTGTGAAAGGATACTTTTATCATCCTATTATCTTCAGAGGTTCTTTTAGTTATTTACCAAAAAAGATTATATAAAATAAAATAAATAATCGAAACATAAAATATTATATTTTTTGGTTTAACTAAACGAATACCTACACAAAATATACAGACTATTACACCCATTATTTACTGTATAAATCAATACTTCTTCATTCTAATTAGAATTGGTGTTTATGAATAAATACAAATACATTTGGAATGCATATAATATGCAATGTGTATTTCCACCAAGTTATCTTTTTGAAACTTGAGAAATTGCTTAATGTATAAGAGGTTTTGTGATATTTAACTTAAAAAAATTTACAATACATTGAAACAAAATATCTAATATTATGATGCTCCGATTTGTATGATAATTGAATTTTAATTTTGTTTTATCATTTCACATTTTTCTTATAACTAGGTACATTAAATACAAAAATCTATAAATAAAACATTACTTTAATTTATAAAGTATCTTAAAATATTTTCAATAGCATCACAATTAAAAACTATACCTAAAGTAACATATTTGTAAAAATGTCTTAATCCTGTATTTGAAAAAAAAATATTATAAAATAGGTAACAAAAAAGGATTAACCGTAATAATATTTTGGTCAATTATTACCGATTCATTTCAATTTAGGATAACCTAGTTAATTTTCTGACACAGTGCAATGTGCATATATTAAGCCTAATAATAATTTATTAAAGTACATGTATTATATATTTGTAATTCACATCGCTGCCAAGGCTTATCTCTAATAACAAAAAAAAAATTGTAGTTCAACGAGTTGTACTGTACAAAAACTTCAATATGTTAATTAATGTAACGTATACCCAATGTATATGTAAAATGCAAATGACATACTGACATACTTATCGCTGTTTTTGTTGGAATGAAATACAAAATTCTCTTATTTTTAGTTCAGTTTATATTTTTTTATGAAATCTATGAACTAATATGTTATTAAAATTCGATACAAGTAGGTTTTTTAAAATAATATTACTTATTTATGGAAATTTATTTTAAATCCAGATTAGAGGTTACTGTGAAGTGAACAATAAATTAATTTTATCGACCAATAGGTGTTTTTATAACGCTTCATGCTTCACCTATTTAAACATAAAATGTATCACTCGTAGGTATATTATCTTTATAGATCACTTATTGTACTTTAGAGAAGTTAGAAATGTGCTGTTTATCTTTATTCACCATATCTTTCACAGATATAAATCATCCGCCATTGTTGCCCAACCAACTTTTATGTCTCAGTTATTGTTTGAATATTGTGTTAACATTTCAAAGTAATATGATTAATAATATGTTATTTGGTATAGGTATATAGGTATATATTGAGAATCCATCGTATGCCTCGAGAAGAGTATATTTTTACAATTTAACAAAAAAAAAAACATTCTAGAATATATGTCTGCCTTGTTTGGTAATACATTTTTTGGCATAACACGATTCTAGGTCAAGTGTATAAAGGGATGGAAAAATAGGGAAGTTGAACATTAATTTTCAATTTGAAGTTCACATTGGAACTAAAAATACATGATTTCTGTGAACATGCTTTTTATAAGATTGGATATTTATCACGTATTCAAGTATGTACAAAACACGGATGAAAAATTGAGAAAAACTTTTTACAGCTGGTACACAATATATACCGATTTACAGCGATATTTATGTTAAATAAAATGTGTAAAAAAACAATACATCATAATTCACAATAGGTTGGAACTTATAACCTAAATTATATAATATGGAGTATTATGTTGTAAAATGTATGTATATATTTCAATGAAACATCAACAACAAAAACTATATTGGTACATGTCATTACATTAGTTGTAAAGTCATAGCTGTATAATAAATTATGACATACATACACATTGCACCTAGACGTATACATGGTAATATATATTATACATTATTGATACACACATTATAATATAATCCACCTTATTTCAATTCAACAAATTTTATTTTTACAAAATCACAACGAGAAATCGTTTTTAGTAAAGTTAAAGTCCGAAGAGACAAAAGATAAAGTACAAAAAAAAACAATAGTGTAATTTATTTCTCCTTAGGGCCAAATAACCCAAGTGGAAAACAACACGAAAACAGTAATAAACGTAAGTCTTTTGGAAACGAAACGTTTGTCACTTTTTCAAAGCTCTCTTAATGATATTGTTAATGGAACCATAAGTGCACTATTATTAAGTCATTATAAATAGGTATCACTATTGATAAAGAATACTTATTAAATATGTAAGTATATATTCGTATGGTTATATAAGAATGTCTTACGGATATTTACCTTGGTATGGCTCTTAGTGTGAAATGTGTATACTGTTTGTATATCATACTTATATATTAATTAAAAATAGCTATTTTCAATGATCGTAAAGATATTCATCGTTCACAAAATATTAAACAAATAAGATAAAAAAAATATCATCTAGATAATATAATGAAAACAATATATGTATCAGTAGATAGAAACGAAATCTGAAAGGCATTGAATACAAAGAGGAAATTATTTTTCCAAAAAGATTTTGTTGTTTTAAACGAATTTCTTCGAAAGGCAAGATATTTTTATTCTAATATATTGAAATACATTTATATATATTTTACAGTTTTACGTAATATTTTTATGATAGTAGGTAGTAACAGCTTAATACAATTTTATAGATTTATTTCACGTCTATATAATGAATAATCTAGTCCGCTAGGAATGTTTTTTATGTTTTGGTGAAAGTTTCAAAAATAACCGAAAACTCACGGTAAACGGGTGGATGCAACTCAAGTCGTTTATACAGTCTAAAAGTTTTTTGGGCACGTGTTAAATTAATTAACTTCCGTTTTTAGCCTACAGGCCTTTGGAAGCAAAGGAAAAGTTCGTTCAATCATAGTTCTTGTACTCGCATGCAGCATTTTTATATACTTACACCGTCGTCAAATAACAACTCACATGCCAACATAATATAACTTGTTTGAGAACATTTGCTGGTTTGATATTCTGATGAAAATGTGTACGGCCTACTAACTGAGAGACGACGGACGGCTTAACTGGAATGGACTACCGTCGTGTTCACTCAACCAAGTCTGTTCGCAATAGGCTTTTAGAAATGACCGGAGGCGACTATCTTACACAAAATGCATTTACACGCCACGTTCCGGATTGGAATTAAGTAAGTTCTATTCCTAATTATAATAATTTGACCTTTTACATTATTTTGTTAATTATAATGTATTGATGTCCTAAATAACGGGCGAATTGATTAATTAAAATGTACACATATGAAACAATATCAATAAATATATGTAAAAATAAAATTACTTATCAAACATTTTTCTTTCTTAAATTCACTCACAAAAAATGTTTTATTAAGAATGAAATACTAGCTGTTTAACTGTAATAACACACATAGTAGGTACAACAAAATGTATAAGCATATTATTCTAATGCTCTTAATATAATTTATTTTACAGCAAACAGAAAACGAATAGACTTAAAATATAAAATAATAATAGATACATTTATCATTGAAATTATGTTAACTACCAACTTAACTATACCTGTCAAAGTGAGAATGACACTTTTTATAAAATAAATAAAAAATAAAAAAATGATTTATATAAAATACCCGAAGGTTGAAATCCAAGTGTAGGTACATTAGATTATGTATAAACGCATGCGCGTATGCGACGACCTAAAAAAAAAACGTCTTACGCGGATTTTTTGAAACATTAAACCACAGCCAAGGAAACCATATACAACTTACCACGAGGCTTACAAACATTTATATTTTCAGCTAAGATCACGTAGACAAGTCAGCAAGTTAATTTCTCCTGAGACTGATTCCGGTCGAAGACCTGACGGATTCAATTTCCCACAAATCTCAGACTTTTAATGAAAAATACTATATCATTTTTTTTTTTTAAACATAACTGGTTTTTAAAAATGATAAATCAAGTTTATAAGTTTATAATGATTAATAAATAAATAGTGACTTATTTAAGTACCTACCTATTTTTCAAATATTATAAACTAGAATACGATTATTTAAAAACATTCCGGTTATAATCAATTGTTTTAAATATTTTAATAAATGTAAACTTTTTTTTTAATCAAACAAGAAAATAAAATGAAAAGAAAGGATCGAACAATCGCTATCATTATCATACCTTAATCTAAATCTGTAAGTTCGTATCTAAATTGTGCCCCATCATAAGTCTACCAAAATATAAAAAGTACCCGTATATTAAAATAAATTAATAAAATTGACTGGGTAGTTAGATGTTATATAATATATCGTATAGTGTACACTGTACACTGTATATTTTTGTTTTGGATAAAGTATAAACAAAATAATTTAGTTAAAAAATAATAATGTACCTACCTACCATTACACAATAAACTACAGTTCAAAACTTTTAATTCTAATAAATTTAAATTAATTTCAACTCTATGCAAACTATTATTGTTAATAATGTAGAATATATAAATTTAAAAAAATAGAGTTTAATATTGTTCATCTAAGTTGCATATAATCTGTTTTTTAATTTTAATGTTATTTTTAAATATTAATTTAACATAATAGGTATAATAAATTTTTTTAGAATAATTTTATAAGTGATTATAAAAATTCTAACGAATATATGTCGGCATTCGAAAAGCATCTTGACAAAAGTAATATAAATGCCAAACGTGTAAAAATTGATATAAAATAATGGTTTGTTAATTTTACCAGATATTCATGTTTTGAAGATAGTGGTTGTCCCATGATGATGTAGTTATAATGTCATACGGTGATCAAATTAATTTTATAATTACAAGTCTTCATATCGATAACAAGATAATATAATTTTTACAAACACAGAAACTGCAATATCATTCATAAATAATGATAAAAGTGAAAATTAAAAATACGAGAATTAAAGTTGTACGACGACACCACACGCTTAAGTACGGGCGAACGACTGCGGCCGTTTCGGGACGGTGACGTTTTAGCGGTTGCCTGTCTGTCTGCGTGGACGGCGCAAAATCCGCGCCGCTCAGTTTCCGCCCACTATACCTCTTCTTCTCTCCTCTCTTACAAAACCTCACAGTGTACATATAAATAAATGTTTTTAACGAAAACCTTCACAGTTATTACTATCATTTAAATATCATCACAGACTGGTTTTATTAGTATAATATAAAAATGTTTCTATAATTGGCACGTATTATATTATGATACCAATATGATCCCACGTGTTCAACTACCAATTAATACGATAATCAATTATTTAAAGGTGGGATTCATTAAACTAACTAGCATGATTCTATAAACAAATTAAATAAAACAAATGTTCACGTAACAAACAGAATTAAAATTACTGCTCATGTAATCAGATCAATGCCTAATTATTGATATATAATATCAAGTAAATTATTTATAAAACGACACTAGTAAATGTTTGATTATTATTAATTAAACAAATATTAAATAGTAGTTATATAGTAGACTATATAGTAGTTGGTTATAACGATACCTAATTTTTTTTTAATACTTCAATCTATTTTGATATTATAATGCCGAGAGTAGTGAATAGTGTCTGCATATTTTATTCCTGAATCTAAATTCTATATAGTACCATTAGTTATTAGATACATAAATAAAACACTTTATAATTACCAGCAATTCATTTAGGTCAAATTTTCCAGGAATATTAGTTCCACGTAATATTTGAGATTTAAAAATTAAATATGCATTATTGAAAATTGATGCTATAATTTTTAGATAGTACTATATTTTTTTGGTCACAGATATTCTTCAGATAAATAAAAATATAATAGTTCGGAATAAGTTGTTACTCATCAATTTATGAAAACTTTGAAAACGTAGCTACTTTTACTGTACGGGCACGGAACGGGGAACTATCATAGCCAACAAAAGATATGAATAAAGTATTTTTTAGGAAGAAGAAAACATGAACTTTATATTATTTCCACTAGTAGTGAAAAGTTATTTCTTCAGATATGTAAAACTATCTATATATCTACATTTTATATTATAAAATTACTAAAAACGCGAATATGGGTGTACAGATACTACACTAGATAAATTCTAGGATTCAAACATTTATCTTATAGTGGTATTATTGTCACTTCAACGGTTCAACCGCATAACAATGAAATATAATTTAGTTATTCAATCGTAGGTTAACAGATTTGTTTTTCAGTTATATAGTTATTATATATACTAACAAAATAATAATTAAGTATACAAGTAATAACAATAATTCAAAAATATGGATAAAGAAAGAACTAATTAAGTTTATTTGTTCAAGTGGTTTAAAGTTTATAAAAAAAAAATACAAAATGCGTAGGTATAACTAAATTTCAAATTTATTTTGATACTAAAACACATTAGGTGCAAAATCATAATGCCTATCTTAATTATCATACAAAATAAATATAATTAAGTTAATTTCAACAACCACTTTATTTAATATATTATAATAAGTAATAGGTATACATAGGTACATGTATTAAAGTTTATTAAATAGGTTTTCCAAAATCAATGAATTGAACAAAACTTTATCTCATATATTATTCAAAAATTGAAATGAGATTCATGGCAGTTTGAATAATGTTAATAGTATTCAGAAGTTCAAAGTAAAATGAAAACTTGGCAAATTTATAATTAATTTATCATAATAAATAAACAAAAAATCTATGGTGTATCAAATTTTAAAACGGTTCAGTAACCAAATAATATTTTAATCAAATGTATTTGTTAGTGATTAAATAATTGCATCTGTAATAAAATAAATAAACAAATATAACCTTAATTGATGGATTTGTACGATCAATATTTAACCAAAGCAGTAAGCACACATAATAACAGAATCAAAGAGGGATCAGTATGCATATGATATACATTATAATTTACATTAGATATTTTTATACTTAAGAGGATATCGACTTATCTTTTTGTTTTCTCTCTCAAACACACGTGCGACATGACTAATTTACGTTCAGCAAAATGAACCTTGTGTTGTCAGATTAGAATATAAGAGTAAAAATATGATCACATACACCACCTGCGTTTGTTCGTTGATTTTTTTACGATATTTAAATTTTTCTTCGATAAACGGACATTTTAAACTTTTTTTTATATTATACTTGTCTATTATTTTCATCAAAATTGAAGTATCTATTTTAAGAAAGCCAATGTACAGATAATGTTCATAACTTTAAGTTTGATAATAGCTCAATTCACTCTTATATTAAAGCTAACAACAAGAGATTAGTTCTACTGGACGAAATTTTGTATGTATTGTACGTGGGTTCAAAAGAGAAAACAAATTATGTACATACACACTCTTAAGTTAACTTTTAAACAATTAGGTGATAAATATGTACGTATACTGAACTATTAAAATTAATAACTCATTTAGTAAATTATTTAAGTTTTAATTTATAAAATCATTAAATAGGAAAGTACCAACCTACTACATTTTTATTTTGTTTTAATTTTCAGCACACAGTTCAATACCTACCTAGTTAAATTCTATACATTTTATAATTTAACAATTATTTCATTCTACATTCATTTAGTGGTAGAAGTATCAAATTCATGTCAAAGAATAATTCTAGTACTTATATTTAGTATCGTTTCTGTTTTAAAGATTCATTAACAGATTTAAACGAAAATCAAAATTTCGTTTGCTCAGATTGCCCAGAAGACATGTAAGCATCTATGTTTGTATTTTATGATAATTTATGAAAAATCACAACCTTTCAACAAACATGTTAATACTTAAACACGCGAAGGATATTTATGTTTACAAAACGTTACCAGAAAACTAATATTGATGCAATGCAAAAGAACCATAATATCATATAATGTAGTAGGTAGCCAATTCAGTTTGGAACAACGACCCGTATAGAAATTATACAGGCACGCAATGTGTCTGGCCGCACGATTTGCGGAAGCTTGGCATTCAATTAAAAGTAATTATTATAATTTCACGTAGGTCTACTGTAGCTATAGTTTCATTTGCACTAGTTAAGCGTAATAAAACAGACTAGGTTAAGAATACAATTTTTCAAAATTGACTTTGTACATAAACTTAGAAGGTTATAAGTAATTTATTACTTTTACTAATATAATGTTTAATAAAGTAATAATAAAGTAGGTTTATGTTCGTGTTGAATAGAACAAACTTATATTGGAACATAAATATTCAATCAAAACTAATCATAAATAGATTTTGGAGAAGCGTAGAAACAAACCTTAAACCAAAAAGTTTACTAGGCATTAAACCTTTTTTTTAATTATTGTGTATATTGAGATTTTGCAATTTTCAATTTTTATTTTATATTTAGGCAGTGATTAACCCTTAAATAACAAAAATTAACACAATATATAAACAACAATATTAATTTTAATAAATAAAATATTAGTCAGTTTTTTCAAAAATATTGTTTTTTTAAATTAAAATGTTTTACTGAAAATTTTGCATTCCAAAATTTATAATATTAGACCGTCCATCAGAATGGACCGCAATAAACTTTCTATATATTACATAGCGCTTTATATGTATGTGCTGCAACAGCATAATGTCACTGCCATGGAATACCATGGGAGTTGAGGTATTATCAAAATGATTTATTAAAGGCACTACTAGTAGTAACTTTTGGTAGGTCTTGGTTATAGTTTTTTTTTCTTTTCCCCTCTATTATGTTTTATAGCAACATATAAATCAACCAATCATATACGCATTACTCCGCTGGTGGCCCAGGAATAAGGTTTTATCAATAAAAAATTCTCGACAGAATAGTTTTATAATTAGTCAAAAAAAGTTTTTATTAGTTACTTATTATTGTTTTATAATTATTATTATAATATATATTTTAAACATAAATTGATTTTATACATTTACTTACAAGTTACAATTATAAATAGTAGTTAAGATATTTTAGAAGAATGTGTTTCAGTTTTTAAAATGTATTTTATTGATTTTAAAGTGAAACCCATTCTTTGATGTAAGGGAGTTATGAAGAAGTATTCTACTTTTATAACACAACTACTATTATCCTAAACATATTAAAAAAATAACGATTATTATACCCCTTATACCTTATTGTACACCTAGTAAATTTTACACTTAAAGCCGAATACTTTTACAAACCTAAACCATTTAAATTTGTAACTTCATAATAATCGATCAATAATGACATGGTAATATTATATTACATAATTATTATACAGCAGTTCAACATACAATTTTTAGACGGGTTGTATCAATGTTTCATTATTATTACAATGAACTATAAAATGTTCTGGTGTTTTATAAACAATGTTTGTATATTATGTACACACTTTTTCACAATTAAGATGAAATGCCCGTCAAACAGTCTATTGACAGATGATTGCGAGCATGGCTTTTTGTTCGAGGGGACGAATTGGTAATGAGAAATAATGAAGACGGATATCTAGTGGAAAATCGGTAGTAGTTAATCCATTAGGCCGACTATGGTTTTTCCTGAAATAACGATGTTTAAATTCAATCTTCTGCGTGTATCTTTTAAAACATTCAGTCACATCAATCTTCCGAATGACGCGGCTTTCTAACGAAAGACTCAAATCCTATCAACAACCAACCATGATGTTGGCCGATGAGTTGTAACAATTGAACGACAATATTATAGTATATTATTGTTTATTACAATATATGCGGTATAGTTACGATAAACGAAAATCCGTTTAATATACGTCTATCAATAGTATAATGGAATATATAACCATTATTATATAATATATAAACCAGGGTAATCAATTTAAATTAGAAATGTATATGTGTGAGAAAATCAACTTTTAAACGTAATAAAAACAAATACATGACAATATTTTATCTATTCATACAAAAAAAATATCGCCTTTAAACATTAAAACAAAAATAAAAACAAAATATAAATGTATGTTGTATTTTAAGGTACCTACTATGCAAATAAACCTCAAAAGCATAAAATATTAATTCACTACGCAATTGTAGACATTAAAGAAAAAAAATGTAAACAGAAAAAAAATTAACTGAATGTTTTAAAAACAAAAGAAAACTCATTTAACATGCCACGATTTGGTTTTCTTGAGTTGGACATATTGAAACACCTTACGTAACCTTAGAAACCCAAAACAAACAAATATATATGTCCATTCTTCAGTGATAGGTACTACTTTTAGGTGTACAACAATTATTTAAAAAAAAAATATTGTATGAAGGATTTAAACATTATCACTTATTCCAATTAAAATAAAAAATATCAGTAGGTACTATTACCTATAATATATACCAAATGGTTGACATAATGATATTAATATTTAATATATTATAATGACATCAAAGAAATATTGGCAACCTGAACCAATTTAATATTTTATTAATTTCAAATTTCAAATTCCAAATAATTACTTTTCTAATACAATTAATTTTATAATACAAAAATATACATACTTAACAACTAACAATATCGTCATCATTGCAAAAACAGTCTTAAATATACCTTCCTAAAGGGTATAGTACCTACCTATAATATAATCATTAATCCAGTATTCTGTTTCAACTTCTATTTACTTAAACTGTTTTGCAGTAATTTAAACCCCTTATTTATTTCTGTAAATTAAAAGACTGTTATTAAATCTAAAAACGTACATCACGTTAGGCTAATAATATATAAACATAAAATTAATCTTGAACACAGCTTAACTAACTGCATAGCCTAGAATCAAAATTGAGATTTCTAACAGCTGTGAATTCATTATTAAGTCCACTCTCACATTCATTGCAACTATTACGAGAAAATTATTAAAACACATGCATTACTAAGAAATGTGATCTACATTCGTTATATTTACAAAGAAAAAGGAAATACATTTAAAACGAAAAAATTTTAAATACATATTCTGTAACTCAGTAAAATTATGAATTTCGTGAAATTTATAACACGGATATAGTTTTAAAAAATATTATAGGCTAAGTCCGAAATTGTGGTTTGAGTCGATTCAACTATTGTCACCAGTATAAATATATAATGGTCATTGGTCAATGATATAAATTAAATCAAACGATCAAATTTTAAAGTAGGTAATTATCTATAATTATTAAACATCAGCAGTAGTTGTATTGAATCAAATATGGTATCAATTTATTATTATTACTAATCAATTAAAATATAAGTTGATTAATCAACTTCTCGACATTTATTTTAAGATTAACTAACTTTGTTTTATGAAATCCTAAATTATATTTATTGTTTTTACCTTATTCCCTCAAGTTTATCATTCAGACATATATATTTTTCTGTAGAAGCGATCAAAATAAGATACTTCTCTATTTTATATATTATCTTAAGATTAACCAGGCAAAAATTAGCGTTTAAGTAAGCATCTACGTCCTACATAGGTAGTCCGCAATCACATATAATAAAATAAAAGTATTAAAAGGTAAATAATAATTATAATGAAAATAGGAATAATCGACATTAATACTACGTATATTTAAATTAAGCAATAAGAAACATAAAATTATTTCGTATTTTAACATTATGTCGTGTAATATGCATTAACTAAAAAAACTAACAAATTGTACACATTGTATTGTTTCAGATACTTATTAGATATTTTGGCGTACATCGAAGTTATAGAACTCAAGAATTTCATAAGAAAACAATCATCAATGAAAAATCAAGGTATTACACGTATTACGTGTTACTAAAAATGAATTAATATGTTAAGCGTGTAGTCAATCAGTTTACTGAATAATATATGGAATTTATGGATATTATTCAAATTATTAAGAACATACAATTCTATTGGGAGTTTTAGGTACCTATACTGAAACATTTTTATTTTATTTTATTGAATATAGGTTCTATGCTAAATATTTAACTTGTGGTATTACATATTGTAAAATAAAAGAGGAGTAATGACTAAATTGAGTTTGTTTATAAATAGGGTTATATTTTAATAACTTATCATTTAATTAATGTTTTTGATTACACTGTAGTATTTTAACATTTAGAATGTAATTCTACAAGAACAACAAATATTTAAAAAAATCTTCAATAGTCAAATGGTTTTTTTAATCAAGACATGAAAATTTTTTTCATAGGTATTATTATACTCCAAATAAAATACTATTTTGTATTAAAAACATAATTTTAGTATATGGATATAAAATACAGTTTGGCATGTACTTTTTTACATTGTACAATACTGCATTTTCTTTTAAACTTTGAACTATGATTATAAATTAAAGAAAATGTGTCAGAAATACTTTTATACAGCTTACGCAAACTATTTTATGAAAAATATGACAACTTTTTTTAGTTATATCCAAAGTTGTATATTTTCATGATTTGAATTTTTTCAAGCCGTTGCAAACAATAGCACACAAAGAACTATAAATTTTAAAAACAAAGGGTAAGCAATAATTTTCTGCACACTTTTACACTTCTATAAATCGATGCCTAAAGCCAATAAGTCCGTCAATAGCCATAAATATCACCATTTCGCGGTACTTAGAAAACGAATATACCTACTCGTATATATATTTATAATATATATTATACACGGTATCAAAGCACGCGCGGCATTCGTATACTTTCATTTTGAAATCACTTAGCGAGAAAAACTTCTCAAAACGTAGGGAAGAACCAGATGGGTTTTATCGACTTGGACTGACATTCAAGGAAAATATATGCGAATTTATAATAACCGATAGGAGTTATTCACCTACAAGAAATAAAACATAAAAAAACAAAGATGAGAGAACAGTTGGGCTGTCACCGAGTGTGGAATATATTGTAATATTATGTGCATTTTTGGAAGGCTTCCAAGTAACTGAAAGAATACACATCATCCATATGCCAGTTATGCGTACCCGACAGGATGCAATAGAGAATCATACGAAGTAGCGACCAACGAATA
This sequence comes from Nasonovia ribisnigri, assembly GCA_027563435.1. Classification (NCBI taxonomy): domain Eukaryota; kingdom Metazoa; phylum Arthropoda; class Insecta; order Hemiptera; family Aphididae; genus Nasonovia; species Nasonovia ribisnigri. The sequence continues at coordinate 73,851 of JANEHU010000967.1, read as the reverse complement.
TATTTTATTTATGACTAAAAAATACACAGTATATTATAATTATGTTATTTTCCACAATACACAAACCAAAACATATTTTGAATTATATAATATGACCTGAAAATAATTATTCACGATAAAAACTTTTTCATTTAGTAAAAAAGTTTGAAATGTAGTGCTAGGTTCCTTATAAATTTCATAAACAGAAGTTTAAAAAAAATAAAGATACATAAGCTTAATTATTATTGATACACAATTAAAATTTATCAACATTTTGTTCATGCAATGTTCAAACTATTTTTAGTTAGCAATTCATAAAAGTGTTTGCTTTCATACCTTACATTAGATACTTTGATAGAAGATTCCCCACAAATTTTCTAACCTTAAAGGCTTAAACAGAAAAAAAGTTTACTGAAACGTAACATTAATGTTTTATACAAGCATTTGAATTTAAAATGTTGACGATATTGTTTTTTAATTGGTACTTAAATTAAAGAATTTTCATCTATCAATGTTTGATTTTTCGCTGTAATTCAAAAACTAATAACGGTTAATTCACCAAATGTTAAAATCACTATTTCCCATACATTGATATATTTTCAAACAATTTTGACTCTTTTCGAGCTATTATTATAGCCATAAGCCATTTTTAAAATTATTTGTAAGTTAGATATTTATAACAGTTTTTTTTTACATAGCAAAGATTGAAAATTTTAATACGAGATTCACATAAGTTTTTCAAACTATACCAAAAAAAAATTATTAAAACGGAACATAAATTTTTATGAGAGTTTGAACTTAATATTTTTATGATATCTGATATTCAGTTGAAAATTATCGAATTCTCATTTTGACAACTATTTAGACTCTTTTGATCTATTTACAGCCATAACTATTTTTTTCAAATTTTGTAAAATTATTTTTCAGTTAGAAATTCATAAAAGTTTTTCTTTTCATAGCATAAGAAATTTTAACTGAAGGTTCCCAACAAGTTTTTCTAGATTTATCAAAAAGAAAATGTTCAGCGGAAAGTTAGGCTTTTTATAGCCATGAGATATTTTTGATCTTTGTTAACTTTTTTTTTTTTTAACTATTAAATGTAATTATTTATACAAGTATGCTAGGCTGACACAACGTCTCTGCTCAGAATTATTTTTCGTATATAATGATTTATCATTGAATTCAAATATAATACATACCTATATTACCACGATACGCTTGACAACTACTGTACAGCAGAGTGGTACTCACTTTTCTATCTTTTTAATTATTGTAATTTTCAATTGATAGATGTTAACTGCCAAAATATATACTTATACTTTAAAACAGCACTATATACCTCTTTTATATAATGCTATAACATGCTTTCTTTGCTATTAGATTCTAAAGCGAGTAGAAAGCTATTGATTTTACAATAATGGATTTTTGTGCTGAACTCTTTAAAAATGCCACCAGTCCACGAGAAATTGAATACATAATGAACAAAAAAAAAGGTAGCTTTTCAGATGCATAAGGTTTTTGATAGATTAAAGAAAAATATCGAAAAAGAAGTGCATCAAAAAGGATGATAAACAAAAAGAATTCAATAAAATCTGGAACAACTAACCAGTTCACAAAATGTGGTAGGTAGTAATAAAGGTAAAAGCTAAATTAAATTATTCATTACGATTTGAATTTCTTAAATCATGTACTAATCTATAACAATAATTGTAGTGCTTATAATATTTTTATTTGAATAGTAATTTTTACGATTAATTCGATTTATTAATTTATATTAAAAAATAAGTGTTATTTGCAAATCCATTTCAACGAGCCATAAGGGTGAATAATATTTTGAAAGTAATTTCATATTATAGTACCCGGTCCCTATGACTACGTGTGTTCAACCGAGTTTTGGGTACCGTAAACTTTCACCCCTTTAATCCTATGACTGCACCCAAGGTTTGCTGCCATTATACGACCTCTATGCAGGCTAGTAATTAATAGACGACATTTCGGACCCCGAGATAAAGTCCCTTTGGTGCGCATTGCAGACGTCGTTGATGTTTTTACTCCTTTAGTCTCTTCCCCAGAGGACTCACAAATACAAGACCAAAGCCTGACACACACAAACGAAACTAACTATAGTTATGAAATCTTACACAAAACATTTGCTTAGTAAACAAAACTAAACATACAAGATTAAAATTTATATTTAGGTACCAGGTTAGCAATCATTGTTTACGTAATTATTTCAAAACAGTAACTATACTTTAATTAAATACATAACCATTTTTGCAGTAAACAAAATGATTTAATATCCACAAAGAAAGTATATGTACAAGAAAGAAATAATAAATATTTTTGTAATTGGACATATTTTAACTATATAAATAACAAATAAATTTTAATGTATTTTGCGTGGATAATTTTATGGAAACACCCAAAATATCATGTTATATAACATAATATTAGGTATAGACTATAGACGGTGCATAGTATAACATAATCACGATTTATAACGGCATAATACGTACTATTGTATCATGCAAATTCCACTCGGACGATATTTTCTTCTCCCCAATTTTATGTCGTTTACTCTGATAAACGAGCTTTTTGTTTATACTTTGGAAATAACCTTATCTTTCTGAGCATACTAACGTCATAAAATTAAAATTAACTCATTATATTACCGTCATTTCTGATAATTCTCCACAACTATAGGACATAAATATCTAAACAAAAGAAAACTTAATATAATAGTTTATATCAATTATAGACAATAATGTGTATGTGGTATGTCTTGACATAAAATACAATAAATTTACTACAATTAAAAGTGCTGTAATATAAAACATCCAACAGTTGCTTCCATTAACGATTATTAATTTCAGTTAAATTTAAATTTAATAAACAGACATCGGTACTCAAATTAAACACATAATTTTAGAATAGATATTTTAAAAAAATGTAACGTTATACTGTTATAACCAAGTCATAACATTATTTTTATTATATGCATAAGTATAGTAGATTACATATTATAATGGTTATGTACACAAATAGACTAAAAATATACTATTTTAAATCATAACTAGTTAACCATTTGCTATTATTTGTCTACAGTATTTTTAAATCAACTTCTTTATAAAAGTAAATATTTGCATTATTAAATTTCTCATTGCAATTTATTTTTGCTAATGAGCGATAGATCTTGAGTATAATAAATAAGATAAATAAGTTTAAAGTATATGATAATTGAATTGTTTACCATATACATTTTAAACGACAAAAGTATATATTTCAATATCAAATTTTAATCCATTATGCTTAGAATCTTGCACAGGGTCTCACCCATTGGGATAAATGTCAATTCATATTAGGTTTACTATTTGTTCACGTTGTTCGGTGTAACTTAAATGAATAAGCCAATAAGTGTGTAACATTTTACCAGAATGATAGAAATTGACCTAACAAGGTAAATCGCATTACTGTTATTGAAAATCGTTCCCTAGTGGTTAGCAATCAAAACTGAATTGAAACAAACGTGTTTAAGAGAAGAAAAAAATACATCTCATAGACCCTACGTAGTAAGTTACCAGTCTTGAACTATGAGTTTTTTTCTAGAAGCATTTTATCTAAATTAGTCGAAAGTATAAAATAAAAAATAAATATAGTACACATTACTACCCTTATATTCTTTCTCTCTTTACGCTGCGATTTGTCTAACCACGAAACCCTAAAAAAAACCCAAACACACGCACGCACTAAGCACCACCTTCGTCTACAGGATCGAAGCCAGTCATTTGTTCTACTGTTTTTTATGAGGTCTCGTAGGGGCTTTACGTATACCCCCAGGGATTCGAGAACTGTCACGTTTATGCAACAAGACAAGTACTAAATCTAACTTGACGCTACAAGGTATATACACACTTTTGGGTTATGTCTATTTGTTCCAAAAATTATTTCAACAGAAACATAAAAAAAATATAATATCTAGTCAAGATAACATTTTTTAAATTAGAAATAAATATTTTATTCATCTATAATTATATTTACCTTTATTTTACGTATCACAAACCTACAGTAGACAAATTTAAGAACAAATTCAAATAAGTTACTAATTTAATTTTTTAGTAAAAAATGTTGGTATAGGTACTTGTATATAGGTAATATATACCTACCTATGTATATAATTATACACGCAAATGATTTAGACTAAAATTTTCAAATATAAAAACACGTTCAACCTATCAAATAGTATATCATAGTTATATAGTTTAAAAATTAGGCTAGGAAGAAATAAAATTATACAAAATTGTAAATAGCATAAAAGAAAAAAGACGCCAGACGTTAATAAAAGCGTACAGTATATATACTTTGGCAACATTCCAAACTGTTTGTGGAGATTGTTAATCCCCCAGGTGCACAGTATACAGATGATGTCTAAATCTGTACATAAGTCGAGTTTTCCAGGACATAATATTTACTTACTAAAATATCCATTTTTATTAAAATGTTGAACCCTTTAAAAATATACTTTTGGAATATTTATATGAAAGGAAACAGAAATTTAAAGTTTAATAATCGAATTTAACTTAAAAAATAGCATACACATTTCATATATTAAACAAAAAAAAAATATGAAGGTTTTGTTGCTTCAGATATGTGGGAAAACATACATTATAGTTTTTATTATATAATATAAACATTGAAATAATTTTTTATTTGGTACATAAATAATATAAAAAATTTGAGTAGATACGTATGTATAATTGAAAAGATCAAGATCTGGTTTTAAAAATTATTGAATCGACAATATTATTTATTTAATACATATCATATACATTATAATAATTGATACCTAATACAATTATTATAAGCATTAAATCAAATCAACGACAGCATACAACATACAACTTCACCACATTTTAATCAAATTTTAAAATAACTAAAACATTGTTATTTTCTAGTTTTATAGCCAGACAAGATAAATTACACTAACTTGAAAATAAATTAGTATTTTAATGATAAGCAACGTAATTTTTTTAAATTTACAAATTCTTGAAAAAATAGAAATGCGCCTACTTGAATTCAGACACAATCATTTTTATAATCATAAATGTATTAAAAGAAACCTAAGTGAGAATATGCATAAAAGTTAAAAGGATACTCAAGTCAACGAAAACGGTTAAAAGCACTACTAGACGGGAGGTGCAAGAAGCCAAATCGAGATAAATGGTTCCCAAGAGACGAATTGTACAACAAAGTAGAGACACCAGGTATGATGCGAAATTAAATAAAAAATAAGTCCCTGGTGGTGTTTTCTTATCGCCAGCTCTGAAAGTTGTTTTTGCATAATGTGCAAGGCTATTCATACATATTTTTGTATTCGAATCTATACCCATAAAAAACTATGTGTTTTTATTCATAAAACGACAATGTTCAACCTTAAGATAAATTATGCTGGAATATAAGAAGTATCAAAAATATAATACTATCTACACAAAGTCTAAAAAAAAAAAATATGAAATAAAAAGATATACATTTTATATATGATATATTTTTAAGAATAAATGTGGCCAATTGGTTTAATTCCGGTATGAATTATATTACACGTAAATTCGTTATAAAAATTGTACAATTGTTTTCACAACAATAATTAGGGAATTTAATTAGTTATGTTATAACATATACCTACTTATGTAGGTATAACAAAAATCTATACTCACACAGAAAATATTTACGTTATGATTGATAACATACTGAATACTACAAACAAAATTATTTTTCTCTTGATGTTAGCAAAAAATTTAACTTTTATCTAGTTTGAATGTGTAATATAATATATATAACCGTAATAATTATGTACAAAACAATGACTAATAAAGTAAATATACCGTAGCACTTACACAAACTACAAAATAACTCTACAAACTTTAAGAGCGTGGATATGTTTAATTAACATGGACGGGTAAGTTATCGTTTTAGTAAAGAGTTAAATTTATTCTGTTAAAACTTATTTTTTGGATAATGGAATAGCTGCCTTAAGAAATAAAACACTGGAATAGTAAGGCCAGAAAAGTATAAATTTGTCAGCAATAGTAATATCAATATAATACAAAGGTGATTTTTATGAAAATAACACCTATTTTATATAGCATGAAACTAGAATAATATATTTTCAATATTTGTGTAGTGTATTTGTATTTTTATAGGATGTTGAGGACAATATTATTAAAAATAAATGATAAAAAAATATCTACTATATTCTATTTTATGAATAACTTAGGATTTTAAAAGCTGTTAAAGACTTATAACCAGCAAATACTTAAGAGAATAAACAATAAGCGTATTAAGGCTGAAAAATAACTATCATCGTTCATTCCTAGAAAATTGGAAATCCTCAATACATATACCTATACAAACACACGACGGTGTGGGTAGGCATAATAAAATAAACACGCACAGACAATGACATAGGAAAATCACAATTTAACCAGAGACGCACTTGGTTCACCACCCCTGACCTAAGTCTATTGTACAACATCACCCTTACTACCTACTAGTAGTATTCACTTCCTTTGCTGATTTCTAGTAATATTTCAAAAGAAATCCATTGGTCGTAACTCGTAATGAATTTTCCATTTTCTACTGCAGCAACCAATGGTCCCCTTCGTAAGAGCGTGAACAAAATAATGTCCTCGAGAAATTGTTGCTCATCATAGCAGTGACATGTAATAAGTGCGACGTGTACGACTAGCCGGGGAAAGTTTTGCAGTTCTCTGTTTTAATGGCTATCTAAGGATACATACCTACAATGGCAGGAACGCGTATCCCGCTGTAAATGACCCTCGGGATATTTACTGTTATCGTTTAAGTCCAATACATTACATCAAAACTAATCAACAGCTACAGAAAACCAACGGTGGTCATGGCCATTATTACATGACTACATATTACGTCTTCCACGGGTAAACATTAGTAATATAATAGAGGAAATATAATCAAATTGTTTTCAATTTAATTTTCTGAAGTTCAAAATTAACAACACAAATAAATACATTTTTATTTTTGTAGCAGAAAATATGAATTATAACTACCAGGTAGTTACTAATTACTACCTAATATATTGTATATGATATAAACTTCAAAAATACATATTCTTATGTATAATTCTTTCAGTATTTTATTTTTACATTTAAACACAACACGGAATTTTACATTTTATCATCTGAACAATTAAACATTTTTTTGCGATTAAAGTATTAATTTGTTATCTCAAACTTGATTTATTACAGTTAACGAATTATTAAAAACTTATAATACTCGTATTATCGAATTTTCAATAAAATAAAATTATGCAAATATATAGCATGCGTCTTCTCTTAGTCGATTGATAAATACAATTATATTTTTAAAATATGGTATAAGTGTTAGTTGCCAACCTAAATCATTCAATAGAATTATACAAGTAGAAAAAAATGTACCCCTTCATCAAATACGTGATGGAACCTAAGTTGGAGAGTAATAAAATTCAAACTTAAATGAAATGCCATTTAATATACCATATTATTATCATACACCCTAAGGGTATCTGAATCACCCTCATAAGTTCTTCCCCCTATGTATTTATTTTTTTGAACGTGACCAAATTAAGACTATTTTTATTTTACCACCATTTGTTTATATACGTATGTAGATAAAACAAAACGTATAATAATATTGTTGACAAATCTAAAATTAGTAATTTATTAAGGTCTTAGGCACAACTATTTGTAAATGTGTAAAATTTGTGAAAACATTTCTTGTAAAAAAAATAAAATTCAAGCTTTGAAAATACTTCACAGAAAAATATTAAATTAACATTATTTCACATTCATAATATTTATAATTGGTCAATAATTACTCTATGTGCATTAAAGTAATTTTGATATCATAACAGTTGTAGTTTTAAGAATCAAAATGATACATCGCATAATTATTACCTAAACCTACTAATAGTATGTGATTTGCATTGGATGTTACTTATTTAACAACTCTGCAATTATAAAATGCGAGAACACAGATACATATGTAAATAGTCATTTGGAGATTATTATGATTATTATCTAAAAATGATAATGAATTAGGGAGTTTATTGGGTAATAATAACCATCGCATAACATGCAGTACGATAACTAATAAGTGTATAACACAACTGCGTTATAGGAATAGCATAATACACTATTGTGTGATGCCTATAATACGCCATTGCGTGATGTAGCTAAAATTATTATTTTCTCGATGTTGAATGCGCGACTGAGACTATCGTAATTTTCATGTAAACTTCATTAAGTCGTTTAATTTGTACAAACGTTAAATATTATGATTAAATAATACGTCAATAAAATATAAATACGAGTAAATACCTAAATTTTTCTAAGCTAAAAATGCCTTTACTTTAAATTGCAAATTAAGTGAGAAAGTTGTTTAACTTGTTTTACTGCATACTATACAATGACAATCGTATTAAAAACTTTTGTCTGTATACGACAATTCCATTACATACTATATATATATTATATACCTACTGGACAATTCGTTTATCAAATAACTTATCCATTACAAAACAGTGAAGTTTTGAACTACATTTAGCCAATAGTCGTAAAGGTAAAATAAGAGTTGGTAGGTGCTGTGATGATAAGCTACACATACTTAAATGATAGTTATAAAAGTTTTGCATTTTAAAGGAAATATGTTAAAAACTAGTTTTGCTACCATTAATAATGTCCCGTGACAAGTAAATAAAGTCTTGGGGATATTATAAATTATTTTGTTTTCTACGAACCTATATTAGGTACCTGTGTTTTTAACAGATAATAATAATCACATCATAATTATAAAACGTGGCTTGGAGCTACCAGTCGCGTAATGCGACTGAGAGTAAGTAACGCTCGCTGCTACTAGTTTCTGGATGGGTGACCACCCGGCTTCGTAGTAGTAAAAACCTTGCCACACATACACGTATTTGCTTACCTACCGTAAGAACCGTAACAACACCTTACCAACAACAGTTCAATTCCCTACAACAGCTGATGGCCATAGTCACCGAGCTTAAGTTCAATAAAAAAAATAATAAGATTATAACTCATATAACATACATATAATATATACAGCATATACATTACACAGTACACACATATAATATAGGTGCTTATACAGTATAGTTAAATTTAATTAAATACCAAATATCTTGATATAATATTACTTGTATATTTATAAATTAACGTTTAAGTACATAAAAAATATCATTTAAATGTCTAAAACTTTTTTCTTAAAATATTAATTTTTTTTTTTAATGATGTCAACAATATTCAGAGGTATAAAACATTGATCGAGGCGAGGAAATATACATTGACGTTTTACATCCATCAAAAAATAAATGATAACTGACTAAACCTACACAACATGAGGATTACATAACATGATTGATGCTGTACCACTCAAAGGTAAAAAAAATCGTCCATTATTAAGGAAGAAAAACGGTATCTTCGTTCATCCATGCCAATAAAATATGAACCAGTCATGCCAATTCAAATTTCACAATAAATTAGATTAAATTTTATTTATTAGTTATAACAAACAGTTTGATAAGAGTATGATACACATAATAGGTAAGTGATAAATCGTTATTTGTTTGTTTTAGTTGTTATGCTTTACAAAATGTTCTTCGTTCTTGGCAGCCATAACAAGATCGAAGAAGGTCCCTTTACCACGATGGTCTCTAGAGAATATCAAAATGGGTAAAACCTTCTACATACATTTCACGTCTTTTCGATATAAAACACAGAAAAATCCTTTTTGTGGAAGACGAATACCAAAATAAATTATAGCACGAGAAGTTTTATGACTTAAACCATAAATTTGTAGATTTTTCCTATCCGAGCATAGGATTGTTTACGCTTTCGTTTTCAATTATCTTTCCCTCTATATTAGTTTAACTTACCTCGTATTTACTGATGTGTTTGACAGTAACACCATTCTGCATCATCGACGGATCGATATACCACCGCAACTCATCCACCTGATGCCGCCATTCGTCCTCGCTGTTCTCAGCTGCCGAACTGCTCCACGACGACCGAACCGAAGTAGAAGAACAGTCAGACAAACCACACAGTGGATCAGCCTCCATCTCTAAGCTTCAACTACCGTAGTCAGAGATAATAATTTTAAGCATCTATAATAACAAATTATAATTCATACAATATTTACTGAAAATAAGGAGAAATACTAAAAGAAAAACGGGTAAGTTACTCTACTGCATATAGTATAATAATTAAGAGTGTATATCGACATTGAAAAGGTTACTGTACCTATTGAAATAGAAAATCTATGTTTACCTATGAAAAACAAGTCTTAGCAGATATGGTGTTTATATTTTAGGATATTTTATAATTATATCTATGAGTAATTTATTATTAGAAATATTCGAAAAAGCATCGTAAAATAAAATATAGTAAAATCAATAACGGTATTATTACCTGTCCTACTATGGCAATGCAAGTTGGCACGGACATACAAAACTAGAAAATAAAGTATTCTATTTAACTACAGCATGCGTGAATAGCAATACTCACTATTATTAAAAATACCTATATCTTAAATGAATAGGCAAATGTTAATAGATAATTTATGATAAAACAATATTATTAATTTCTAGATATTCTAATAGGTACAACAGAAATATTATATACAATATTACCGAACTACAAAATATAATACATTGTGTATATTTTAAAAATATTACTTATTTAAAAACAAAACCATATTTACTAACAAATTACGATAAGTATAATTTTCCATTTATCTGCATAATGCAGTTAAATATTATGACTAACTGTACTTAAATAAATCATGTAAAATGAATTTAGAATCCCCTCCATCTATACAGGCCAAACTTGCAAACGGAGGGTCTTGAATTCGAGAGACGGAAAGAGGGAACGACATTAGGGTAGTTTGACAATGAAAAATGTCGTGGTTTCGGTGAAAATTAACCAACTCCACCAGTAACTACATTACACCAAAGTAAGCCATAGATCAATGGGACATTGATTGGGAAATGACAAATGCGCCCTCCTATATATTTGGTTAAATTCTCATCGTTGAGTATAACATTGGACAGGTCGATACAACCTACACTAGGATAAAAGAGAGTTGAATAATAATGAGGTGATGAATATATTATGTGAACGAATAAAAGTAGGGACAGTAATTATGTGGAGACAATTATTACTTTAATTCGTAGCAAATATATAATAGTTTTTTTAGTTTTGTAAATAGGTTTTCATTTTCTAATTTACTACAGCAAATATTGTTTATGGCCTAAAAATATTTAAGTATTTTTCCGGTTAATATATAATGTGCATAATAAATAATATAAATTAATAGGTATATCTGAAATTATTTGAAATCTAAATGTGATAAAATAAATAAATAACTTAACAACCATAAAATTAGAAATAAATATACGTATAAACACTAAATTTTTTAATATACCTAGCTAACACATGGGAAACTGCATTAACATTACTTCTTCTTACTAATTGAAAATAGTCAGATCATAAACCAATATTAACTCACCAATTTAAACTAGTAATCACTCATAGGTTAATATACCTAGACTTTGCAGCTACAAATAAATTTCTAACAAAAATAAGGTGATACATAAATCACATTTTTACCAATCATAACTTTAAATTAATAAATTATCGAGTAAATTATAGATAAAGTACAAGCTGTTGTGATGAAAAAGTATAGTTACATTTCGTTATGACATGTATCTATAATTACACGTACCTACCTAACACAAAATATATTTAAAGCTATATCTCTTAGAGACAGTAATTAAATATAATGCATTTGCATGTTTTACACGGTAACACACGAAAAACTGCAACATTAAACATTACTAAAACACAAATAATATAAGTACGTATAAAACAAAAATTATGATTAAACTGAAACTAACTCTCTATACATATTATTGGTAATGACTACTAGGATAAGAAGGCATACACCATGATAATAGCCAATTATTTAATGTTCACTAAATATATATAATATATATAGACAAAACATCAAATAATTGGCCATTATCATGTGTGTATGTATATATATATTCCTCTTAGTACTCATATTTTTCATAGCATATAAGTATATTACTAACAAGAAGACTATATTAATAACAATTTTAAAATTTCCATTTAGAATGTAAAAATGTCAAATAAAATTATGATTAATATTCAAAATATTTATGAGTAATTATTTAAGTATAAAAAGAAAATGGAAAAATCTAAATAAAAACATTTTATCGAGATAAAAAATAAATAGTTACATCAAATTTTAAAAATAATTACTGATGATTATATTATGCATTAAAAAGCAGTAAGTACTTACAGTAGCTGCAGCCTGCAGTTACAAGCTCATTCGTCACTCACTTGTTTTTCATTAGTGTTGTATTATTTTTATACACTTATATGCCATGATGAAATATATAAAATAAATAATTTAAAAAATATATTATAAAAATAAGATAGGATAAAAATGTTCAAAGTGTATTGAATTTAAATATTGTTGTAGAAGTACCTATAGACCTTCTAATAAATAAAATACAAATTACATTTTTATTAAAAATACACGTCTTAATGTCTAAAAAAAAACAAAAAAATATTTCAAATTCTATAAAATCAGATCTAAACCCCTTGTGAAATGAAAAATACAATAGGTATTTAACTAAAATAATATATTTTGCCTTAATTCAGTTTAATCGATTAACACAAAAAATTGTCAGAGTTGGATTATTTTTATTTTTATAAGTATAATAGTAACATAATATCATACGAATAACATTTCAGTAGATACTGTGGGTTCTACAAAAAAGTTATTTCAAATTTAAATAAATTATTATTAAATGCTGTTTCAAAAATGTTAAGTTGAAAAATACAATAAAAAGTGTTGTACCTACATGCGTATATAATTGTATGCTTGATATAAATTAGTATGCCTAATAACAAAGTAATCTTTTTTATAACCATGTTTATTGTGTTGATATCAACCCAAGTATAATTTAAAAATATATTTTAACGACTTTCAATCATTTGTGTTGAAGAAAAATCAAACAATTTGTCAAAAACGCGTACTTACGCTATTTTATGCTAATAAAATAAAGTGGCAAATGTCTCGATGGTATTTAAATAAAATATACTATATAAACTATAATTATTATTTTAACCCATACAAATGGCTTATTTAAATGTTAATTAATAACTATAAACAAAATGCAATAAGCTGGCAAATATTAAGGCTAATATTCATAAGTGTATAGTCCAATCAAGTAGGTGCCGTTAAATTCACAATACATCTCATTCTACAAAGTTTTGTACAAACCAATTACCTTGTCGCCAAAGTCGATAAAATGCTACCATAAATTAATTTCGACAAACCCGTGGCGGCGAGGAGATGAGCAAGAGAGAACGTGCATTCAGTACATCAGCGGCTTTATAGTAATGAGAAAAGGTAGACTCTACGAACCGTTGAGCTTTTCAAGGCAAAGTGTGTGTGTGTGGGGACCGTGGGGTTATAACTGCCGAAATATCCGGAATCTCGACCTGGGCGACGGCAACGGTAGCGGTGGTCACATAAAAGATATGAGGAGGAGGGGGTCACGTCCGTATCGTCCTCGCCGGTTTAATATTCATGAGAGTTTTCTGCCGTTTTATCGCCCTCTTAGTGCAAATATTCGTCGCCTAAACACACACGTAATAATAATAACACAGCACAACCGTCATAAAAAGCTCTAACCACCTGGAACGATATTGCACGTTTGTGTTTGACGTATATAATATTATATACAAATGTACGTGCGTATATATATTTAGGCACTATAAATATTTTATATTTTTAAAAAAAAAATACAAGCGGCCGTACGGCGACTTAACGCTTTGGAGAAAAATCTTAGCTTCCTTTTATGTGTATTACGCTGATCTTACAACTGACGTCTAGCAGAAATAATTTAATTCAATTTAATTTGAATACTGCCGCGTCTACAAATCAGAAAACATTGGTCCCTTCGAGTATTACGTAAGTTGTATACTAACATATGTCTGTATATACAATAAAATATTCTACATGATAAAAACTTTAAAAACAGATTAAAAATTCACCAACTTTCATAATATTATATATACTTGATCTTAGGTATTTCCGATAATGTTATAACTTAAATATTAGAAATTTGATGGAAAATTAAAAAAAAAAAACATGACAGGTAAATGCGTATTACTTATCAATTGGTAGGTAGGTACCTAAAGTCAAACAGAAAATTTACAATATCTGTTTTGACATCAAAGAATCAATAAAGATAATATTTTCCTATCCAGCCTGCTCGTTTAATCATCACTAACATAAGACATAAGATATTCGTGGACAATGATTATTTATTAATATTATTAGAGCACTATATTAAGCTCAGTAGATTATTATTAAATTCAAATCAATGTTATGAATTAATACAGTTAATTCTTACCATTGGAATAGGTATTAAAAAAATTATCTATACATAGATATATGATATTATTATAAATATCTATTAGGTATACATGATGATTATTATTATTTTAACAAAGAACATTGATTGTTTTGAAGAGTATGAGTTTTTTTCTATGTATACACATATTGTTGTTGTATTGACCTTATTTCGTTTTCATAACACTATATAATATATTATGACGTATATCATATACATCGTAGATTTCAAATTGTTATATAGATACCTATATTTTTAATTGTATGATGTAAAGGAGAATTAACTTGACTAAAAATGTGGATTTGAATAATATTGAATATTGGTAAAATAGTTTTTATTTTATTTTACCTAGGTTTAGATTGGTGTATCATCCATTTCATAGAATAAGTATTCTCCCTACCCTTCATTTATCTATAATTTTAGATTGGCGTGTGTCTTGAAGTTTCGAAAAACAACAATTTTTTAAATTATTATACGGTATATACGGCATACGTAATATGTACCTACTTGGCTATGATTAACTTAAACTAAACTTTCTTAAATTGTATATTAACTTATTTAGATTGTTATTTAAACAATATAGTACAATTTCATATGTACATAACATTAACGTGATATTTTTCCAACATCTAAAATTATTCTCATAATTTATATGCTCATAGGGATTTAAGATATTGTTGGTTCTATTAGAGTTCTAGTTTTTTTCTAGAGTTTGAATTTAAAGTACCTGGATTTCTATGATTATTTTATAAATATGTATATCTGCTTACATTACATATATCTGTTCACTAGTTATTGCCTACCATAAAAAATATTAAATTAAATTAATGAAGGAAAAATGGTATGTCCTAGTACATTTTGACATTTGGCCAGTATTTTTTGTAGAGAATAAATTAGTAAGTATACCTAGTAATTATTTTTGACTTAATTGAAAGCATTTTATAGCTCTTGATGATAATTTGCGACCATCAAAATATAAATTTTAAATTATGTTTAAGATCTTGCATCTTTGATTAATTGTTTAGTAGTTATAATGTATAGTTATGGAAATGGTATCTAAGTTATATTAGTATGTATTAAATAATTTTTCAGTTTGGTTGTTAAATCAAAATTAAAATAGTTAGGTATAGAAATAAATTTAGTTTTAAATAAAGTTATTTTTCAAATAATTTTAACAATTTAAATATAACAATATTCCTCTACTTAATTATATACTTTTATATGGTTTCTGCGATATTATGTTAATTTTAATAATTTATTGACGTGATATTCATGAACATCTTTAATATAATTTATAATGTAGTCCCATTTAGTCCCATGCAGGTCAAAATCGGAATATGGCAAATAACAATTTGTCCTTAGTAAGTGTAATTTACCCCAAAATATAACAACGAAATCAAGCCAAAAACCTTACAAATGTGCAAGCTACTGCATTTCCAGACGTAAACATATACAGGGTGATCTATTTAAGTGGGTACACTAATTATTTCGAAAAGTATTAACTTGTTTTGAATTTATTTTTTTTTTTAACTTTTAGATTTATGCTTTTCTAAAACTGTATAATATTTTAATTTTTTCACCCTTATATTTATTAGTGAAACAACTATCAACTTTTGATTTTCAAATTTTAACATATAATAAAAGGTCATGAACTAATTGAACTATTTTTTTTATGACTTTGTGCGTTGAAATTTTTATTTTTCGTTGATTCGTTTTCGAGATACAGCTTTTCAAAGTATTGGCGGTTGAAGAAGGTGTTATAGAAGACGTAGCTTTAATGGTCAAATTAGCTTATACCCTATATTGCCTATAGGTATAATAGGACATTTAATTAATTAGGTACAAAGTACAACAGTCATCAATATGTTTAATGTTACCTTAGGTCAAACGGTATCGAGTTTATCAGTTATAGCTCCTGGTCTTTATAAATGAAAAATGTACAGCAGTACCGACTATAACACCCCCTTCAACCACCAATACTTTGAGAAGCTGTACTCGAAAACGAATCAACGAAAAATAACAATTTTAACGCACAATGTCATAAAAAAAAATTGTTTTATTAATTCATGACTTTTTTTATTTTATGTTACCATTTGTAATTCAAAAATTGATAGTGAATAAATAATAGTGAATAAATAATAGCCAATAAATATAGGGTTGAAAAAAATTAAAATATTATACAGTTTTAGAAGAGCATAAATCTAAGTTTAAAAAAAAATTCAAAAAAAGTTTATACTTTTTAAAATAACTAGTGTACCCACTTAAATGGATCACCCTGTATATGACATTTAACCCATTGGCCATTACGAATAAGCTCATTTAAACAGGAATTTCGAAATACTGAAACTAAGACAAAATTATACACACGTAACTAAGGATTTAAGTAAATCCAAACCACGGATTCGGCATTAAAATAAATCACCCAAAGCTTAATAGGTAATTGTAATGCTAATAGAGGGTATTCGTGTATATCCTCCTATAATCCTATGTAAAATATCAGGAAAACGGCCTCAAGTTTACAAAAATAAAAATACCAAATTAAATTCAATCAAATTATACTGAATTATATTTAGAGTTCATTATACAATATAAGATTCAGAGGGAAAAATGTTAAAATATTTTAAACTAATTTAAAAAGTAATTATTAATTATATTATATTCTGTAACTATACGCTGGGTACTTAATAGGTATAATATAAAAAAATACATTTATTGACAAATAAAATGATTTCTTACATGTATAACATTTAAATTATGTTGAGCAAATATACATAATATATGATGTGTTATTAAGATACAAGGATACATTTAATCAACATCCTACTAATATGTCACACTTATTACGACTCACCACACTTATACTGCATACATATGTGTTCAAGATGGTAAAATTACAAACTAAATGTTGTACAAGAAATATACTGAACATAATCATTATTTATTTCATTAAGTCATTATATTCTACACGAATAATATTCATGATAATAATTTATTTGCCCTGCCTATTAGCTTTAAAATAGCTCAAGAGCATAATTATTTACAATAATTCATATTACGGTGGGTAGTCAATAAAAAACAAATTCGTAACAAAACAAAATTGAACGTAGGCTGATTCAATGTATAGAATTACTCTATTTTAATTACTCATCTTTAAACACATCAATATAGTTGCATAAAAAATTTAAATACAAACTACAGATATTTTAAAGTAACTGTTATTTATGAAAACATTCTAGTAAAAACGAAATAACTACTCATTAAATATAAATGAAAGACTAAATTAAAATAACGGCTAAAATATAGACTATATATAATTATTGCCAAATATATCTTAAATGTGCGATAAATGACAAAATATGAGTATTATGATAGCATTTATATAAATTATTTAAGTCAAAGATATATTAATACCAAAGAATAAGAATGTAAAATTTAATGTACCTATGAATATACCTATAACAGTATCATATTTTAAAAGACAAAGAAGGCAATTGCACTAGCTAGGGGGCAACATTTTAGGAATGACTAATTTTAACGACAAAAATATTTGAAATATTGTGTAATATAATGGAATATTTGTATAATATATGAGATCATACATTTTACCTCGTGGTTCTAATAAATTTTAAATGCACCACTAATTAATAATACATTAAAAACAAAGACAAACCAAAATAAATATTTAGTTCATGTTTACCAAATAAAAAGTAAAATGTACCACGAGATAAATAGCCATAATAATCAAATAAACTTAACAGTTATAATAAGAACAAATTTTAAATAGGTATTTCAGTAATTATAATTTAAATACATAGTCAGGTTATATTCCCGCTGATTTAACTAACAATTGAAAAAATTGAAACAAAAAAAAGTGGTCAAATAGGTAACCGCTCTGCTGTACAGTTGAAATCAAGTTTGCCTCGTCATAGAACAAGTCACTATAATTGATAAGTTCATTTTAAACTCAATGGTAAATCATTACATACGAGAAAAAAACTATTCGGAACAGAGACAGTTGTCAGCCTAGTTACCTAATCAGTAATCACTAATCAGTTTGTTCTATCATACATTTGTATTACAAATACTATTACTAATACGGTATAAATAAACAATAGCTTAAGTTAACCTAAATATCTCAAAAATGCCATCACGTATAGTAAATAATAATAATTTATAATATACGCAAAACAAATCATGTCATAGCGAATATATTGAATTCTAACAAATTGTTTGTCAGTTATTTTTTTAATTCCAGTAATAAAAACTTATGAGGAACCATGTATTACATTTTTAAGAATTTTGGTCTAGCAAAAATGTTGTACCCATCAAGAATTATTGGAAGACAACTATAAAAAAATCGGAAATTTCAAATGTGTATAAATAGTTCAAAAAGATGCTAAATATTTTTAAAATTACTGACATAACAAAATAAATTGAAAATTAAAATGCTGGTACCTATATTTCTATCTTCTTGAATTTCTGCTGAGCCAAAATAAAAAAAAAAATAAAAACTGGCAACTTAGAAATTTTAAGTTCTAATAATAACGGGGAAGTTGAAGGTCAATGCAATAAGTTAGTAACGATTAACTGTGTTAGAATTCTTGATATTGGAACATTTTTAAATGTTATTATTAATGAGTTGAGTATCAAAGAACAATTATTAAACAACCCTTGGTGTCCCCCAAAAGATTATAAATTTCCTGTAAGATGAAAACGAAATTAGCAATTCCAACGTCATTGGATGGATCAGTATTCACGGTTAACCTACTTAGATCTGTTAAATGGCGTTTTATGCAATTACTGTGTAGTTATTGCCAGATAATGAGCAGGAAAAGGAAATAACGTTAAATAAGTTTTCTGGTCTCAAACAGTTTTTCATAATTGAAAAATGCGTTAGAAACTTTTCAATCATATTCATTTAATTTGCACCATAAAAAATCTGTAGAATCGGATGAACACTTTTTAACCGTGCAAAGAGGTTTACAACAAAATATTATTACACAAATTAACGTAAGCTTAAAAAACAATTTGAAGAAACGTTATTCCTAAATGTTGTATCAACAAAATATATAAAGATATTAAACCTTGTATTGGTTTTTATTTTTATAATCCAAACTCACTAGGTATTGAAGTAGAATTTTTACTATGGTAGATAAAATGGACCAAGATTTTGGAAAAAGATAGGCCATCAAATGTTTTCAACTCATTGTCCCAGTGCAGTCTAGATTTTTTTCCGGCAATTTCTTACTTATTAAATGTGTTGGGATCTTTGTCAGTATCAACATCTATACCTAAACAGACGTTTTCAACTTTAAAACGCCTCAAAACTTTTTTTAAGAAACAGAACCAGGCAAAAAAGATCAGTAGGACTAGCCTTTATGAGTGTGCACAGAGATACTGAAATTGACACTGAAGGAGTTATCAAAAGATTTTCAAATACTTTAAGGTAAATTAAATTTATATAATAGTAATAGTACGTTATATATTTTACATGTATACTAAAGTATAATAAATTATAATTAAGGTAGAAATATAAGATAATATAGTTATCGAAATTTAAAAAATGTCATGTTCATAATTTAAATAATATTTTTAAGACTTCATATTTTATTACATTATATAACATATTTATTACTTATACTCTAACCCCCCCCCCCCCCACCCACCTCTCAAATATTTGGCTGGCTACGGCCTTGTTTCCCCTATATTATTAAGAAAAGTTCTGGATATTTTTGACCCCTTTAGTTAATTACCTACCAACTATAGATAGATTCAGATTCCTATCAGACAATATATTGAAGTAAATGATTGACGTATTTTAACTGCTCCTAAAGGTGAAAACAGAAGCAAAAATAAATTTCTAATTGAGATCATCCAGTTGAAATATTTATTTATGCCTTTTATCGTGAAAACACTGTATATAATAAAATATAAAGAATAATGATAGAAAAAATCAAAGAATATATAATATATCGTACAGGCAATACTTAAGTAGTAACCTGGTGTGGCGCAGTGGTTGGCATCAGTCACTAACATGTTCTGATGTCAAGCATCGGCCGGTGTCGCGAGCTCCCGAATGGGTGACCACCCCGGTTTATCATAGTAAAATATAACACAATTTAAAAAATAATGCTATTATTTAAAGCTGTATGTTTATAATATGTTTTCAATAAACTTTATTAGCTACGTATTTAAAATAATAATTAGTTTCTTTTTAATTGTTCAACTTTTTGTTGAATGTTTGATAGAAACCAATTATCTCATGATGATGTTATGTATACTGCACTCACTATTAATTACGAAAAAAAAAATTGATTAAATATTCAGAATTGTTCTACACGAGAACCAAGGCTTACTCATATGAAAAATTTATAAAATAAAAACCCTTATTATGGTTATTATTAATATTATTATTACCACATATACGAGGTACATTGTACATTAATAATAAAAAAAATCTGAGTATAAAAAAACTCTTTTTATTGTACAAATTTATCGCCAACAATATTAAAGCCTAGTAATAAAAAAATAATACTGAATTACAAAAAACACATAATATGTATGTATTTTAAAGTTAAACAATTATTATAAATTATAAGTTATCGATTGTTAGCTAAGAACTATTGAATTTCAATAATTAATTTATTTTGTCTATGATCCCTTTTTCAAGTACCAAAAGTGCTCTAACAATTGATGTGACTTTATTTAGAGAGTAGAAATTTAATAAATTTGGTACTTTACTAGAGGGGTCATTTTTGATATTCTTACTCTTATAGGTTTATTAAAGCGTAAAGGAAACTATACCGAAAATTGATAAAAAAAAAGTAGGATATTTATTTTTAACGAAATCGATTTAGGTTACTTTGTTCTATTCCAATATATAATACTTCTTGATGCAACAAATCAAAAATTATACAAAAAAGAATACGTTTTGCGTCGAGATGATCGACTACGAGAAACGAGTGACCAACACCTAATGTCTCTGTATCCTATATATAATAAATTATATTCCGACCCAGCTTTTTAACTAACCGTTAATAATTAACTTAATAAAAAAAAAATGTCTTTATGTAGGTATATTACTATATTAGAATGTTCTACAGACTAGTAACAAAATGGTTTAAATAAGTTTTATTTATTCTTTAGTTTAATAAAAACAGTCACGCACCCGGAATAAATTAAAACAATAAACAAATCAGAAAATATATCTTTGTTTTAATATAAATATTATTTTTACCATTTTCAAAAACTTCAATAAGTATTTTATTAAAAACAATGATTAATAACTCAATCAGTGTTAAACATCAGACTTCCTTAATTATACACTTTGATTCCCTATAGCCGGCTATAAATAAAAATGTTTAGACCAGGGAAAAATTTCTAAGTGCATAATTCAAAATGAATTTGTACAACCCAGGGTAAAATCATTTTAATCTTAATACCATTTAATACATATCTTATGTTAAAAGTTACAAATTATACACGTGTATCCTGTGATTTACATATTAATGTCTAATCTACTTGTAGGTAGTATGAAAAAACTATGAAGACAAATAACAGTGCACATAAATATAAAACATCATAATCATGAGAAAAAAAAACAGTTGATAGAATACGTTACGTTACGAATGGGTATTAGGGCGTTGGGCCGCTTAGATTTACAAAATATTATAACATAAAATGTGTATAACATTTTTGAGATTTGACTCTTTATGGCTGGTTTATGTATTCAAACGTTTTTAGTCTTTTAGAACGATAGCTTTTAACGAACAGCATAAAACATTTATACATAGACTGAAGGGTTCGTGATAGCGATTGGCCTGGGGCCAAAATAAGGAAATAGTCCCGTCTTTAAGCTTCTAGAATAAGGGTTATACTAGGTGAATTATTTATAGGGAATCGTCAGTAAGTTCAAACGATAGTGGTGTTGCACGGAATAACATTTAGGAAAAGAGCATTATTTAATGACATTTTAATGGCCATAATGTCAAAATATATAAAAAAAATCGAAGCAACTTCGTGATCACGATGTTTATATTTGAATTGTATAAGTATCTACTTTCATCTTTATGTACTAACATGGTAATTATATATGAGAGATACGAATATAGTTCATTTATTTTCTATGTTACTATAACTATAAGGTTTTGATAAAAACCTACTTAGCTTTTAATATTTACAAACATAACTATATAAACAAAAATAATAAATCAATAAATAAAATATAATTAATATATTATTATGAAAAATCAATTAACTTAACCGGGGAATTTGCTTCTACAGCACTCTGGGTAGTACCTTCCTATCATGAAGTGTGTTATTAGAATGTACATCGTCATAAATTGGCCACCGCAATAGATGTGTTAACTTTAATTCACTTTAATTATATATATTTTAAATCCTTGAATACAAAAAAAAAGATTCCTTCTGAAGTTTGAATAAACAAAATAAACTTCAAACTCTAAACTCTTGTCAAAAAAATTATCCTGGACGTGTCCGGGCAGGGCCACGTCATTTTTCATCACGTCCGGGTAAAACTTTCAACGTGACAATAGTAGACTATGGTTTTAAGAAGAAACCAACTACCTACTTGATTGTCTTAACTCCATTTTTGTCATCAAAAAGTGATGACCCTGAAAGTCATACTGGCACACTGTCCTAACATACAAAAATTTTCAGACAATTCGAAAAACACAAATGGAACTCGAAATACATCATGTCATAGCAGAAATTTGGAGAAAGTCTTGGTCCCAATCCCGATAACAAATACAATATAGTTAATCCAATTTTTTGTAAGGATCCAAATACTTGATAAACCGTCGTCTAGGACCTACTTTACAAATAAATTATGGATTACAAATTATATTTCTGGATATTACCTAGTCTAAATGTAAAGCAACAGATACATAATTATCTTGACAACTATTACAACGTACCAGTATTATTGTTATTATTATTACCTATCAGTTTTTTTAGGATTAGTAGTACGATGTCATATTTATTTCATATTATCACTCCGTCTAAATATATCTCGAAATATATAAATGACGAATACATAATATACATACATTATGTATAAGTAGTATATATAAATAACCATATCCAATATTATATTCGTGATTTTTTCACAATATTAAGTTTATTTTATTACTTTTCATTTATATATGTAGTCATCAACATTATGTATACCTACATGAACTACAAAAAGCATGTTATTACAAAAATAAAGTGCTAATGGTCCAATCATCGAAACGATCATTTTTAAAAAAAATTGTACAAGCTTTTGATCGATAAATAAAAATGTTATCAACTACATCGAAAAAATAGTAAACTTCACATGTATAGGTAAAAATACGAGTAAAAATATAAGGATAAAAAGATCCAAAATATTTAAATTATACTACAGTTATGTTTAGAAAATGGTATTGTAAGTATTTGCTGATGATACCGCCCCGCCTTACTATCAGCATCCTCCGACCATATAACCAATGGCAATGGTTCACAAACTACAAATTAAAAATAACGAATCCAAGTTTTCTTTTATCACATCATACTTTCTCACTCACAACTCATAACTGCCCAGTGCCCACCCATATCAACAACATCATCATTTTTCATTCAACAGAAATTAAATACATGGGCGTTACACTTAATAGGCGTTTAACCGGGTCTCTTCAACTCAAAGACACGCGAAATAAACTAAATTCCAGACCTCATTAGCTAAGGCCAGTCCTTCACTCTACCTTAACCATACTTATCAAAATCATTCTTTATAAAACTCTTCTTCAACGACTATGGACAATGTGCGTACGGCATCGCAATCTGGGTTCAACTAAGAACTATACGAGATTTTCAAAACATCTGTCTGCGCTGAATGCTGGAACACCCCAGTGGTTCGTCTCAAATGAGTCCTTAAACTCCGACCTCAAATTACTCTAAATCAACGAAACTGCTGCTATCTATTAAAACGCTTACATGTCAAACTGCAAGATAATCCCAAACAACTGATCAACGAGTTAGCATCACTCACTGTTCCCTTAATCCAACCAGACGTCTCAAAAAAAACAGGTGCCGCGATATGATAACTTTAAGTAAGGTAACTACTTAATAATTTTAAGAGGTGTCACAAATTAGTGATTTCTCGGCATATGTGTATAAACTCGTTTAACTGTTTGTAAATTATAAATATTACTTATTCTACAAATTGTATAGATTGTAATTAGGTATTATAAAAAATAAAGCCTATCAACAAAAAAATTTTATGTCTACAATTATTCTTTAAATAATTTTTAAAAAAAATTAATAGGTAAGAGTGTAAGGCAGTAGGAATTGCCAATTTTTTACTATGTACTGCATATATTTTTATACCATGTAAACCTAAGTACTAACTAAATTAAAAATAAAAAAAACCTAACCAAAAACCATTTTCAATGGAAGATTACCTAAAAATGAGTTGGTCGCTTTACGTCACTATGACTTAGGCACCTACCTATAACTCAAACAAAAAAAATTCACTGATCCTTTTAGACTAATTGAATCACAAATGCATCACTCCATTCAGAATCTAGGACTATATTTAAAATGCTAATCAGAAAATGGTAAGCTGTAACTTGATCTAAGTAGGTATACAAACATGGTACACATCTCACTTCACCCACATCTACATTAGAAAGTTTCAAATTTAAAAGTAGGCAATGATAAATCATTAATTAAAATAAATATACAATTAAATTAACCCACACTCACGTACAAGCATGCTAAGTTTTGTATTTCTGTAAATTAGGTGTAAACTGTAATAATATGTAGGTATTGGAATTTATAGTTAAAAAATTAAATACAACAATATTGTTATATTATGCGATTAGAACACAATTTAGTAGTGTAATATTAAAAATAGCCTCGGAGACTTGGAATACCTATTGTAATATTTTATAAAAGTATCAAGTATTTTGGTATTCAAAATTTCAACTTAGGTAGTTACTGGAACTGTCGAAATGACATTAATAAGCAATAAATACATCTCAATTCTTAAAAATACATGTAAAATATTAGGTGCTAAATAAAAATATAAAGCAGATGTGATCAATATATAAAAAAAAATATTTAATAATAGCAATAAAAAATAATTATAAAATCAACAACAAGCTGAAAGTAACCAAAAGAATAAATTTCTTAACAGATACAAATTGTACATAATAGGGAAATATTAAATATTAGAAGTATAAAATAAGTATTCTATGTTAAAATCCAACTGGAAAAAAATATTAATTAAAAAAAAATCTCGTAAAAAATAAAAAATAAAAAAATGAGTTAATAATAAATACTTAATATAGGTATAAGGAAGTAGGTACAGTGGAAGTTTTAATATTTTTTTAAGTGCTGAATGCTTTATTGTTTTATTAATTTGATGATATCAATTATTGTCAATTATTATCATTCAAAATTAGTAAAATCTAAGATTCTTTTTTCCTAAAAAACATCTTTTAAATTTTAAATAAGTTTTTAAGATTTTATCTGTTTTTACTTTTTAGTAGATACCTACATTTTTTCAATATCTACTCTCAAAAAATACTGAATCCTTAAATACCAGAAATAGGTACTACCTATGTATAATTTTGAATTACTAGAGGCGCTAAGTATGTGACTTTTGAAGCATGTCTTCTTCCTGAATAATAGTTTACAAACAATAAAAAAAGTACATAAACATAAAAACAACCAATAGCTTTCTCATTTTATATTTAAATTTTAAAATATAAATACCTACCTACCTTTAGTTATTAAATACTAAATTGGTTGGGTTATACAGGTTTATACCTATTTTAAAAGACCATTATCTAAAATGTTAAGTAAAATTGAAAATTATGTTCTCAGTTGTTGGTTATTTACCCATTTAAGTATTATCAATGGCAATTGAATATTATCATACCGTCTATAGGCTATAATGTAATTTAACTTTGAAGACTCAATTGAGTAATGACAGTGTTACACTAATAATAAACAAAAGATAATGCTAATATTAAACAATTATCTAGTATTTTAATGGTGATATAAATTGTTCAATACCTAAGTATATAGTTGTTGTTATCTTTCACGCATGAAGCGCACATTATTCTGATATTTGTTAATACTCTAAATATAAGGGCAATAATTCCATTTGTAGTCATAAATGATAAGATATAATAGGTTTAGAATTAAAGAGTTGGGTAGGTACTTAGGAATTAAAAATGTTTATGGCTCTTTAGAAAAACATTTTAACAGGTAGCGAATTAGCAACTGAACAGCTTACTAACAACAATTCCAACTTAAATTAGGGAGTTAAAATTGATAACATATTTTTTTTAATTGTCTTATTTTGGTATTATAAAGTACCTATATTATGGACCAAAAAAGGATGTAAATTAAAACTATACTTTCTAGCCTATCCAGGTGATAAAATAATCAGATACGAAGCAGTCAGTAGGATAGTGCAAAAAGTAAGACTGACTTAATAAAAACATGCAAGCATGTATCGATACCGATGTACCAGGAAAACACCAAATATTACTAAACAATAGCTAGAAGTGTATGAACTGGTGAAAATGCAACTGATGAGTTGGACTATTGAGTTAGAAGTCAAACTTAGATTAATCAACTTAGAAGCCAATGAGATATCCTTTTAACAAGTACATGGATATAAATATGTCGTGGTCAACATAAATAACTGTAAATAACTCTAATAAGTAACAGGAACTGTAAACATAACAAAATTAAGCTTCATGAAAATATATAATACTTCGCTACATCACGTATTTTTAACCCAGAACTTACAACTTACAACTTACTTAGAAAAACAAAAAACAAGCTATATGGTATATACAGTACCTACCTATCTAATACTAACAAAATATAACATAGGCACATTAAATCATAAGTAAGCAAAAAAAATTACAATCTTAAAGAAAACAAAATTATACTCTGATTAATACATAAGTATTACCTAGGTAAGTCAACTCGTAACTTAATTTTTGTTTTTTTTTTCTGTAATCATTTTATAACAACAATTAGTATTTGTACCAGTCTAATAACAAAATGAATTAAGTACCTATTATAATAATTTATAATAATAATAATAATGTTGAGAATTATCACCTTACTGTTGGTAGATAAATTAAAAATAATTAATAATTATCCTATCGGTAATCAAGTATTTGATGTAGGTAGGTACCTATTCTAAAGTAGTAATATCACCAGACAATAGGTGACATCTATAATTTATATAAACAAAAATGTACCCATGAAGAGTGAATGACAGGTAGGTAGATACCTAAATAATACCATTGTTACTCCCTGTATAAATTAATACTTATACCTACCTAGTATAATTTTTCAATGACACTTACTAATCAAATGACAAATGAAAGTCTCAAAAACACCTAATAGGGACCTATTGTGTACCTAGGCATAGCATTGGAGTATAGGCCGTTATCAATGTGTAACTAAATTTAGTGTAAATTAGTTGTTTTCTGTATGTGATCGGTATACAGTACCTATGCACCGATTACCAATCTACAAGTTACATATTATTATCTATAAAATAAGACTTTTAAAACATTGCATAGCCTACTATCACAATGTTATTATTATCATCAAAATTATGTGCAGAGTAGGTACCTAGTACCTATAACAATACTCGAAAAATCGAAACGTAATCATTACAACACTCGGACGAGGCTTTCGAATTGAGTTTCGGATCACCCAAAGAATGTTCTAAACACAGTAGGAGGGGAAAAGTGAAAAGTGTTTTTGTTCTTTACTCACCACGAGCGGTATTTGGGTACACTAGGACCCCTTGCAGAGCCGGTGGGTAGGCCAAATCCAAAATATCGACGAGCGGCACCAAAAGACATGGTTAACATTGGAGACGAGTTAAAAAAAACGACACGAACGACCGGGAAAGCTTATGTTCGACGGACTTACGGCACTACTAATCACTGTAATAATAAAATATTATGGGGGGGCCCTATCGATTCGAAAAGAAAACGAAGAGAAAAATAGAGCGATAGGCGAGGGGAGGGAGGAAAACGGCGACAACAACGACGAAGACGACGACGACGACGCCACGGCCACGACGGACTGATCGCACACGGACGGGACGAAACGGTTGCTCGACCGAACGTGCACGGTGTACTTGCCGCGAACCCGTTACGTTTTTGTGCGGGCGCGACCGTGTGTGGTTATGTGTGTTGTGTTTGTACGGTGCGTTGGGTGAACCGCCAGAGCAGAGCGCAGCGCCACCAGTACCGGCCACCACCGCGGACGCCGGAGAAGCGGCAGCAGCTGTGAAACAGGTTACGACGGGCAAACAAGTGGTTATCAAAGAGTGGATGACGATGACGTCACGGTCGCGACGACGGTTGAGGAGACGGACGGACCGACCGACCCACCGACGCCGCCGCCGCCGAAGCCTTGGACCAGTGCAGCCACTTATAGCCCCACCGGTGGGGACGCGCACGTGTACTACGCCGTTAATAATAATTTCCCCCCTCAGTCGCCGTTCGCGTTTTGAGTTATAACGGCTGTGTAAATTATATTTTGTAACAATGTCGGTTAATAGATAGTAGTTATTACTATTGTTAATAATTAGCAATTAGTATGCGTGCGTGCGGTTGCCAACAGCGTTGTCTGTTTATTTTTTACTACACTTTGCAACAAAAGTGAAAACCGCATACGAATTAATATTATACAATCTAACTTCGTTAATGGACGGTTACTGTTATTCCGAAAATTCTCTACGCCGTGCACTATGTAGAATTATGTGTCCAAATTCCGTCAATAAGCAGTGGCGTCATTTGGGGGGGGGGGCAACTTGGGCATTTGCCCTAGTCTAACATTTACTACAACTTTAAGTCGGCACATTTAAAAATTATAAGAAGTTTTATATTAAGCTCATTACGGCCATTGTAACGAATCATTCAATTATTTCAATCATATAATATTGATATTTAGCACTGAAGCATCTAAAATAAATTTGCACATTTAAAAGAACGTCGTTATCCTTTAACAGTTTAATCTAATGATTATATATAATTTAAAAAAAAAAAGTTTTTTTTTGTATTTTTTAATGGAATTTATTATTATATTATTAATTAAGATGTTGAGCATGCTAAAATAGGTGTATTTTATCATGGTGTTGAGTATTTAGCTATGACTGTAAATATTTTTAACCTATAACCACTTATTATAGAATAAATATTAAAACATGTATTATTATTTTTATTTTATTATAATCAATGCTATAACCTATTTATTATTTATTTTCACATTTCTCAATAATTGTACTATTCGTCGTTCTATTAAATATGTCACAAAAATTTTTATATTTATAATACTTTACAATCTGGTATGTGATGTTCAAATACCTGAAAATTTACCCCCCTTCCCCTCAAGTACAATCATAGGCGTGCGCACGGAGGGGGGCAGGGTGGGCAACTGCCCCCCCCTGCGGGCCGAACTTTTTTGCAAATAAATATTACTTGCCACTTGGGTAATCGTGTTCGAGAGTTTGTGACTGATATAAATTATAAATACGATAACAATTAATAATTAAAAATTAAAAACGTTGAAATCTGTTTCTACTACCCGATGGGCTTGCCGTAACGAAGCTGTTAGTACAGTGAAAGAAAATTACTCAGCTTTACTTATCGCCATTAAAGAAATTTCAGAATCTACTAGACAACCAGATGTTCGTGCTAAAGGCTTAGGTATAATTCACCAAATGCAAACTTTTGAATTTGTATTTGCATTAGAAATGCTAGACCCTATATTATGTTCTATATTAAAAGTTAGTGCATTTTTACAAACATCAGATATTAATTTATTAACTGCAATAGAACTAGTTGAGTCATTAAAGAAGTCACTTGAAACGATGAGAAATTCTGAATCTGTTTTTGGTAATATTTATAAAAAAGTTGAAAAAGTATGTGAAGTCAATGAAATTGTGATTCCATTAGTAAAGAAAAGGAAAGTTTCAAATAAAGTTGATATTTCTTCTAATACACAACATTTCATGGATACTAAGGCAGATGAAATGAGGATTACAGTTTATAATGTAACATTAGATCAGATGTTTAATGGTATTAATATTAGGTTTAGCCAAGAAACTTTGGATATGATAAAAAGCGTTGCCAATTTATTAGAATTGAATGTTGATGACAATGATATCACCATATTAACAAAAACTTTTAACCTGGAAGCTAAAATGTTAAAAAGTGAAGTGAATCTACTTAAACACACAAACAATCTACCTAAAAGTGATAAAAAAAAATGTGACACATGGATAAGTTGGTTAACAGAAATTGGCAGTGGAAGAGAAACTATTTTCAATAATATATTCAAAACTTTAAAAACTTTTGTTACTATTCCAGTCACTAGTTGTTCATGTGAACGAACATTCTCAAAATTAAGCTTAGTCAAAACAAAGTTACGTAGTACAATGCAACAAGACAGACTAGATGGACTACTAACAATGTTCATTGAACAGAAATTGGCATATAATATAAATGTTGATGATGTAATTCAACAATTTAAAATATTAACTCCCTCCGAGAGAAGAATGGTGCTATAAAATTAAAATCCTAAATAATCATACAACTCAACAACTGCAGTATTTTATAGTTATTATAACTTTTTGTTTTTATAATATTAACATATATTTGTACATAAACATGTAATTTATAGAGGTGGGTCGAACTCGAAAATATGGTCTCGAACCGAACTCGAATCGAACCTTGGTATGTCGAACCGAACTTTTTATTCGTATATCGAACCGAACTCGAACCGAACCTTAGTATGTCGAACCGAACTCGAACCGAACTTTTTAGTGTGAAGTCGAACTTGAACCGAGCATTTTATTCAACATCGAACCACATCGGTACCATATATATCATTACCAAACTGAACCCAAAATAAACTTTTGAATTAAATGGCAAATGAAAGCTTTATAGTTTTTACTTTATACTTTAAAGTTTAAAGCCGCATGCTCAGTTTTGGAAAATATCTAGATCAGTAGATAATAAATTTTTATCTTTTATTTTAAATAGATAATTTTTAGCTCGATTATATTTATTATTTATCTTCATCTTGATCAAATTCTAGTTATGTATGTATGTAGTATGTACTATGTACCTATCTATATAATTTATTTAAATGGACAAAAAAAAATATTGAATATTAATAGATTTAAGACCTAATAAATAATAATAAAAAAATAATAAACATTAAACGTATATGTCGTATGTCGTACAACTCGTACACTGTCAAGTCACTAATAACTAATAAGTAACCACTAAACAATAACACTGATAACTATTATTTATAATTTATTTGGAATTAACGATTAATGAGTAAGTAGTAGGAGTGTAGGACTCGGGACCAATGTTATAAAAATATAAAATGTCAAATGATAATAAATAATAATGATAAAGATATTTAATTTTTTTGAATAACTATATTTAATATTGTTCAGCGTGATACGAACTTCGATTATATAAATTATAAATTATAAATAGTACAAAACAACAAAACCAAAATAATTATCCAAGTCTATAAATAATTCAGTAGCACAAGAAATAAATAATAATCAATGCCCGAACAATTTCGTGGTTTTAATTTTAGTAATTTTATATTTTTAATATTTAAAATTTAAATACATAGTATATAATATTGTATTATTGTATATACTATATAACTATCTAGATTATAGATTATAGACAATAGGAAAACTAAAAATAAAATAAACACCACAATAAACATCGGGAACATTTTTAGTTCGAAACGTTTGACATGTTAGAATTTTTTGCTGTTCGTACATTTTTTGAGTTCGAACTCTTTTAATTTTCGAACTATTTTGATTTTCGAACTTTTTTGTTCGAGTTCGGTTCGGTTCGGTTTTTTAAGACTATTGGTTCGACTTTCGAACTCAAACCGAACACCTAAAGTTCGGTTCGATTTTTCGAACTTCGAACAGTTCGACCCACCTCTAGTAATTTACATTACGTAATACAGATGATATTGATGAATAAATGTCATATTAATGAAGTAACCCTATTTATATCTTCTCCTAAAAAATATTTCCACATGATGGTGAAAAAAATTTGCCCCCCTGCCAATAAGGTCTGCGCACGCTTATGAGTACAATGGATTTTATTCTATGTGAATCTGTGTGAAAAAAATGTTGAGTCGGCAAATCAGTGAGTGGTTGCCCTAGTCTAATAAAAACTGAAATGACGCCACTGTCAATAAGGCAGTTGTCATGGACTCAGGACGCATAACATTGTTGTGAAAAATATACTGTGATATAGACACTGTCTTATTTTGATTGACGTTCGCAGGTTGTGTGTGCAAAGGCAAATTGTCTGAGTGAAAAAATCATTTTTTTTTCTACTTGGATATTATTTCTTTTTACTCCACCCTTTGTTCACCACAAGTGGGTCATGAGAATCTAGGTCAAAATATCAAGTACCAAAAAATATGACAAAAAATTATAGGAACATAAAGGTATATTATAATAATACATGTTATAATATATAAGTATATATTTAACTAGATTGTATTTATTTGATTAATAATTTATTTATTTAAATTTATTTTTAAATGTTGTTGGTATAATTTAAAAGTTGGTAAATACATCCAGTGGCGCCGCAACTGAATAAAAATCTGAGGGGGGGGGGGGGCAATAAAATTTATTCAGTATTCATCATGATCAAAACTCTGACCCCTTCTGGTTTAGTCTTAAAACTCATTTTATGGTTTAGAAACAAACTGTAGGTAGCAGATACTGGTTAGTGGTTACCTATATTGTTAAATAGTTAATACCTACATAAGAGTATAATATTATGTTAAATATATTGCATCCTTTCTTAACTAAATTAGATTCAAAGATTTGTATTGTTGCCTGTTGGATTATCTGGGGGAGGGAAAAATGATACCAAAAATATGTCTGGGATGGCAAGTGTCCCCTGCCCCCTCGCAATTACTCCACTTTATACATCTTTAATATTATAATGTTATTATAAAATATTATACGTTTAAACCTACAGCTTTAGCGTTGTTTGTAGAATTACGGCCCACCGGCGCGGGTACCAGTTTATTTTGTCACGAGCATTTGTAATATCGAAATACACATTTTCATGGTTATTCAGTGTCCAACGCCCCCCTCCCACCAGAAAAAAAGAAGATCAAGTTTTTTTCTACCGTTTTTGAATTAAACCCAATGAAAATTTTGTTAATAAATAATTAATAGGTACCTACTGTATACAGTATACCTATTTCTGAAAACATATCAGTGATAAATGATAATAGACTCAGACGATAAAAAATGTTATAAAATGTGGTATTAAGACTATTTAAGAGTTGAGACTAATAAGTATAGCCGTATAGGTAATATATCTATATTGTTTATTACTATTATACTATATTAGAATAATAGAATATAATATATTATATATAACTATGCAGTAGTATCTTAAAAAATTAACATTAACGTGAGACGTATTGGCCAAGGAAATACATTACAATTCCTAAAAGAATTACCTCTTTTGCCACCTGAAAATTGGAATATATACGAAAGTACATAAGTTAACATCGAGCGTACAAATAAACAAACTGATAAGGTTTCAATAATAGATTTTCTAAGTTGGTCAACCATGAGCACCCTTCTATTTTTAACCACTTTAAAAAAAATGACGCTGGAAGTTGCAGCCGATGAGACGAAACTCCAGCAGCAGTTAGGTTAGGGTTAGGGTAAATATGAAAAAATGCAATTTAATTTTAAAAAATATACCTACGAAGATTTTAGAGATAAGCAACGTGTGATCTACCGAATTTTTTATTAGCTATATCTAATATCTCATACCACAAGGTTTACATTATACATTTATAAATTATATGATAAATTTATGTTTTATATTGACGCAATATTAATAATTTTATTTTAACTTGTTATATATTTTTTTACAATCCTACCAACAATAAACGTGGCTTATAATATAATGTTGTCTAATATTACAATATACTAAAGCTTAAATTAAAGTATTAAATTATATTAATTATTATTTATAGTCTACTTATTATGTTTAAATTTATAAATAATATTTATTTTTTTTTTATTTATTAAAAATTAAAATGTTTCAGCATATTGTACATGCTATTACAAATTTGTTAACAGTTTTTATTTAATGACAGATTACGAAATACTAATATTATTTGTTAATGATATAGTGATATGAAGTATTTTAGTTAATATTTATTTTTAGTGGTAAATTAAATTAGGTCTTCGTCTTCGCTTGATTGTGATAGGATAACATCTTGGGGTAGTCGTGGTTTTAGACGCCGATTTTTAGTTGCTGTTCCCAAGTTGTAGAAGCGTGCGCCATCGGATGTCTTGAGATTTGCGTAAAAGTTTTTAAATTGTGTTTTTATCCAGTCTTGGAGAAGAGGAATTCCTGTGTCATTATGAATTTGCTTATTTCCCATAAACCATGGGGCTTTGAGACATATTCTAAAAAATTTGTTTTGAAGAATTTGGATTTTTTTGATTTTTGTAGGGGAAGCTGCCGCCCATGTTTGGCAGGCATAAGTGACTAATGGCCGGATGGCGGATTATTGAGGGTATAGTAAGATGGACGATTTCATTTGGAGAGTTGATTTGAATTTAACTAGAGGATGAAGGGTGTTCATTCTTGCATAGCCTTGGGTGAGTTTTTTGTTTATATGAATTTTCCATGTTAATTTTTCGTCTAAGAATACTCCAAGGTACTTGACGGAGTCATCTTTCTTGTTCCATTGTATTGGTTGGTTATCATTTATCAATATAAACGAGTTGGGGATCTTTGTATCGTTTTAAAGAAAATATTTTTACTGTGCTTTTTGTTGGGTTGAGGTTTAGTTTCCATGTTTTGAACCAGGAGGTCACTGTGTTTAGGACTGTTTGAAGATTTTGAATTGAAGATTCTAGCGAGTTGCTTTGGGTTATAATTGTTGTATCATCCGCAAGCATCGCCAGCTGTGAGTTTAAAGGAGTTGGTATGTCGTGGCAGTAGATTTTGAATAAGGTTGGGCCTAGAACCTATATTTAATATTTCAAATTATGACGTAAAATATATTTTTCAAATTAATTAATTTTTACAAAATAGAATATATTATTTTCAATTTACTATTTGAGAGAAAAGTCTCTGGTGTTAGGAAAAAAATTAACTTTACTGCATATTGGTTTTTGTTATACCAATACCTATGATTTATTTCCTTTTGCTTTTTTTTCCTATATTCCAAAAAAATATACACGCCTGCACATGTGTTATAATATTAAACAAATGTTTATACTTTTTACCAACCCGAACTCTGATGATACAGTGACACCTATATATGCTACATTTCTACACTTATTTAAAATCTTAAAAATTACGTCTGGTTGTTTTCAACGAGAAAAACTTCAGTGAATTACCAAGGGTCCCGAAAATCAGTAGAGTAACAATTGAAAATTGTTATACGTACAATATTAACAAAAGACTTTATATTTTGAAAAAAACCTTGATTAATCATTTTATACAAATAACTGCAGAAAAAAATTGAACCGTCCTTATATCGACGGATTTTTGCGACTATTTGTGAGTCACGTTATATTATTATTCAAGTATATTAATAATAATAAAAATCGTTGGGCTGCAGAGGTTCCATAATAATATACAGTCGGCCGTATATCATATATTATATTTTTAAAGATAGAGGGTCTGAAACAATATAATATAGCTTCAGTCGACGATTTCAATAAACCAAATCCGTCACTATACAGGACCCCCGGCCGTTAAATTCCAAAACGTGACACTGAATACGAATAAGACTAATGTCCACGCCACATGTGCGCATCAGCATCACGCACGGCTACTAAATGATAAATTAAGTAAGATAAAATAATTTACATTTAATATTTATAATTATTTACCAAAAACGCATCTCCTGGATTTTGTCATCTTTTGTTGGTCGTTGCTGATAGTCTATCTATATTTTAATCGTACCTTATGTACGTGTATAGACGCACATAGTATATAACATAATATTATATAAATACAATTACTGTAATTTCCATATAGATAGGTACCTAATTTAATTGATGCAGTAAACAAGTCAACAGTAGTCAGTAGATATTATCTACAGTGAAGGGGCGTAAGGCGTAAATGCATAATTCCATCAACAACTGCAGGAACTACAACTTGTAAGTACAAAAACTAATATAAAACAAAACTTGGGAAATTGCTCTGCTGTATAGTATATTTATAGGATTCGATTATAGGTTCCTACATCATTGAGTTTAGCCGTTTAGGTCACTCAAAGCCAAACGTTAGGTATAATATAGGTTTAACTATTTTTTTCCAAAAACATCGCATCATTATATTATATATTGTTACTATACTGTACTAGTTGTCCTGCCCGACGTTGTCCAGGCCAAAGATTTGTATTTTTAATAAATAGATTTGTACAAAATGTGTATGCCATATTGCCATATTTCTTCTAATTTATTATAATGTAGATGATCCTGCACACTTCATTGCCCGTAAAATATGTCGACTCTTAAAAATTGTGATTGTTCAACTCAGTGGCGTAAACTGGATGGTGCAAAATGCAAATGCAGCACTTGCACCACCACATCTTAAATGTGGTGTTTCAAAGGTATGTTTTTGCACCACCGGAAAATCATTAAACCATATAATATATAAAAAGGAACAAAATTCTAATTTTCATAGATTTTCATAGACATTATCAATTAAATCACTAGCCGATCTATATTCTAAATTAGTAAAATCGTGTAACCACTATAGATAATTACATTATTATCTATGGTGACCTCTAACCACAGAATTCTGTATTTTATTATGGAAGTATCACAGAATATGACGTTATTCTATGGTAAGATTATATTGTTATCAACATTGAGTTTTTGATGTCATTATAAAAGAAATGGATAATTGGTTCAAAGAAAATCAAATGGAAATAATTAATGGATTAAATGAAATACTTATCTCTGAAGAACCATCTGAAGACCTATTAAAAATAGTTTGTAATACATATAACTTTAACATAGATGACTTAAA
Source organism: Nasonovia ribisnigri (assembly GCA_027563435.1). NCBI lineage: Eukaryota > Metazoa > Arthropoda > Insecta > Hemiptera > Aphididae > Nasonovia > Nasonovia ribisnigri. The sequence continues at coordinate 36,204 of JANEHU010000967.1, read as the reverse complement.
AACAGAGCTAAACATTTTTAATAGAATGTTCAATCAAAAATATGGCAATAATTCAGTACCTGACAAATTAGAATCAAAAATAGAATACATAAAACAAAATGACATTCAAAAAGGTTTCCCATTAATTACAGAGACATTAAAAATATTCCTAACAATACCTACTAATACAGCAGATTGTAAAAGATCTTTTTCATGTCTAAATAGGTTAAAAACTTACCTTAAGAGGCTTAAAACGACGTGGGGCAAGAAAGGCTTAGTAGTTTAGCTACTTTGCAGCTCAAAAAAAAAATAAATATTTATTTGGACCAAGTAATTAATGAATTCGATTCGGAATCTGTGGAACGAGGACGTCGCCTCAACTTAAAATAAATAAAAATAAATTGTTGATTGTTTTTTTTATCAATATAATAATAATAAAGGTTTTACTGCTAAAATAATTCAAAATGTATTTATTATTTAAAGAAATATATGGAAAAATATATAGTTTATTCAGTTTATTGGGAAGGATTTTGCTTAGGAACTTAGATTATTGGTGTGATTGACACCAGAAATTGAACCCAATTTACGCCACTGGTTCAACTCCTTTTGGATGTAACTCGCTGCAGTAAGAAATAATCTGTGATAAACTTTGATGATCATAATAGGTATACTACGCATGGCACACATTGCTATAACCTACCTATGTGCTATGGTGGCAGCAGAAGGCATAGAGGCTCCATTTTCAATAAAAAAAATTCTACAGCATAGCCTATACACAGTTAGAAGATATGAATTAATTATCTGCACCATTGCACGTCAAGTTGGAGTTGGTTTGCTAAATATTGGGACTCAGCATAATCCAAAATTACCAGTATGAAAATCTTTGAATAATAGTTGTTACAATACTATTTTTCTAAAATTGTTAGCCCTGACCCGGACCTCTCTACTTGTAATCTAATCATTTCACTTTTGGTCTATGAGAAAAACGGTATGTTTGCCCTCCTCAACGCACCAGCTGAAAACAAGGCATCGGCGTAACTAGGGGGAGCTAGTGGGACTATGCCCCGTTTTATGATTTTTAGCCACCATAAACGTTTTTATACTTCAGCTCCAATTGGTTAAAATTCAAATCCTTGTTTAAAAATAACCAATAATCAGTATTTATATATTGTTATTTGTCTATATATAATATATTAATAATTATGGATGTGTGATATGTACCATACTACCATGTACCTTCCTATGAGTTTATGATTACAGATTAGGTATTGGTTATAGTCTAGTTTTCGCAGAAGCAATTATATTGACACGTGGCAGTGGCGTGTAACATAGGGTCCAAGTGTAACATCTTAAGTATAGGTGTGTGCGGGTGTTGGGTGTTTGATAGAAGAAAAATAGGACATTTTGTAGGTCGGTATAGCAGTATTATGAGGGGTAGGTAACGTAAAATTATTTGAGCCAGTAGCGACGTATCTAGGATTTTTTCAAGTGGGGGATATACAATTTGTATTAAACATTCAGTATATCCATATAAACATATTATATTCGTATTATTATATACATGTTGTATTGTGTACAACATTTGGTCTCCGGGAGGGGGATATGACCCCTATATCCCCCCCCAACCGGAGTTACGCCACTAATTTGAGCTACACCAATTTTTTTTTAATGATACCTATACATGCCACTGACACATGACACACAGAGCAGTATAAAATATTACTGATTTACACAATATGCTAAACATGTATAAGTTATAAGTTATAAGTTCATATCTTTTTCCCCATACTTAATAGTTAATAGTACCTTTAATAGTCAATATGAAATCCATATTTTCTACACAGTTTATAATTAGCCAAGTGATTGTAATAAGCTTTTTAGAACTTGACTTTGAGAAAAGTGCCTGTTTTATTAATATATTATTATATAGTTATACGGTGCCTACTTAAACCTAACTGAATAGAACCCATAACTAATATTAAAATAATTTGTCACATTATAGACAGGTAGGCACATAGATAATGCGTGACATACTTTTTATATTTTTTAAGTTTAAATAATAGGTACCTTATAGGTACTACTTACTTATACTTTATAGAAGTTATAATATAGTTTTTTAGATTTTTATTTTAGACGTTTTAATAGACTCGGAAGCCATAGCCAATACATTTTCATATTTTTTTGGAGGCTATTGAGTTTATTGCTTAGTTATAAGCTTGAAATTATTCCTACGACACTACGAAAAACATAATATTGAAAGTTTAGATATATAGTGATTTTTAAAGCATATTAATATTCTTAATTTTACAATTTGTTTGAGCATATTTGATGATTAGTGATAAGTTTATATACTAACTATTTAGAAATTTGACAACAAAAAAAAAAAAAAACATAATTTATATTTATTTTAAGAGTTTTTACTAAGTATTAGTGTATCGTGTTTTTTTTAAATATTTCTATAGTTGACACACAATTTCCCGTTTTTATTAAATACAAATATTTAGTAAAAATTTAAAAATATTTAATTTATGAAAATTGTGAGTCAAAAAATAAAATAAGAAGTGCGTATTTTTAAACCATATCGTACTTTTTAAGTGTATATAAGTGCATTAAGTTGGAGTCCTACATTTATTACATAATAAAGGTGCATTAAAGTATGAAGAAAAGTAGCAAAATGGTTAGGTTGATAAAATATGCTAAAAATTCTTAATCGATGTTGAAATCAAAAACAAATTTGAAATATTGAAATATTTACGTAGGTACTATATTAAAGACCGCATTCGCTATAGGTACTTATAACTTATAAGTTCGGCTACACGAGAGCGATTTTTTTGTTGTACGAGAAGAATAAAAACATACATTAGTATATAGGTCCAGTTTTTAATCATATTTTTGTTTAAAATATAAATGATCAGGGTCTGTGCAGCTGATACAATTCTTACCATCTCCTCCCCCCCTAGAAAACTTCACTATAGTTGCGTCTACGCCTATGCATTTGTGGTATACAAATTAAAACAATGACCCAAATAGATTTAGTGATCCGGCTATAATATACATTTAAAAAGACTTATCTAATAAGAATTAAGAATATTAAAATATAGGTGATCATTTTAAAAATATTTACATCTATGTAGACGTATACCAATATAAAATAATATATTTATATATAATGTAGGTACCTATACTTATATTTTATTGCTTACATTTTATTTTTGATGTTTCTTCCTTGACTCTATGGTTTATTTTTTAATGTTACAAGACACCCTAGGATTGTTTAAAATGTTGGTTTTCTACGGCTCTGGCCCCAGCCCCTGTAACTATTAAGTCCTAATTCCGCCCATGAAACAGGGTGTGAGATGGCAAAAAAAAAATAAAAAATAAATAAAAATGGTTTATGAGTGTACCTGTACTTAACGAATTTTTAAAATATTTAATTTCTGCACCCTCTTGTATGTTTGCCAAGTGCCACTTATACAATAGGGTACGGACAAAGTTGACCCAAGCAGCGTGTTTCCGACGATAACAGCAGTGCCATCAACCGCCGTTGTAGTGAACATTGTAGTATGTACCATGACTGAATAGATCTATTTAGTCATGGTATGCTCATTGAAATACCAGCGATTGCCGTTTGATGACACTGCAGTATACCTATATGATTTTTTCACAATATTATTTCATTTCATTTTCAGATTCAGTTTTTGGACTTCTGAGCCAACCAACCGAACTCAATACTTTATTATCAAACACACTACAGAGTATTCAATATTCAGGTAAAGTAGGTTAGATATGGCTGTCTTCATAACCCAGAGATTGAGAGACGACACTTGATAATTTATATTACTATATTAGTATAGTCTTCATGGTTTGTTCCAAAGTGTAACTTTTACTAATTTGTAGAGGTATTAATTTCTATTGTTCATAGCCACGGTAAAATCATTAATCTGCAGTGATAATATTATTAAATTAGGAAAAATAAAAATGAACAAACAGATATAAGTTAGTAGTTACAACAAAGTTTCACTCTAGAAAATTTGTGAAGACAAACCAGTGTTAAAATAAAATACACCATAATCTTTGCACTGTATCAATGCTGACACGGTGCAAAGATCCTGCCATCCCGATGCATAATATTTTCATACCGGTTAACAAATTTCTAGATACTATCATAGCCTTATAAGTTTACTCTCTACACTCCATAGAAAAATGAAGAAAAAATAATTCCTTAATGCGTTGACCTAAAAATATTACAATAAGTGCCAAACTACAATACATAGTAAACACATAATTTTTTTTTTTTTTGTGGTAACCAATAATTATATTTATAACACGATAATTAGTATTAAATAGTATTTATTGGATGGTTTTAATTTTTTAGCTTAAGACACATGAGTTTACTGGTTATCGAATAAAAATTTTTAGCGTAGGTCATGAAATCTCCAACCGACTTTAAATTTAGAACCGTTGGTTTATTAACAGAATCAGCTGGCCATTCTTCAATAATCCATTCTTGTAGATTTTTATTTATTTCCAAATTGACTGACGGTGGATTGTCATTTGTTAGATTAATTATTATGTTAAGAGCAAGACCTTTTCGAATTGTATGTTCCTTGAATTCACTAGTGTCTCCGCCGTCAAACACTTGTCCCTAACAAAGAAAAAATTTATTTATATTTTATTATGAAATTAAATACGTAACTTGTTAGAAACAATATTATATGTACCTCTGGACGATCTTGAGGCAACTCTACATCTACATAAGACCAATATATTAAAGCTATAAGAACAGCAGCTGGATATTGTTCAAAGTGTTCCGCAAACTTGTCAAATAATAACTCAAATGATTTGGCACAGTTTGTGTCTTTATTCACCAAACGCCACACATGATTTCTTACTTCTTCACTGTTGTCTTCAGAATAATGTATTATTATATTCCATAATTTTAGAACTACGAACAAAGCAAATTAAAATATTATATAAAATGAATATTGAATAACATCAATAAATTCACTTACAAATAATCATATCTATTGAGTTACTTCTAATAAATAAATTATAGTGATCAACAATTATATCAATACAAGCATTTTTACACTCATCAGATCGTTGGTCATAGTATATACTGTCAAATAAATGTGTTAATTTTTCTATCACAGATTGATCTAAAGATGTCTAAAAATAATTTTTGTTATAATATTATTTAAATGGTAAAGAAAAAGTAATATTTTATTGCTTACTAGTGAATACAAATATCCATTTATACATGATAAAGCTTGGGCAATTTCAGAGTCTCTTCTAATATTGAACAATTTTGAAATAAAATTATCAATTGAATCATACCTTTTGAAATACATGTGTAGAACTGGAGTAAACTTTGATAAAACCAAATATTTCATATCAATTGATGTGTCTACTATAGTGCACTGTTGACAGACTAACTCCATAAGACTTTTGTTAGCCATAAATTGGTCCGTCAAAACTTTGCGGTCCCAACATAGATTTTTAAAATTATCCAAATCATCATAAAACTCAAGAGGTTTTTCAGATAAAATAACACCTAAAATTTTAAATATTGTTTCACAGTGCACTTTATTGATCATAATATTGTATACAACTATTGAAAAGTCAGTTTGAGCTTTTAGGCTGATTGCAAATAACAATAATGTTGCACTTTCCAAATATTTTGATCGTCCAATGGCGTTAGTCTGAACTAATTTTGTAATTGATTCCAACGTAAGTGTACAAAATTGTTTAACAGAATCATTATACTGCACATCATCAATTTGAAGCCATAGACATGTAATACATCTTAAGAAAACTTCTTGAACGATATAAGAACAATTAATGAATTGGTTATAGTTTATTATAAGATCTTCAGTTAATGAAACTAATTTTTCAAAATTGTCAAGTTTCGGTAGATTTTTAACCAAGCTAAACATCTAAAATCAAATTTGTATTGTCAGGAAATGGAAACATATTTTTTCAAAATCAATTAATAAGTGTAAAGAAAATAATTTAAATTACCTGTAATAAAAGTCCATGTGTTGTATTTTCTTCTAAACGTTTGGTAATTAATTCATCATATGTTATATAAAGATGTTTAACTAATTTATTTTGTGTAACTTGAGGTGCAATTGATGTTGCAGCTAACATTCTAGTTTTCATAACTGGACTTTGAGCACATTTAAATATGTATGGAACGTAAATAGACAACTTAAAAATAATTAACATTAATTTTGTAATTAATCAACTGCATAATATACAATTACGATGATTTTTAAATATAATGTTTATATATTACAATATAATAAAATATAACTTATAAACAAAATTTACTTGGAAAATGCAATCAGTTGCTTCGTTAAGCGTTGGATATAGTCTAGCGAGTATTAATAACGTTGGATACAATGAAGGCCTCATGTCCATTGGTGAAAATTTTTTGAATTCGTTTAAAAATGTGTCATATAACTCCGGATACCTTTGGAAGAACTCTCGACCAGTCATACGATTTTTCCAAGATATTTCAGTAGACGATCGTGGAACACCAAATACACGATTAATCAATGCACTAAGTAATAATGTTGAAGAATTACGAATCTATAAAAATGTAAAATTGTTTAAAATTGAATATTAGGATGGATAAATAAAGGGTTCCAAAGAGGTAACAAAGTGGTTGGACTACATTATCCAATAAAGAGGTTGTTAGACATTACTCAACATTAGGAATGCAATTAAATTGTAAGGTATCAAAAATAATGAAATTTTGATCATATTAAATATTATACTTACTGGCCATGATGATGAGTTAAATAATACTATAGATATGTCAATTGCTCTAGATACAAAAGGACCAACCAGATCTCCTAACTCTGAACATCGAAATAATGCTCTTAAAACATTCAAGGCATGAACCACTCCGACTTTTAAATCTTCATTTATACTCTTATTTTCACAAATACTTATCAATGTTTCCATAGTATAATTAACATTTTTTCGTTTATCGTGGTTTGTACAGATTAGAGCCTTGAAAAAGATGAATACAATATAAATATATAATATTATATTATAATGTACTAAATGTACTAATATACAAGAATACTTACTTGAATGATAAACGGCATTCCAGCACTCCTTCTTGTAACACAGAATGAAACACTTAATCCAGTTTTGATCTCTGTTAAAACATCTTCAAGATATCTTAAAGGAATTTTGTGTAATGTAGGAGACCTAAACAAATTTACAAATTCAAGTATTTTATATTAAATATGTGAATAATTGTTTTGATTATATATATATATATGGTGAGTTATTATTATATAATCACATAGAATTACTGACTGGTAAATTTCTAGCTTATTGCAAATATTTTCTATGTTGAAATATTTCATTTTTTTCGAGAAGGAGTCAAATTTTGTTTTTAATATTTGTCGAATTTCTTACATTTTTTAAAAATGTAGTTTGATGAAGACTAGGACATTTTTGAGTTACAGGCATATTCTCATTAATTTATAAAGGGCGAGGACAAAGTGGGATTAACCGTTAACAATGATAAGACAGAATACTTGATTGTCAGCCAAAGTAACAGAAATTAAAGAGTAGAACAACATATTGAGTTAGAAGGACATATATTTAGAAAAGTATCACAATTTTAATATCTGGGATCGATTATTACTCAATATAATGAACTTAAGGCAGAGGTGTCGTCGAGAATACAACTAGCTAATAACTAATAAGGGATGTTAAGAATTAGAAAAAGTACTAAAACTAGGACCCTCTCTAAAAATTTAAAAACAAGAATGTATATGATATTAATACGACTTATTGTCCTATGCGGTTCTGAGATGAGGGCATTGAGAAAAGTTGAAGAACGGAGACTAGGGGTATTTGAGAGGAAAGTCTTAAGAAAAATATAAAGACCGGCCTTTGACAGTCAAACAAATGAAAGGAAAAAATTGCATAATTATGAACTCCAAATGCAGTTTCAGAAACCTGATATACTTAAGGAGATCACAAAAAGAAGACTCATGTGGAGGGGGGGGGGGGTCATGCCTGGCAAGGATCTCTAGTTAGGCAGGTAATAGAGAAAGAGCCTATAGGAAAAAAATCTTTAAAGAGACACAGGTTGAGATGGGAAGACTGCAGTGTTTGTATTTAGGGGCATGGTCTTAAAGGCCAGAGCCAAAAGAAGAAGAAGCATATTCTCGTTGCAAACATTTTCCAAACTTATCAAAACAAATAAGTAAATAGTTTATTATTTTATTGATCAATAAAACAATCTTGTCTTTTTCTTGAAATGTTGGTAATCAACTTAAACAATTAAAATTTATAATACACTGAAAAGTGTAAAAAAAAATAATAGTTATACCTACTGACTGTTAGAAACATCAATTTATAAGCTTTTAACTATTTAAAATTGTAAGGTGATTCAACTATCCACAACACAGTGATTCAAATAAAGGTAAATTTTCTAATAGAAACATAAGATTGGGTCAGGTTTTTCTTTTATATCCCAATAAACGATAGAATCTATATCTTGATCAGATTGTGGAACTCATTGTAATACATATAAAATACACGATAATTCACCAAGCAAGCTCACCTCCATTTTTTCTTTTATTAATAAGTTTATTCAAATTCTGAATTTAAGAATTTATAAGGACCAAATTTTCAAAAAATTATAAAGTAATACTCCATGAACTTTTTTTTTCAAATTACAATCACTCTTTCATTCTAAACATTTTTAAGCAGACTTTTTAAAAATATTTATATTTCTAAATTGAAATTCAAACAAGTAGTTTTTGAAGAAAAAAAGGCTGGTTATCATTTGAAAAAATCTGAATTCCAATTTGGGAGGGCATGCTTGATGAATTACTCGATGTAGCATAATTCATAATACATCATGATATTTTGAGAGTTCAATATTATTTAAAATTATAATAATAACACTAATAATTAATTTTAATTTTAATTTGATTTTTATAAATAGTAGGCATATATAACATATTATACAAAATACGTACTTCCACATAATAGAACAAACTTTTAGGTATGCAACATATATTTGTTCAAATGCACCTCGATGTTTAGTTTCAGAAAGTAATAAAGTTAAGCATGAACATATTTGAGTTATCAGACCATTACTTAAGTCCGAATCTTGTGTTTCAATAATACTGACTATATCTGCCAACAATAATGATGATTCTTTTGCCGTACGCCAGCAGCAAAGTAGAACCATTTGTGAAGTTACTTGACAACCGTTTTGATATAAATCTAATTTTTTTAAATTCTATTATAGTTTACATTTTGTAATATTAGGTTTAATAGATAAAAACGTATATAAATATATGTCAAAATATTACCATCCATTGGAATAATTCCCTCAGGAGATGAATCATTTATAACAATTGATACAAGTTGTTCACATTTTAAGCAAGTTTTTGATAAGTTTTCTATGAAAGTGGTCCAACTATCTTTTAAACCATGATTCCTGCAAAAATATTTATTTTAATAATTAAATTTGTATACACTTATAAAATACAATTAAAAAAAAGCAGGTAAGTTTATGTTGCTCTGCTGGGGATCAGTACACTTTCCCGACACTCGAATGCCCGACACCTCAATTGCCCTACACCATTTGCCTGACACTACTTTTGCCCTATAATACATTTTGCATATTTTTACTGTAGGTAAAACTACATAAATTAATAATGTTGTCAATAAACTAAACTGCTATTTGCGATAAGATTTTTTTCCCCAAATAAACCGATAAGCGATAGACAGAGAGTAGACCGCGTAGAAGGTTGGCATAGGCGTTTTGAAACCCTTGTTGGAAAATGTCATGTTGGTGTTTATACAATTATCGAAGAAATTAAAAAAGTGCAAATTCAAATGGAACGGAGAGCTGAAGATATAGTTGTAGGAAGGGCACATACTCCAACTCGCAGAGAATACGCTGAACGAGAAAAACGTATCAAACAATTATATATGACAGAGAAAATCGTTCAAATTTATCATTTATAAGGGGAATCGCTCTTAACATTAAATTGTAAGTAGTGTAATGTTTTATTTACTCTTTTTTTTATTATTATTATTTATTTTAATATACCTAACTTGATATTTTCGGACAAATGTATTATTATTAGTCATATAATTGTGAATATACATTGATTAGTAAATAATATTATATTTTATTGAATTTTTGAATAATTTTTGACACAGATTTATGTATCTACGAAAATATTTTGAAAATTGTATCAAGTATAGGAATTGGTTAAATAAGAATGGTGTAATTTTCAAAAACCTACAGATATTTGTTTTTGAATTACAGCAAAATAAGAAAATCGCTACATTAGAAATCGTGTAAAAATCAAATCTTGGAAAAAATTGAACGTCAAACGTTCATAAAAACTTAATTTTACTTTCAAGTACACTCTTATTTTTGAAAAAGGTAGGCAAACTAATGAGGAATCTTGAATTACATTTGAAAATCTTAGATTTAAAAACAAAAAAATTTCCAAATTTTCGTGATTTTTACGTATTTTGTCAAAATTTGAACTTTATATGCTAATAAAAAAAGTTTGTGACAATGGATTTTTAATCCAAATTTTGTTGTAACAGTATATTAGGAGTCTTAAATTAAATTTTCAAACTTTTTTACCCAACAAATAAAATTATATTGACAGTCATAGAAAATAAAACTAAAAACATTGAAATCTGAAAATGTCCGTAAACAGTTCAAAACAAATCAAAATATTTTGAAAATTGTATTATGCATAGAAAATAATAATTTAAATAAGCAGTAAATGGTTCATGAATATACGATCATTTGTTTTAGAGTTATACCAAAAACCAAAATTGATGTTATCGAAAACCAATTTTGCATAACAATTACTGTTTTTCATTAATTTTTATTTTTTTTCCCTGGCGCTTTGAAAACTATTGGGAATATTTTACTTTTCACCCTCCCCCCCAAAAAATTATCAACTAGATTCACTTTCCTATCAGAAAAGATATTGTTGAAGAAAATCGAAGCAGTTTTACTGCCCCAAACGGTGATGACAGACACAAAAATAAAAAAAACATACATTATTGTAAAATAAATACAATCATCAGAATCTAAAAATTAATTTAACAATTTAGAACTAAAAGAAAACTTACTGCCAATTAATAGTATTTAGCAAATGTCGTACAGTGTGAATTAATCCATACATTGGTCCTTTTCCTGATGCCAAAGTAAGATTTTCTTCAGCTAGTTCAACTTCTATTTTAAGGTTGTCCAGTAAATCCAATATAATGTCATATGTATATTCTTCATAACTACAATATTATAAATACAATTATTAAATTATGGGTGTTATGGTAAAATGTTAGTTAATTAATTATATATTTAAACACAGAGTTGGATAATATATCATAGCAGAGTCTTATTGTTGATATTTCCCGTTATGAAAATTATTTATCAAATATTATTTGATCCTTAATTAGTAGAAAATTAGTTTCAACTTTTTTTTTTTTTAATTTAATTTATTAAATATTAAGTATTAGAAAGGCTTAAGAGGATACCACATTAATTCATTATCTTTATTTTACTAATCAATTAACTCTAATGTTTACCCAGATTGTAGATCCTGCAAAAAGTAAAATTGCTATGTTTATATAAAAAATAGAAGATAACAATGAATTTAATAATTTAAAACTCACTTTGTATTATGTTTCAAAAACATAACTACTTCTAATAAATATCCTGCTGTTATAGAATCAGGTGGGCTAGTACTAGATGCTAATATTTTAGATGTTTTAAGCATATCTTCAATTATTATATTATCCTAGAAGTAAACAAACAATATTTATGATCAACATTTTTAAAAATATTAGTTAAGTTAAGTTACTAATAATTAATTACCAATTTGATTAATTCTTGGTAGTTGCAAGTTAATATATCTTTGGCTAATACTTTATTTTGTTCATATGTATCCCATAAACAGTTTAAAACTGCAGAGAAATTTGTTGATTCATTTAGCCCAATAATACCAGTTGGTTTCAGATATATTTGAATAAGACGTAATGATTCAAGGGAAAAATTGCGCCTAAAAAAATTTGCATCTGAAAAAAGGTTTTGAAAACAAAAATTTGAGAACCAATGTTGGAATTCTGTGTAGTATTTTAGTAATTTTGAGTTTAAAGATTCATCATTTCTAACTGTAACAGAAAATTGACTTTCATTCATTCTTATAAGTGTCTGAAATAAAAAATAAGATAAAACTTATTAAACATCTATAATTTTAAGTATTTTATATTTTACTAACTTTTTTAACAAAACTCAAATTTGTCTGTCTAATTGATGGCTTTTCAGTTTTTATATTGTAAATAATAAAGTATTTAATTAATTCTAATTCTTTATCTGTGAATGGTTGAGTTTTCTTTTGACATTCCAAAATAAGATTTATAGCAATAAATCGGATCTATACAAAATAATAATATAAATTAAAATCATCAATTAACATTACTTAATGACAATTAGACGGCAGACTTATAAATTATTAGGTATACTGAACAAGTTTGAAAAATACATTTTAATATACATTTTCATCATTATTATGAAGAGCTTTTTTTATTGTTTCAATATTGGTCTGACTCATCCAATTTCTGTCATCATTGTTTTTTAAATACATTTTTTTTTCTATATTGAAACAAATTAAATATATTTTTAATGACAACTCGTTTTGATTACTTAAACTGAAACATATAACAAAATCAAATATTAATGACTAATTATCAGACTATAGAAAGTACTTTTCTTTACATTTTTACAATCTATACAATATATTTATAAAGAAAAAATTCTTCTGTGATGAGACACAAACTCACTCATAAATATGTTTTGAAATATCTGGAGTTAGTTCAACAGCTTTAGTAATAATTTGTTCAAAATGTTTTATTTCTAATTTATCTGTCTTATTGAATAATGGATGCAACCAATAGTCAAACCAAAGTTTACTTTCAATTAATGTATAGTGGTTTAACATTAAATTTATAAAAACGGTTATGGCCTGTAAATAATAATTTTGCATTTTGAGTAATGTAATAGTTTTATAGTACCTAAATCACTATTTTTGATTAAAAATAATTTTAAAAAAAATAGAATAATAGGTAGTTAACTATTTTATAATTTTAAAACTTGTGATCTAGAAATGTTATTACTCACTGAATTGTTGGAAACCATTAAATGTATTAAAGTCTCAGAAATATTTGGTAAGTATTTAACAATTAATCCAGAATCAACTTTATCTGATATTATTGATAAAACAATAAAAAATGCTTTAGAATTTTCATCACAAGTGGATAAACGATTCAATACATTGTCTAATATAAACTCATCTAGAAATTAATTAAAATGAATATAAAATTTTTAAAGTTGACAATTATTGAAATTACTATGTAAGCTACATAATTCATATGTCTAGAAATACATACCTTTAGTTTTTATAATATTTATCATAGCGTCTCTAGCAGAATGTCTTACACCATCTATAAAATGATCCAAGCGTATCCAAAGGAAAGTAATTAATCTTTCAATTTGATCTTTTTCTATATCAATTTTACTTTTGGTACATAATCGTTTTGAAAATACAACTAACACTCGGCTTGAAGATATCAAAATACTGCTATCATTTAAGTTTCTTGAAAAATTAAACAAATACAATTTTATGATAAAACAAAACATTATTTGTACACAATTTTAAAAAGGACTTATTACCTAATACTGGCTTCCATTATAATGTTATATAAATTAGCACAAATTGATTTCCCACTGTTTGGTTCAATCATTCTCAATTCTTCAGCAGTAAAAGTATTTAATATAGCTACACAAAATCCTAACTTAATCAAATCTGATCGTGTTGAAAGTTTATCCAAACACATCTAAAACACACAGTCTTATTATTTTGTTTCTTTTAAATATTAATTATTTTACCTTCCAGCATTCAAGAGTAGATTTATCTTTGACACATAAATATACTATTGAAAGGCAACAGTTGAAAAGAGTTTCCATAGGTAAGTTATCACTATCTAATAAGTCCATAAAACATATATTAAGTGAAAAATGCAAAGTCTCCGGATAAACATTTTTTTTATAAGCTGTTAGAAAAAAGCGAAAACTTTCATGAACGCATCTGATAGCTGATATTTTTTGTGTAGGACAGCTTTCACAACTAAAATTTATAAATTAAATTAATTATAAAAATTTTTTATATAAACATCAATCTTAAATTGCCTACTAAACATTTAATTTCTATTTATTTTTTAAGTAATAATTACTGTATTGTTTTTATAGTAGCTTATTGTACCTAGTTTCAAAATATAAATTTAATACTATATTGGGTGAACTAAATTTTGTACTCCAAATAACTGGTGGAATATTAGGTATATATGTTTCTTATGAAATCATTAAGTATTAACATTATTTTAAAACACATTTTTAACTAACCCACGTAGGTATTAATAATTTTAAATATTATAAAAGAACATATTTAGTATGCAAAATGGTAGGTTTTGTAAGACGGAGACAACAAATGTCCATCTGTTGTCCTTTTAAAGGGAAATATCCGTGTTCTTTTTTTGATTAAGTTGTTTAATTGAGATTATCCATAGTTACAACTAGGTTAAAGGTGAAACTAACTGAAAAATATTTTTAAAATCATTTTATCAGTATATAGCGTTTAAAAATGGAAATTTTGCATTATAATAGTTCCTTTCTACTGGTCTATGTTTTATTGTTGGAGCCTGTAATTTTGAATGTTGTTTGGAATACTGTCATTGGCTGATCTTTTTCATATCATTTTATTTTTAAGTTTAAAGGGTTAAAATTAACTTCTTAGTCAAAAATTAGTCTTCTTGGAATAATTTTTTTATCATTTAAAATAAGAAAAAAAAATTCAACGACAGTATACAGATATTACTATTTTGAATCAATATCATATTTCAGATCAAAAATATTTTAAATATTGAGTGATTTGAGGTTTTCATTTTTCTTTTGCCACGAGTTGTCGGCACGCCGTCATATAACTACAGGTTGATGATACTTTGAGTAGGGATATTTTGCGATTCCAATTGCTAGAAATGCGCTCAGGCGGAATATGTCAATAACTCAATCGGATATTCCCCCCTTAACAGTCCTAATGACATAAAGTTGGTTTATACAATTTTAGTTGGTATAAGAGTTAAAGGTACTATTAAATAATTGTTTTTTTTTTTTTTGTCTTCATCAATTTAAATTATCAAGACTGTTCAATACTTTTGATTGAAAAAATTATTTTTAAATCTTTACTTACATTAATATTTCATATGAACGACGAAGATT
This sequence comes from Nasonovia ribisnigri, assembly GCA_027563435.1. NCBI lineage: Eukaryota > Metazoa > Arthropoda > Insecta > Hemiptera > Aphididae > Nasonovia > Nasonovia ribisnigri. Next base: position 20,870 of record JANEHU010000967.1, on the reverse strand, counting down.
AACTTCAAAAAATACCATGACTTTGTCAATGCAATTTGAAATAAAATCTGGAAATTTTTCACAACATTCATTTAGCGTTTTTAAGAAATATTCTGTTTCAGATAAATTCTGCTTATTCTCCATTTTTGAAATAAACTGACATGAAACAGCAATGGATAATTCTGATTGGAATATTAATGGACACAATTTAAAGCATCTGAAAAAATGAAAATATTAAAAATGTATTTCATTTTTAGTCATTACAATTAAAAAATATAATACTTACTTTGTAACAGTATTTTTCACTGCATCATCAATACAATGTTCAGTATATATTTTGGATAAAAATGTTAAGAAATTGACAACCATTCCCTTGTTACATGAATCTGTATAACATATTTTGCATACCTATAGGTTAAAAATGAAAAAAATTGTAAATTGTCCTCAATACAAATTGAATAAACAATAATTACACGTTGAATGATATCGATAAGCAAATGAGAATTTAAATTAACTATAGCAGTATCATATTCTTGTTGAAGCCCTGAAAAAAAAAAAAAAATAATAACCGATTGAATGTTTTATTATTTTTACTAGTATTTTATGTCAGATTGTTAATTTATTCTACCTGTGGCTTCTAAAATATTTTTCAATTCATTGATTAGACTTGGATTACAGACGTCTGGTCGGTAATTGAGTTGTGAAAAGTGTCGTTTTACATTTTTTAGATTTAACGCACTCATAGCTTTGTTAATTGTTTTAATTATAGAATATCATTAAATTATATGGGATACTTGCGGTTCAAATTTAAAGTAATAATGAAAATTGCCGGTGTTCGTGTTATTGGTATATATTTTTATGTGTATCTATCGTTCTATCATTATGTTTTATAATGATGTGGTATTGTGGTATCCCATTATCAGTGGCATTTATCACTTAACCTGTTAGATATGATAAGATAACAATAGTTACAAAATATCATAATTATACTAAGTTACTTAGTATAAGGTCTATGCAAAATATGTAGATTTCTACCACGGACCAAAATGTAAGATCCATAATGTATTAAAACCACAGATAATAATATATAATAATATATCTGTAATTAAAACTTCAAATTCCCATAAAAATTTAAAGCTGTGTCTAGTTAAGATACCCGGGCGCCCGTCTAGATAAACCGGACACGGAACCATCCATTCCGTGTATAATACATTCGATACCCGGATTATTGATGCGCATGCGCCTTAGACACTATAATTTGGTGTATGAACAAATAGGACCCTGGTCATTAGTAACATCGGTTGGATCCTGGAACCAAACAACCTATTTCTTCCAAAAATATAAGTTAATTCTGATTACACCAATAACGTATGTCTTTTATTACATACCGAATTGGACTGACCCATTATAAAAGATAGCATGCAGCGCTTCAAAGTTCAAACCGTATTTAATTTTTTGATTTTCATTTTGTATGTTCTCTTATTATTTATGTATAATGAACTCTAGTTTGTTTTGTTGCATTTTGAAAAATACCTCTACAATTCAACACACTTCCGTCGATAGAGTAATACACAGCCCATGCAAAAGGTAAAATAGGTATATAATTATTAAAAAAGCAGCTGTATAATTTAATGGTTTGACTATGACATAATATAGAAAATACTGAGAATCCGTAGTTAAATAACAAATGAATGGTTGTATTTAAATAATTTATTGACAATACATAATTTAATCCTTAAACAGCTAGCATATATAATATAAGTCGACGAGTTCTATACCCGAGCTCAAATCAACTGTGAAGTGGACAGTATTACAATCGCCGAGCTCGAGAGTGAACATAACTCAATAATGTGACACGACCAAAACTTATGAGTTATAATACAACAATAATTTTGTGATTTTTTTTTTATTACACATTATATTTAAATAATAATTTTCTATGATGGATATTCGAGACGATCAGAACCATGTGTTAAACATAACTTTGTCTAAATGTACAGGTATATATCAAATGTTGGATCCTGGAACCAAACAATTTCGTGGAAAAAACGTCTATCAAATTTTTCTGATATTCATTACGCTCTATATATGTGTAATTGGGGTGATATTGAACATGTGCGGTGTATACTATTGGACAAATCATATGCCTTTAAGCATAGATTATTTTTGGAAAGGTATCATTTCGTTGTACATGTGTTACCCGATGTGGGTCATCGTCTACAACTCGAATGACATATGGAACTGTTTGTCGATCACGTGCTACGGTTTTACATCACATAGCCTCCGAGACACACATTTACTGAATCGTTGGAGGGAACGATCTGTGTTGTTAACGACTATATTGACATTCATGTATTTCACGTCACTGATAATTTACTTTGTTACTACCCTGGCATTGTCAAATGATATAATATCGGTCAAAAATCACGATGGTACGGTCAGCAATTACCGCCATAACTTAATAAATTTGTACTTATTTGTATCTGATGAAACATACAATGCTCACTACAATATGTTTTACATGGTTGAGGCTTTGTTCATAATCTCCATTTTAATATCATATTTCGTATTTGATGTCTTTGTGGTGACACTTTGCATAGCTGTAAGCTGTCAGATGCAAATGATTAACAAAGCGTTCAAATCAGTTGGGCATAAATCGTTTGGCTACGATCTTTCCTTAGTTGGTGAGTACGGCTTTAGAGGTATGCATACATTTTATATTTTATTTATTTATAATTTTTATTTGAGCCGCAAGGGTCTAAAGGTTCTATTGGCTTACATTATTTATAACATATTGTATACTGTTCAGTAATTAATAAATATTATTAGGTACATGTAGGTATAGTAATCTTATGTCCATTGACTCTAACTTATTTCGTTAAGTAAAAATAATATAAATATGTATATAAAAATGGTTAACAGAGTGATTCTCCAAGAATTTTTCTCCCATATTTTCATTTACAGTGAATGTATTCTAACTCTTATTTTGGAATGCTTATTAAAACCTTATTTTAATTTTTTTGAGATCTTTTGCACTACTTGACAATACGTAAATATTTTCTGAGAGATCCTCCGAAAAAGTTGATTACATGAATGGTTGAATGTCGTTTAAAAAGAGATGTGTTCAGAACACTTATTAAGTATATAATAAATTCTAAAATTAGATAATGAATAACTGCAATATGCTTATAGTGAGTTACCCTTTATTATAATAAGTATCGGGTGAACCTTTGTGAATCAGTATTACACAACACAACTATATAATATGGGTTATATTTTAAATCAACAATAATTCATTGTCAATAAAAACGATCCTGGGTGGAGACAATTTAGAATATTAATATTTTAACAAATTATTTTAATTTTTTTCTGATTATTTCAGAAAAAAAAAGAATGTTTAAATTTGATTCGATTTGATATCAAAAGTCTTTATCGTATCCATGACTGTAGCATATTTTCTAATAAAGAATTGTAGTAAGAACTATCCACACAGAAGAGTTTTGAATAAAATGTTGAAGATTTTTATTCGAAAAAAAGTGACATTGACATTAATTGAAAAAAAAAAAATCGAACATTTTAATTATTTATAAATAAACCAAAAAGATTCAAATTACTTATTTAAAAATCATTCTAAATTATACTAATTTACATTTACTAAACTATTGTTATATTAACTCAAAAATGCTTTGTTTACTGTCTTGTAGATTGTAGAAATGAAAAAAGAAAGTTACATAAGGAACACTATTTAATATTCGAAGAATTAAAAACAATTATAATGGATCATCGAGCAGTTATGAAGTAAGCGTTTCAATATATTTAACTTTTTACAGTAGAATCAGGGAGGCACAAATTTTGTCTAAACCACACTAATCGTAAAATTATTTAAAAAATTATTTCTTCATATGGTAAAGGGGATCGAACATAAATCTTAACCCCACGACCATACTTTATTTTAAATTTAAATTTACCCCGTTACCGACAAAAATTCTGAAAATCGCACAAATGTATTATATGACAAAATGATTGATAGCCAAAAAATAATCGAATCTGGTAGTTAATATATATTATGATATAATACAACAGTTTTCCAAAACATTGGAGGGGCGCATATTTAACATAAATGTTTAGCTTTAGACACCAAACGCCTGAACACTACCATATAAATTTTTATTTTTCAGGAAATATGATGCATTTTTAACAATATTTAAAAGAGTTTCGTTGTTACAAAATGTTGTTTTTTCAACGGCGTACATCATATTATGGTTATGTTTCATTATGGTAAAAATAAATAAGATATTCAATTCAAAGAAGTTCTTGAGTGCTTAGCATTTGTGAACTAAAACATGAAATAATAACTTATTTGGTGTAAAATTATTTCAGAGTTTCTCCAACGATGAAAGATTTAAAAGTTCGAGAATGTTTACAATGAAAATATTTTGTGTAATTCCTCCAATCTTATTTAAATTGTTTGCAGTGTGCTATTTATTTGGAAACTTAAACGATCAAGTAATTGAAATCTATTTTGTTTATAATACTACATTATTATGTTTGTTGATCAGGCATGTATATTGTACGACCTATTCGTTGTTATTGATTCAATAAAGGAATAATTTACAAACTAATAGTGTTGAGATTTGAATTACATTATTGAGTTTTTTTTGTCGAATCGAAAACCTCAAAAATATAATTTCGTATTAATAATACTATGCTTGTTCCCATATGATATTTAATCAATAAAAATATGATACAATATATTTTTACTTTACAAAGTATATTAAATCTATTTATTGACAATACTATATGAAAAATGTGTTGATTCAACGAATTATATATTTATAGATTATAATGTATTTTATGAATGTTTAATTATTTTTAATCACAAGAAAGATTCAATTATACTCGCATTGTACAGCAGTAATTGGACCGAAATGGATTTGAAGTGTAAAAAAATGATATTGTTAACAATGAAAATGAATAATGCTAACCACAAAAAGTTAAAATTTACTATCACAAAAATTGTAAACTTGGAAATGTTTTTTAAGGTAAATATTTATATAACTACTGTTTTATCAATATAATACAATTTTAGTGAAATGTATTTATGTATGTATAAAAATATAGTATTCAGCAAAATTTTTCGTATTTTGTTGATTAAAATAATTGATTTTAATTTTTATCTTAAATCGAAAAAATCAGGTTGATTTCTCTGTGGTAATAGGTTTTGAAGATACTTTTTCATTGGTTTGTTAACTTCAATGTAAATCATAATCTAATTTATTGTTTACAACTATTATGGGGTGACATTACATTGTGTAAGATTCTATTGCTTAAGCATTTTATAATAAAACGTATTTTTTCTATTAATAATATTTATAACTTTTGAAGTATGAGAATTATTGTATAACAGTATCAAGCTTTTTTTTACTAACACATCATAAAAAATATGTAAAATAAAATTATATTTTGTAGTATAAGTTATGTTTTGTACCTTTAAATACTTTAATTATTACAAGTTTAACGCCTTTATATAATATAAAGTACCTATAAATACTTTGAAATTTGCATTGTGCAGTAGCATACAATTGTATTATCATTTATTGGTGGTTGTTTCAAGTTTCTACAGTAAACATTTTTTTACAACAATAACCAAAATTCGTTTCGGAAAATTTGTTATAATTTAACTTTGAATGGTAATAAAAAAAAAAACATTGAGATATTATTTTTTGATTTTTAGAATCTGAGTGGAGCAATGAATGTGAATATATATGGAATGATATTCCAATGATGTGTGTTTTTTATATTATTTTATTTTTGTGTCTGCAGTCAATGTTTGGGACAGTAAAACTGCTTCGATTTCTTTCAACAGTATCTTGTTTGATGGGAAACTTAACTAAGTCGATGCATTCGGGAGATCAAAATGGAAAAAACAATAATTTTTGCGCAATATCGGTAATCGACAAAATCGATTTTAGTTTTTGGTGTAACTGTAAATCGAATTTCCATAAATTCATGAATTTTTCACTAGGTTATATTAGCATAGGTTATATTAGCATTTACTATACGCACGACTAAATTTTAAAAATATTTCGATTCGTTTTAAACTGTTTATGGACATTTTCTGCTTCCAATTTTTTAGTTTGTATTTCTATGAATGTCAATCAAATTTTATTTGTTGGGTAGTAAAAAAGCTTAATAATTTAATACAAGGCTCCTAACATTTTACTACAATGACATTTGAAAAATTCATTGCCACAATTTTTTTTCATTATCATTTAAAATTAAAATTTTCACAAAATACGTAAAAACTACGAAAATGTGCGAATTATTTTGTTAGAAATTCATAAAAATTTGTTAAGTTATGAAGTTGTAATTGTAAAACAAAAAATGTACATATTTTTTTATTATTGACAAAAAAAAATTAAATATTAAAACAATAATATATTATAATATAATATTTATTTATTAAGTTCTTATGGTCCATTAAAAGTTATAAGAAAAATAAATACCAAGATTTTGCCAAAACTAATTAATAATTTTTTTATTACAGACAATGCGTGGTTCGTATTCAATTTTATCGGTTTTAATCAATCACATAAAAAACGCGGATGAATAACAACTATTGTTCATCAATTTAGTTAATTTTTAAGTACTATGAATATAAATAAATTACATTAAACCTAGTTCTACTACAACATCATCTCACAATAACTTATATAGGCATAAGCATAACAAATAATATTTTCTATTTTGTAAGTATAACAAAAAGAGAAAATAACAGTAGCATGCAATCAATTGATTTGAAGAAGAAATTGCAGCTGTAGTTGCAACAAGTAAAGAATTTATGAGGTGAGCTGAGTCTTGTTTTGTTCATGGTGGACAACAATTTGAACAATTTATACGTTCGATTAATTAAAACTAATTTGTAATTTACCACTATATTTTATATTATATTGGTAATAGTTGGCTACTTATCAACCAAAAGTTTTGGATTTTCTACTGCATAGTAATTTATTTATTTTATATACTATTTTAACATTTTCAATACAAAATAAAATTCTTAAAATATTTAACTAATTGTTTTGTGCTGTTTACAGACAATTTCATTTTCTAATTTGTTTAGTTTTTTTATAAATATCAATACAATTTAACTCGTTGGCTCAAAAAGCTTGAAGGCTTTAGCTCTTTAAAATATTGTTACAAAGACGTTTGGAAAAGATTAAAAATCGACAGCCACAATTTTTTTTTATAAGCATTTAAAGTTCGAATTTTTACAAAATACGTAAATATCACTAAAATACACAAATTATTTTGAGCTAGAAATTCGTAACAATTTTTTCTTTTAAATCTAAGGTTTGAAAATTTAATTCAAGATTTGTTATAAGTTTGCCTACCTTTTTCAAAAAAAAATGTTTACAAGAAAGTAGAAATTATATTTTTATAAGCGTTTTAAGCTTAAACTTTTAAAACATTGGATATTCACTCGATTTCTCATGTAGTGATTTTTTTATCTTACTGTAATTCAAAAACGAATAACTGTAGATTGAAATTTATATCATATGTTTATTTCATCAATTCATATACTTGATATAATTTTCAAAATATTTTGTTTCGTTTTGAGCTATTTACGGACATATTCTTTTTACAGTTTTTTAGTTTTTATTCTATAAATTTCAATAAAGTTTTATTCATTGGGTCAAAAAGCTTGAAAATTTAATACAAGGCTAGTAATATATTGAAAATACAAAGGCACAATTTTTTTTTTATAAGCATTTAAAGTTCAATTTTTGACAATATTTATGAAATTTATAATTTTAAAATCATTTAGTAGTTAAATATTGATAAAATGTTGAACTTTATAGCCTATAGGTAAGGATTGAAAATTTAAAACAAGGTTTATGTATTAATAATTGTTTGTAGAAAAAATGTGTTGATTCAACGAATTTTATAAATACAGATTTAAATGAATTTATTGAATACTCTTTAAAAAGTTTACTTTTTTTTTTTATGAAAGAGAGATTCAATAATATTCGCATTGTAGTACAGCAGTAATTGGATCGAAATGGATTTGAAGTGTAAAAAAATGATATTGTTAACAAAAAATGAATAATGCTATAACCACAAAAAGTTAAAATTTACTATAACGAAAATTGTAAACTTGGAAATGTTTTTTAAGGTGAATATTTATATAACTACTGTTTTATCAATATAATACAATTTTAGTGTAATGTATTTATGTATGTATAAAAATATAGTATTCAGCAAAATTGTTCGTAATTTTTTGATTAAAATAATTGATTTTAATTTTATTTTAATCGAACCAATCAGGGGGATTTCTCTGTGGTAATAGTCCACTGTGCAATCTAAGTTATAAAACGTTGCCACTGTTAAGTTTCAATCGCATAAAAATATTACTAAGCAACAAAAATGACACATTGATGCAATATGTAATGGAAGCCATGTTTGAATTTAATTTGTTTTATATATATCATTATTTATACGTGTATAACTTACAAACCATATTACTTTTTTATTTACTTGTATTATATTGATTTATAAATACTTCATACTTTTGTAGACTTGGCTTCAGGCGTTGGAAGTATAAAACAAAATAAAATAAAATATAGGTACTTACAAGCAATAGCTGAATCACAGATTATATTATGAAAATGTCTAGAAACATGTCTTTCTAACTCCTTCCTAGTAAATTTTTTTTTTGCGAAGATTTAAAACCAAGTCTTTAAATTTAAAAAATGATGGATGATCATTCCCCATGGAAATCAAAATTAGTAAAAAGTATGAAAGTTTTTTGTATTCCTCTAAATTTCAAAGCATAGTTTTGAATTTCTCTTTAATGCAGTGTTGCATAAACAATTTATTAACTTGAATGGACCGATCGTGGAACATGGGCCACTAAACCTTGTATAAGGGACTATTAGCTCTATAGGACTATTAGAGCAGTTTTATATTAAGTTACAGTTTTACCATTAAAACTAAAAACAATATTATTGCCAATGTTGTGAAATGCCGAAAAAAAATGGACTTGCAAGTAGTTGCAACAAAAATATAGCTAAATAACATATTATACATACAGAGTTCCTTGTAATTAGTTTTATATATTTAAATACTCCAAATAATATTCTTTTTTGAAATATGTAATAAAAATGAACGGTCTCATCCAAAGAAGTAAGACAATTTAAAACTGATGACGATATCATATAATATCTATCATCTATGGCAAACGCCAATCCTAGTCATTCGTCGGAGACGCAGTTCTAATAATTGCAATGACCAAATAAAAACGAATAGGCCAACAATGAACAGACAAGTCGTTAAACAGTAATTTTGTTCCTATACAACATTTAATCATATATTTCATTCTGCTCTAGTTAATTTTATAAAATATCTCGATACTATCAGTTCAGAGCGAGATGAAGAAGTATGAAGAAATAGCAGTTCCTTGATATGGAATCTGTATACTCTAGATATGACACACTTAAATTCAACCCGAAGAGTCGACATTTTCGTAAGTTTGATTACCTATTCTTTAGAGGCTTACATTTACGTTTCAGTCTTAAAATTAATATTTATTGCCACGACTATCTGCTACTCGGGCGACGTTGATGCATATTTTACGTGCTTATAAAATACGTAATCACAGGTGATGACGGCACACGCAGGTCGTAGAATATAATAATAATATATTTATACAATTAATTATAAATTGTGTTGACCATGCCACACACAGGAGTTCTTATGTCTCGCAAAATAAAAGCTGAAAATTAGTTGAAGTATTTTGAAAATTGCATTGTGTAGGTATGTAGGTATAGGTACCTATTTTGCTGAAAATCAATTTTGCGTAAAAATTTAAAATACCAGTTTTTTCTTAATTTTTTTTTTGTTTATCCCTACGTTTGTAATCTACAGGGAATTTTAAATTTAGACTTCCCAATTGTATCAACTAAATTCACTTTCCCATCGGAAAAGAAAAGATACCGATGTTAAAAATCAAAGCTACAGACACAAAAAAATAGGTTATAAAAATTAGAAACACACATAATCCTAAAATTACATCATTCAAATCACACATCATTATAAAATATAAAATATACCCAATACAATTGAAATTAACATATTAAATATCTAATTATTATTAATTTTAAATTAGACAGTATTCGGGGAAATTGTTAATATACCTACTGTTAATTTGGCGTGTTCATTATAAACCCCTGTAAATTAACACTAAAAATAAGAAATTACATTTATTTATAATCACAGTTTTACTGAAAGATTCATCAAAATAAATATGCCTTTATGCTTCTAATATCTATACACCATCAAATTGTTCCTAAACACGGAACTGTTTGATGTAAAAAGTTGCATTTTATTAGATCTGCGGATTCATCATATTGACGTATAATATAGGTAATATCTCACATTTATATTCTATTATGGCAATTGTCAAAGTCGATGCGGAAGACGCAGTCGATGAAAAATTCTAAAAATTTTAACAAACGAAACTGACATGAACAAATAAAATACTGCGTTTCGTATGGTTTTATTTTTCACAAATCACAATATTTTCAGATAAGTATCTGCAGCGTTTTCAGAGTGACGTCGTAGCTATAGTGCACACGTCACGGATTCCTACGAATACCGAAAGAATCGATGTTTAAATGTAAGTTTGTATTATATTTATTTGGTTCTCAAATTGATTTTTTAAAGTTAAATTAATTATAATAATTAATAGGTGCATACCTATATGCTATAGGTACTTGAAATAGACTTTTAAATTTTGGTTTAATTTATAGAAATAAATGTTCTAACTTGTCATAGGTACAGGCCAGATTTATATTCTCTTAAAATTCTTAAAATAAGAAATGTTTATGTCATTTAAAATAGGCAATATATTATTCTCTTAATATTATTTTAAAATACCAGATACCTATATGATATTTTATGTCCTAAAAATATGTGTGGCAAAATATTCTTTCAATAATATTAATAACAAATATATGCATTTAGCTTAAATTTATTATTTAATAACTTGTATTATAATAATTAATTAATTTTGCAATAATTTGGTTTTAAGTCTATTTAATTTAATTCATTTTTTAATAACAATTAATAACTATATATTGTTCCATATTTTATGTTCCGGTTTAGTACACCGATTTGTTAGAATGTTTTTGTGACTCATAAAATACAATTTTAATTTAAAGATGGTAATTTTTTTCCAAATCCAACGTTATAAGTTAAGATAACTATATCAATTTAGTGTAACATATTTAACTTCACTTATTCACCTAATATCTATATCATAGGGATTGAGGACGCATAACTATGTACACTTAAGAAAAATATTCTTATCGATTCTTTGACCGATAGAACGGTCAACTGCGTCTATCCTGGCGTGTGCGCACTTATGAATAATATATACTTATATACTTATACTCGTGTAGTCGTGTAGGTACATATCTAAATAATGTAATACATCATACACGAATGCGTTACCTATATTGTTTCAACATTAATTATTATTACGGTTCGGGACTTCTTGCATTTAAAATTATCGAAATATGCAGTCAAAATCGTCAAAATATGCTTTAAAATATGCAGCTAATTTTTTATAAATTTTTTTAAAAAATGCATAAAATATATTATTAATAAATTATTATTATAAAAAAAAAATCTAAAAATGAGGTAGGTACTTAATATAATAAAAATAATTTTTACACGGGTTAATCATCCCTCATCTGTATCGTCTTCATGCTCATCTGTAACATAAAACAAAACAAAAAAAAAATGAATAAAGGTATTATTATGTTTAATAAGATTTTCGTAATTTTACCGTTAAAATTATTCCACTGTATATGGTAAGACATTTTCTTATATGTTCTCAAATTTGAATGCACGGCGATTATCGGTCAGCATATTTTTGTACATAGAGATAGAACGTTCAACGTCCACGGAAGTGATCGGTGCGTATAGGTACTTAAAATATATTAATGTATTCATATCTTCAAGTAATCCATCAAAAGTTTCTTCATCTCCCGACAAAATGTTTGAAATTTTTATTAACAATTGATAGCCTTTATTTTTATTTAACACATTTTCTATTTTTGTTTTTATCGACATTCCTTGTTCACCGTCTATTTGGGTTAATCTTAACCTTGCATCCTCTACTAATGAAATAGAGCTAGCAATAGTGATAGTCTTTGCTTTTCAAGACCCGTTATTGTGTTCGGCAAATATGCAAAATTTGATTTAATAAACACTAATTGATTTTTAATGTTTTTTTGTCCAATATACTTTTGTGCCATTTTAATAGAGTCCGCATCATTTTCATCGAAAGAGTTTAAAATTGACTGTATTAATTCAAAATGTTTACAATAATAGAGACAAGCTTCAATCCATGTACCCCATCTCGTTAAAATTGGTCCAGGTGGGAGTGTTAATGTTGGAGCCATATTTTTAAAAACTTGAATGCGAGACGAGGCTTTACGAAACACTTTCTTTACATTTGCAATAATTTTATCAATTTTAGGGTTATTTATACGTACACACATGTTTCAGCCACTCTATGAAAGGCATGAGCCAAACATATCACATGAATAATTTTTGAATATAGATTTTTTATTGCATCTCCGGACTTTACCATATAGGGTGCAGCATCGGACAAAAACATCATCGTGTCTTACTCCTTCCGGCCACAGAATATTCATCGATTTATCAAATAATTTGAAAATCGTCGTATGGTTATTAGCTTTTTCCAACTGTTGTACGTGTAACAGAAATTGTTTACCGTGATTATTTTCTTCCAATGTACCTACAATGACATTTGCTACATATCTACCGGTTACATCAGTCGTTTCGTCAATGCTAACCCATATTTTTTTCCCATCATCAGCGTAATTACGAATTTTGTTTATTGTATTTTTATAGACTTCATCAACATAACCTTTACGCAGAGTGGCCTCATGCGGTACTTCTTTTCCAGTATATTTTGTTAGAAAATTGCTGAAACTACAGTTGCTTAATTTATTTAATGGGATATTGGCGGACAACAATGTTTCGCACAAGTCATGGTTAAACGTGCTTTTTTTTAATGCATTGAAGTAAATACTAACTGCTGTGACTGTTGTGAAGTATTAATCCGATCTTCTTGGCGCTTCACTGCTAATTTATGTTTTTTTGTTTTTAAATGTTATACGACAATAAATCGCCTATCAACACCTAACACCTACCTTCGTTTCACATACTTTTCAAAATAAAATAATTCCATCCATAGAAAAAATATTTTTTCCGAATTCGGATATATATTGATTAATTTTACCATTTATTTAGGGCATTTTTAAACAAGTTTTTAAACACAAATTGATAATAATAAAAAAAAAAAAATAGCACAGTTAATAAGAAAAACGTAAACGTGATGATGTGATTAACGAACGAACACGTACTGCTTTTCATTTCATCGTATAATTCATACCCGGCTAATAATTGATTATTTGGGAAAGTTTGAATTTTACCACAACTATACTAATTGTCGATATTGTCGATAAAAAGGTTGATTATTAAGTGATAAAGGGACTATCGTCGTAAACAGACGTACGTGTTATAGATAGTAGATACGACGGACTACGACCATCCAATTATGATTTTTCCCGACAATTTTACGTTTATAAAAATATAAAATGTGAAATATGCTGAAATATTCTAAAAATGTTATGCGTTTTTCTTAAAATATGACGAAATATGCAAAAATATGCAAAATCAAACTTAGTATTTAATTTTGTAATTTCATAAAACAAATTTATAACTCACTTAGAATAGACTACGACCACTACAAAAAACATGCAAATGCAAGAAGTCCTGAACCCTAATTATTATATTTTTTCTTTTTTTTTCATATAGGTAGGTATATACATTACAAAACTCTAATTTATTGTGATGATCACAAACCTTTTATCTCATTTCCATTATTTGAATACGTTTTAAAAATGCTCCAATCTCCAAATCTCCACATTTTCCTATTTTTACAAGACATAAAAAGCTAAAATTAAATCATTAAAAAAATTTTGCTTTTTTCACCTGCATGTATCACTAAGCTTTGTTAGTTTTAAACAATAATAATCACTCAAATATTAAAATTTACAATGCTTAATAAGATCTGCTGAATTTGATACTAACTTGTAAGACAGAGTCGATACAAGCTGCAGATAAATCATTAGTATTTATTACTTTTGCAATTTATATCCAATCATACTTTCAAGTTGTTATCACAGTTAATGTATCAACCTTAGATCATATTCTTCGAATGGGCTCATATCATGATAATTTGAAGCACATATTACTACATTAATATTAGTGACATACACTATAGTCTCTGACTATGATACGTGTGCCTAGAGAAATGTCACATATTTTTCTATGTGAATTAACGTGTACCAATAAATATGTCAGAGACTCATCGCTTATATATGTGCTTAAAATTGTTTCAAGGTTGATCTGGGCATGTCTTCATCTATAGTATATATGATCTAAGTATTTAGATGTCAGCAACCAACGGGTCAGCTTGATAAAAAAAAACACTTAGGTTCGGCAACCAACTCAGAATCTTTTTATTCAAAGTGTCCTAATAAGTCATAAGGAGGTTAGTTAGGTAAACCTATGGTTAGTTAAGGCTATGGTGATGATAGACGGCTATCATCACTGGTCGTGAGCTTTGCAATGATCTTTTCCTATTAACTAATCAAGGTATTCGATATTGTAAACAAAACAATGAAAGAAAATATTTAAATATTATTCATTAGGCTGCGTTAGGTTAGGCAAGGATAGGATAAAATATTAGAACTTAACCATTTATCATAATTTTTAACCACGATGTTAAAGGCGACCGGCTAGTGTTGTACCGATATATATGTATTATATAAGTCATTGTAAATAGGTAAATAGTATACAATAATTAATTTAAATTTAAAATACAGTTTTATCTTAAAATTATTTTGTATAAGTTTTTCCATGTATTCCTTCCCATTTTTTTCTTATTATTCAAAATTACAAAATCTGATTTCTTCCCACATCTTTACAAAGACCAAAACAGCTGATGTCCATTTTTTAGATTCTGAGCGGAGCGATGAATGTATTGGTTTTACAATGATGTGTGTTTTTTTATTTTTTTTTTTTTGTGTCTGTCATCACGTTTTGGGACAGTAAAAGTGCTTAGATTTTCTTCAATAGTACCTTTTCTGATAGGAAAGTGAATCTAGTTGGTACTTTGGGGGGTCAAAAGTAAACATTTTCCAGTAGTTTTCAAAAGTACCGTGAAAAACAAATGGAAAATTAAGGAAAAAACGGGAATTTTTACGCAACATTGATTTTCGATAAAATCGATTTTGGTTTTTGGTGTAAGTCTAAAAAAAATGACGGTAAATACATGAAATTTTTACTGAATGTTTATATAAGCAGTTTCTATATACCATACCGTTTTCAAAATATTTTGACTTATTTTGAGCTGTTTACAGACATTTTAAATTTCCAATCTTTTTGGTTTTTTTTAAAAATCAATAACATTTTATTTATTCGTTAAAAATTCTTGAAAATTTAATAGAATGCTCCTAATATATTGTTTCAAAGGCACATGAAAAATATTAAAAATCTGTAGTCACAATTTTTTTTCTAAGCATTCAAAGTTGAAATTTTGACAAAATACGTAAAAATGACGAAAATTTGAAAATTATTTAGAGTTAAAAATTCATAAAAATTTTTTTTTTTAAATCTAAAGTTTTAAATTTTAACACAAGATTTAACGTAAGTTTTTCTACTTTTATCAAAAATAAAATATCTAAAAGCAATTAAAAATAAATTTTTATGAGTGTTTTAAGTTCATAATTTTACAACATAGGATATTCACTCGATTTCTCATGTAGCGTTTTTCTTATTTGGTTGTAATTCAAAAACGAATAATTGTAGATGCATGAAAATTTCACTAAATGTTTATATTCTCATTTTCTATACACCATTCAATTTTGAAAATATTTTGATTTGTTTTGAGCTGTTTACAGACATTTTTAGTTTTCAATTTTTTTAGTTTTTTTTTTATAATTGTCAATAAAATTTTATTTGGTGGGCCAAAAAGTCTGAAAATTTAATACAAGCTTTCTTATATATTGTTACAACATCAGTTGAAAAATTTTAAAAATACATAGGCACGATTTTTTTTTATAAGCATTTAAAGTTCGAATTTTGACAAAATTTGTCAAAATCTCGAAAATTATAAATCATTGTAATTAAAAAATTATAAAATGTTCAGTTTTTATAACTAAGTGTTGAAAATTTAAAACAAAAATTCTCATAAATAAATCATACTGTAACCAAAAAATCTAAAAAATATATCAACACATTTATTTTTTACAGACATTTTAATTTCAAATTTAGACAAAATTTCATATTTAAACCAAGAATAATGATTTTAGTTATTTTGATATAATTTAAAAATATTATTTGTTGGTATATGAAACTTTTAGAATATATTGTTATATTTTATATACACGCAATGGCATTTTAAAATATAATTTTTTTGAGAAAAATGAATTTAACCAACTATAGTAAATACTAATGCCTATAATACTAAAATTAATTACTTTATTCACAATAATATCATCAAATACATTTAGACTTAGTAAGATATTATAGACTGACTGACCGTCTTCGCTCAGAATCGTTTTCTTATTCAATGATATTATATCATTGGATTAAAATCTAACACAATCCATTACAGGACTCACTTGTAACCTACTGTACAGCAGAGCGACATACACTTACCTGCCCTTTTTTTAATTTTTGTCTGTCATCACGTTTTGGGACAGTAAAAGTGCTTAGTTTTCTTCAATAGTACCTTTTCTGATAGAGGCGAATCTAGCTGGTGTTTTGGGGGTCAGCAAATATTTTCTCCAGTAGTTTTCAAAAGTACCGTGAAAAACAAATGGAAAATTAAGGAAAAAACGGGAATTTTTACGCAACATTGATTTTCGATAAAATCGATTTTGGTTTTTGGTGTAAGTCTAAAAAAAATGACGGTAAATACTTGAAATTTTTACTGAATGTTTATATAAGCAGTTTCTATATACCATACCGTTTTCAAAATATTTTGACTTATTTTGAGCTGTTTACAGACATTTTAAATTTCCAATCTTTTTGGTTTTTTTTTTTTTTTAAAAATCAATAACATTTTATTTATTCGTTAAAAATTCTTGAAAATTTAATAGAATGCTCCTAATATATTGTTACAAAGGCACATGAAAATATTAAAAATCTGTAGTCACAATTTTTTTTTCTAAGCATTCAAAGTTGAAATTTTGACAAAATACGTAAAAATGACGAAAATTTGAAAATTATTTAGAGTTAAAAATTTTTTTTTTTAAATCTAAGGTTTTAAATTTTAACACAAGATTTAACGTAAGTTTTTCTACTTTTATCAAAAATAAAATATCTAAAAGCAATTAAAAATAAATTTTTATGAGTGTTTTAAGTTCATAATTTTACGACATAGGATATTCACTCGATTTCTCATGTAGCGTTTTTCTTATTTGGTTGTAATTCAAAACGAATAATTGTAGATGCATGAAAATTTCACTAAATGTTTATATTCTCATTTTCTATACACCATTCAATTTTGAAAATATTTTGATTTGTTTTGAGCTGTTTACAGACATTTTAGTTTTCAATTTTTTTAGTTTTTTTTTTTATAATTGTCAATAAAATTTTATTTGGTGGGCCAAAAAGTCTGAAAATTTAATACAAGCTTTCTTATATATTGTTACAACATCAGTTGAAAAATATTAAAAATACATAGGCACAATTTTTTTTTATAAAGCATTTAAAGTTTGAATTTTAACCAAATTCATCAAAATCTCGAAAATTATAAATTATTGTAATTAAACAATTATAAAATGGTCAGTTTTTATAACTAAGGATTGAAAATTTAAAATAAAGATTCTAATAAATAGTACATACGGTAAACAAAAAATCTAAAAAATATATAAACACAGTTATTTTTACAGACATTTTAAGTTCAAATTTGGACGATATTACATATTAAAATCAATTTTAACGAGTAAAAGTATATTATAATACTAGTTTATATTATTTTATAGCATCACTGATAATTTTAGGTTAATAATTAAATAATATGAATAATATTAATTCAACTTAGCAGCTACCGTAAAATAACAATATCAATATAATTTAAAATATCCTAGACTGACATACCGTCTCCGCTCAGAATCGTTTTTTCGTATACAATGATATTATATCATTGAATTCAAATTTAATACCATCCATTATAGACTATAGTACAGTGATCTACTTGTAGCCTACTGTACAGCGGAGCGACATCCACTTGACCCCCTTTTTTTTTTTAATTTTTAAATTATTTTTTTAGTATCTGTTGTCACTATTTGGGACAGTAAATATGTATCAATTTTCTTCAACAGCATCTTTAAAAGATACTTTTGGGGTCAAAAGAAAAAAACTGACCGGAAAAACCAACAGAAAATTAAGGGAAAAACTGAGATTTTTACGCAAAATCACTTATTAAGAAAACACCGAATATAGATGAAATTTTCACAGAATGTTTATATTAGCTATTTATATGCACAGTTGATATTACTGGAAATTAATATATTGCTAAGCGTATGTCAACAATATTTTTTTATGACCGACTGAAGTCAAAATTTTGATAAATTTCATAAATTACACGAAAATTGACAAATTATTTAAAGTCAGAAATTCATAAAAGATGTTCAATTTTTATCTAAGATTTGAAATTTTTATACCTTAAGTTTTTCATCATTCAACAAAACAAAAACAAAAATGTTTATCTAGATCTAGATATTTCAAATTTCTTTCAAACGTTTAAATTATCATTTTTTATACATGATAAAATTTCCAAATATTTTGACTCGTTTTGAGTGATTTATAGACGTTTAAATTTTGAAATGTTTTTTATTTATTACTCTATAAATTTGTAGTCGTTAATTCAAAAAAAAAATTAAAATTAATACAAAATTCTTGATAAGTTAATATAATAGCAGTTGAAAAATATTAAAAATACATAGGAACTTTTTTTTTTATAGACATTTAAAGTTCAAATTTTTACAAAATTCATCATAATTTCGACATTCACATAATATTTTGTAGTCAGATTTTCATACAAAATTTTCTTTGTTTACCTAAGATATGAAAATGTAGTACAAGGTTCCTCATAAATATTTATAAAAACAGTTGAGAAATAATAAATATCCGTATAGACACGACTTTTTTCAAAAGTATTTAAATTTCCATTTTTAACAAATTTATCAAATTAAAAATTTACGAATTACTAAGTAATTAAAAATGTATAAAATGTTCAACTTCTATAGCTATATACAAGGATTCTTATAAATAATTCATACTATAACCAAAAAATCTAAAAAACCTATTATAAAAGTTCAAATTTTTAGATATATGAAATTTTTAGACTATGTCATTATAATTTATATAGGTGATACACGATGACATTTTAAAATTTAATTTTTTGGAAAAATGAATTTAACCTACTGTTCAAGGTACTGTACAAATGCCTAGTCGTTAAATAAATTAGGTACCTACTCTGATTACAATATTATTTATTAAAGTCTTCGCTCAGAATCTGTTTTTCGTTTGTTTGTTTGTATTTTAAAAAACCTATTATAAAAGTTCAAATTTTTAGATATATGAAATTTTTAGACTATGTCATTATAATTTATATAGGTGATACACGATGACATTTTAAAATTTAATTTTTTGGAAAAATGAATTTAACCTACTGTTCAAGGTACTGTACAAATGCCTAGTCGTTAAATAAATTAGGTACCTACTCTGATTACAATATTATTTATTAAAGTCTTCGCTCAGAATCTGTTTTTCGTTTGTTTGTTTGTATTTTAATAGTTTATACATGGACTTATTCCTACTACTAATTATAGTACCTAGGTGTGTTTATTTTATTTCAATGAATTATAGGTATATATTAATTAATAATATTTGAAACATTGTATTTAAGAAAATAAAAATAAATCTGATTTTGAGTTTTGTAATGTACCTACTTATATGAAAAAATAAAAATAAAAATAATAATTAATGTTGTATACTTAGGGAAACAATATAGGTAACGCATTTGTGTATGTATTACATTATTTAGATATGTACGACTATATGAGTATTGAAGTATATTTCATAAGTGCGCACATTTTTTTTAAGTGATGTACATTGTTATACGTCCCTTATCCCTATGATATGGATATTACTATATTGGGTGAACAATATATACAGTTTTATTAACATTAAAAATTTAATTGAAATCAAGAATGTAAGTTTCAGACCCCAAATAAATATAAAACAAACTTACTTTAAACATCGACACTTTTGACGGAATCCGTGACGCATGTGCACTGCGACGTCGCTTTGGCAACGCTCCAGATACATATCTGAAAATATTGTGATTTGTGAAAAATAAAACCATACGAAACGCAGTATATTTTTTGTTCATGTCAGTTTCACTTATGAACATTTTAGAATTTTTAATCGACTGTGACTTCCGCAACGACTTTGACAATTGCCATAGAATATAAATTATAGATATTATATACGTCCATACGATGAATCCACAGATATATTATAATGCAACCAGAGGCGCAAACTAATTAAAATTATGGGGGGGCAAAACAAAAGTATTCAATACCCACCTATTAAAAAACAAATTTTCACTGTGCTCACTTACATATAAATAATAATATTAAAATATATCAAATAAAAATATGTCACGCAGAACATTGTAAATTACGTAGTATAAGTGTATTGATGCATGCTTATTG
>JANEHU010000965.1:0-16018 GCA_027563435.1 Nasonovia ribisnigri | reverse complement strand
TCAAGTCAAACACATTCTAACTGAATATAATTTATTTGAAAATTTAAGTTGTAAGCAAATAAGCCGACATAACATTATATTAATTGATAATATCATACAGAAATACATTCAAATAAGAGGTACGTCGTCGTGGCACCCGTAAATCATTAAAACCCCCCCAAACATATCTCATTTTTTTGTACCCGATTTGTATCCATTTGTACCCTCTTTAAAAAAATTTGTACCACCCTCCTTTTTACACAAAATCAAATCCCCCATCCGGGTGCTGTAAAAACGTCGTCCTGGCACCCGGAACCACCAGAAGTCAACCGATCGACTTCGGACCTATCTCATTTTTTTGTACCCGATTTGTATCCATTTGTAGGTACCCTCCTTAAAAAAATTTGCACCCCTTTCCTTTTTACACAAAACCAAATCCCCGTCCGGGTGCTGAAACAACGTCGTACTGGCATACAACGTCTTTATTGAATACACAGTGCTTGGTGTTTGTAAAATCTTTGTTATTCGGTAACCGAACCTAACCGAAATTCGGTTTACCTAAAGGTAATAACTCATCGATGGTAGTAATCATGTTATATTACTGTTGTTTACAAGTAAATTTTTATTTGACAAAATCACTCTGGGTTATTTTACTGAATACAATTTTTAATTCTCTAGTTTTCAAACAAAATCATGCTTTTTTGATATAGCACCATCCGGTATTGAACTCTATAGAGCTATACTTTAACTAAAGCTACTAACCAAATATGAACATTAGTTCAAGGTATTTGAATTTTTTTAAGTTACTAATAGTTATTATTATTATTTGTGTTAAACTTTGAAAAACTAATCTAAATTAATTACAAATGAAATAGCTAAATAAATTCAATTTAATATATGCTAACCTAACCTAACCTATAGGTAAATACTTTTTTTTTCGATATTATTTTATTTTCTATACATTTTATTTATTCTGAATTATATTTAGTGCTAAGTTCAATTACCAGTAGACTGCGGGTGCCCAAGAAAAGCTTCTCATTTTTAATAATAATGTAAAATTAGTCTTCTAGAGAACCATACCTACATTTATTGGCTTACATATATGTGTTTAAGCCATTAGATATATGTACCACTAATTTAAAAGATATAAATAAATAACACTCAATTTCTAAAAAAAATTATTTTTATTATCAATCACGTATACTAATTTTTTATATTTGTATATATTAAAAATTCAACATTTATCAACTTTTTTTCACTAACTTTTATAATTTTTTCTTTAGTATCATCATATACTTCCCAATCACCATTTGATCTGTGAGCATATCCTACCCTAACAGCACATAGACCCTCCCAGGAAGTTCTTGGGACTGATATTTCAGACTCTGAGACTAACAACAGGAAGTTCCTGTTTAAATCCCGGACTGGTCTGGGTAAGTCTTAGGCAGTCTGTAGGATTCCTAATGTCCGAGTTCAGACTTTCCACAAGACCGCCCGCTAGGAACTAAATAGTCTGTGTTAAACATTGATGACCATTATGGTCTGTGTGTTTCCCATTATATTCCTGTTTGCAGTCTATTAGGGTCCCGGAAATTTCCTGAAAAGGTTTTAAATATATCCCAATAAGGTTTCAATGGTTCCTGTACAAGTCTTGTAATTAATTAATTTTATATTCAAAAAAGGTATTGCAATATCCCTTATGAGTTTATTATTGTCGCATGAGGAGTCAATAACCTTACCCAAGTGTTGTAATTTGTAAGTAATTCATGATTAGATCCAGTATAGCTTATATTGTTAGTCAGAATGTATAAAAAAGTCCCCATAAACTATTTTTAACATTTTTAACAAATTAACAACTATTTGCCTTTCCGAAGATTTATCAACCAAAATATATACTCTATTTGTAGGCAAATATAATTACAAATCATATTTAAATTGAAGTAAATTGTAAATTATTTTATTTTATTGTTATTAAACAACATTCAGCTTCAAAAAATTGTATAATAATAATAAAATATATTATTTTAAATTTTTATATAATATTATATAAAATTTTTAATAATAGTAAAAATATATTTTTAACGGAGTAAACAAATAAAATATGTATGGAAAAAAACAAAAAAAAACGAGTTTGAAGAAGTACTTATTCTTTATTACAAAAACCAAAAAAAAAAAAAAATAACTAATTAATGTTAGGTACCTAATGACCACGATTATAAAGAACAGGTTATGCGTCGGAAGGAATATTTTCGGTCAGATTTTGTTACGGTGGTGTAGTTCTTAAAACCGCCGAGCGCTGCAAGTCATCCGTGTTGCATATTAACATTTTCCTATACAAACCAATAGTGAAATCATGTTAAAACTAATTGTTTAATTAATAAATTAATAAATCATTTGTTTTAATATTGGCGTTTTATTCATAGGTAATTCATAGACCTGCCTAGGTGTAGCCTACTGTATTTTTAGACCTCTCTTTCTTTAATTTCGGCCCTACTACCAATGTATACAAACTTTGATAATATTAAATTATTTTTCATCAAACTAATTGAATTATTATTATTAATTATAATATAATTTTTTAAGAGATAGGCAATGGAGTTTTAAAAGTATTTTGATAAATTTTAAATTATTTAACTTTTTTGTTTATTTTTTTTTTTTTAGTGGTTTTACAATGTTTGAAAAATGCCTATTGCCTAGTAATTTAATAAAATGTTCTTCATAATTTTGAAATGGAAAAATATACCTAAATTCACTACAATAGGGGCCAGTTTTAAAGACTTAATTGTGGGGATGGGGGGGGGGCTAGATCCTAATTTTCACATATGAATAATGATTATTCGGTGACGACAAAAACTATATCTCAATAATCAGTCATGTGGTCACTTACATTAGGAACCAGGAGTTAGAAAGTGTATGTATATCATTGTTTTTTTGATTCATTGCCTTGCAATAGGTATGGACACTTCATATGTCGCAATCGTCCATTATTAACATTAACAGTATTAATAGGAAAATCAAGGTATTGCGTTTCGCAAGGTCCACCAATACAAACATTATAGCTGTTTATTATTTTTAAAATATTTGATATATCATTTACTGATGGCAATTTAGGAACTATTATACCAAATTTATTAAAATCAATCAACTGATCATGTATTTTGCATGACAGGATCATTTCTTTTCCAAGGCTTACTTGTTTTTGAATTATAAACCCAGGAGTTCCATCAAAATATGGTACTAGATAATAGAATGTGACAAACATGTTTTTTCCATTACTTGAATCTGCATTCCCAACCTTTCGGAAGCAAAACTATAGCTGGATTTGCAAATATTTCTGAAAATGCTACTTCCGGGCAATATTCATTTTCTTGGAACAAATGCACTTTACCACCCCATGCAAATTTTTCGATTTTTTTTTTTGGAACTTACTAATATTAACTGTGTAAGAACAATGGTGCAATCAGAATTTGTCGGATTTAGTTTCGAAGTTATGGCATTTGGAAGTTAGCAATTTTGCGTTATTTACGCATACGCGTTCACTCTAGTTTACTGCGTCTATTACAAATATTGATGTTCTATTTTTTGGAAACTTATGAAATTGAACGAGTTAAGAATGGTGATACAATCAGAATTTATTGGTCAGGAGAATAATCTTAATTTAACTAAGTTATACACTTAAATTTCATTATGAAATATGAATAATATAAGTATTTATTTTAGTGACTCCCTTCGCCTGCCGGCTCCGGTCGCCAAACTCGAGGTCCTCCGGACCTCTCGTTAGATGGGGGCTCGGCCCCCAAACCCCCCGGGACTAAAATAGTTAACCTGGGGGGGAGGGGAGGGGAGCGACCCCTACGGGGTCGCGGGGGGGACAGCATACCTGCCCTTCGGGCAGCAAGTGACCTAATAAAATGACTTAACCTTACTAAAACAAGTACAGTAGCTTTTTTTTTTTTTTTTACATGGTATCGGGACATGGGGTGGAACCGACGTTAGTCATTTCACCCCCATGCCCCATCATTTATTGAAAGATAACAATACTTAGTCTAATGGGTTACATCATAATGGGGGGGATGCATCAAATAGAGGCCCCTACTCCTCTTTTTGTTTGCCTTCGGCATACACTGGTGAACTTAACTAATTTAGTAGTTTAACTCTCTGGCTGGCTCTTGCCTCGTAGCACGAGGAGCTGCCCGGGTAGTGGTCGTAGTCATGTCCGCTGTCTTGGCATAGGACACATCTCGGGTTTGCCTTGCAATCCTTTGCTTTGTGGTCTGACTGGCCGCAGGTCATACACTGCGCTGTGCGGTCTTTTCCTCTGCATGTTTCCCTGAGGTGGTCGAAGCCGTGGCATCTGTAACACCTTCTTTGCTGCGCTTTTAGCCGTACTCTGCATCTAACTAGGCCTACCACCAGGCGGCCTATCTTCGATAGTCTTTCGGCGTCTCTGTATCTCACCTTCACTATGGCCATCATATTGCCTCCATACGAAGGAACCATTCTGAGTACTCTGGCCGTATCCAGGGCGGAGCCCGTAGTGTTGGCCACTGCCTGTAATACTTCTTCCTCTGTTGAAGTTGAGTCCAGGTCTCTGATTTCGACTACTATAGTGATGGGAGAATGTTCCACCACCGCTTCGCTTCCCAGTGTCTCGGAGACCGCGTCTTTGAGTCTGCCCGCTGCTTCTGCCTGCATGGGGCCTTTGGCCAACTGGAGGATCAGGTCCCCCTTTCTGGATCGTCTCATACCTTTGACACTGACATTTATCTTGTCGACATCGATGGATTGCTTCAGTTTCCTCGCCATGTCCGCGTATGTTGCTGACCCAGAGGGACGAATGATAATTGCTTCGTTTCGCGTCTGGTTTTTTCCCTGTCGTGTGCAGGGAGGTTTGTTCTTCATCTTGGATTTTTTCCTCTTCGTCTCCCGTGCCGGTAACGTCTCAGGTGTTCGGTTTCTTGGGGGTGGCTTCTCGCTACTTCGATTGCGTCTGGTTATGGGGTGGCCTCTGTTCCAGTCTGTCTCGTGGTTCTCTGGTTCCGTTGCCGTTGCCTTGTCTGAGGTGGTTGGCTCGACTTGTAGGACACTCATCTCTCGAAGTGAGGAAGAGAGGTCGAATATCCTATCGCTTGCTCTGTCTAGGTAGGGATGGTACTCCTTACTTCTAGTGGTCGCTTTATCCGCTTTCTGCTTCAGCTCAATGCACCAATTTTTTATCTCCCTATGGACGTTTTTGGTGGTCGAAGAGAAGGCATACATCTTGTTTGCCAGAGTGGCCAGCTCTTCAATGCACCCTTTGACTTCAACCCATGTTTCGTGGACCCAGTTCCCAAGGTCTTCGTCCAGCATTTCCTCATTCGTATCTTCATAATCTGCATGTGCGGGTTTCCTAGTTTCGTTCGTTTTAGCCTGATGGACGGCCCCCCCCCCCGAATCCGTGGGGGCCTGGGACAGGGGTACTGTTTCCGTTTTTGTTTTGATCCATCTTTTGGTTTAGAGTGTCCTTCTCGTGGTGGTTTGCAGTTTTCCTTCAGGGTCCGTTTGCTGGTGTTAGCAGGTGGTTGCCGTGCCTGCCACCCCCAACCAGTTAAGGTCAGAGGCAGCTCTGGTGGCTCCGACTCCAACTAGTTAAAGTCAGAGCCGGGGAGTTGGGTACCTCTTGGCACCGACCGAAGACGGTGAGCCCCCCCACCACGTCAAGGTGGGTCCCGTCGGGGGGGAAGTACAGTAGCTGTCTGGTAGCTGTCTAACCTAACCTCACCTAATCTTTGCCTAGGACCTCCATTTGCCTACCGGCTACGTACGCCAGACTCGGTGGTCAATTAAAAAGTAACATAAGTGTATAGTGGCTTCAGTTGCACAAGGCACAACTCGAGGTCCTCCGGACCTCTCGTATAACATTGCCATTTAAATTAGTACAAGTTGTCACTTCCTTCGTCTACATAAGTAGAAATAGCTAACCTTGGTGTATCCAAATACTCACATTATACCTAATAATAATTTAATTAGAATAATCATTTAATTATAAATACGAATTTAGATATTAATATTATATAATATACGATTTTAGATTATATTATAAATACTATTTTAGATTATATTATTATATAATATATTATTAGGGAAACTTAATACACAATTAAAATGTCATTACACCAAGTGCTGTGTTCTAGTAAAGTTTACCTTTCATGTTTGCATACTAGATTTTTTTTATTTAACATGGAAACATATAATTTAATTAAAATTTTTAAAATTTTTAACTGTGAGTTAAGTGATTCTCTCAATTCCAATATTGTAGAGCAGCTCCAGAATTGGGGTCTTATTCCAAGAGAAGGTGACTATTTATGTCCTAGAGGGCACAAATTACGACTCGTAGATCGAAGTCATGTTAAAGACGTATATTCTTGGAGGTAAATTAGATATACATATATATTATATTAAATAAAATTATTTACCATAAGAACTTCTATAGTAATATTATGTATGTATTACATATATTTCTAGATGCCGTGAAAAATACACGGATCGACATAAGAAATCGAATAGATGTGAATACGAGGTTTCCATAAGAAGTAACACATTTTTTTCAAATTCTCACTTATCAATTGCCAAAATTATTTTATTAACTTATCTGTGGATAAAACAAACTAATCAAACATTCGTTATGGAAGAATTAAGCATAAGTCGACATACGATGGTTGATTGGGCTAATTTTTGTCGTGAGGTTACTTTTGACCATATGCTTTTAAAGAAAAATAAAATCGGAGGTGAATTTGTTGAGGTAGAAATTGATGAAAGCAAATTTGGCAAACGTAAATACCATAGAGGCCATCATGTAGAAGGGCAGTGGGTATTTGGAGGCATTGAGCGGGGCACTAATCGATGCTTTTTAGTCCCAGTTGAAAAAAGGGATAAAGAAACTTTACTAAAAATTATTAAAGATTGGATTCTACCAAATACTACAATAATTTCTGATTGCTGGAAAGTATGTATTTTACAAATATGTATGAATATAAAATTAATACATTAGGTACTATATTTTTTAGGCATATGATTGTTTAAACGACGAAGGTTATAAGCATTTTAAAGTTAATCACAGTATTAACTTTAAAGATCCAGATACTAATCAACACACTAACACGATTGAGGGATTATGGCGACATGCAAAATATTCACTGCCCCAATATAATAAAAAAAAAAACATTTATAGCTGGATACCTTTCAAAATTTATGTTTTTAAAACAATGTAAGGCATTAAATATCGATCCATTTACTGAATTTTTAAGAATTGCAGGTACTCTTTACAGCCCAATTACGGCCCCATACGCTAATGATACTAATGATAGTGACGATAATGAGGATGAAGTAAGTGAAAACGAAACCTACATTTAGATATTATATTATATAATAAATAATTAATAGATATTAATAAACTCATTATATTATTAAAAGCATTTGTGTGTTTTGATATTAATCTATATAAATACTAATATTTATAAATTCAAAATTAGCTTGATTGGTACCGTGCGTGAATAACGCAAGTAACAACAACAATATAGGGCATTTTAGGCGTAAAAATAAATAATACTCATTAATAAGTTTCGAGAAAAAAAGAAGAAATCGTGAAACATAGCGTTGTACTCACGCGTAAAAAACGCAGAATTGCTAACTTCCAAAGGCTATAACTTTGAAACTAAGTCTGACCGACAAATTCTGATTGCACCATTGTTCTTACACAGTTAATATTAGTCAGTTCCAAAAAAAAAAAATCGAAAAATTTGCATGGGGTGGTAAAGTGCATTTTAGCCATTTTCTTTAGAAGTAAAACGTTGTGAAATTGACTCAATACAAATCTTTTTTTGTGTGTCATTTGAACTAGACAGTAAATCATCAGAAACCTACAAAAATAACAGTGTTATTTTTACTTAACAATTAAAGCTGGACAATATACAGAATTATACACAAAAAAAAAAATTGAGTCTAAAATTATTTACTTCATTAATTGAACTATATAACACTCTTTTTGATGGTAATTTTCTTTTTTTCACTGGGTTTGACAAATATTTTGGACCTGGAAATATACTTGGAACAGCATCATGAGCAAGCTTTGCTCGTTTTAAATTTATCTATAAAAACGTTTAAGACATTTTTATACAAAAAAAGATTCATTAAACAAAGGATAAGTTACAGTAGGTAGCTAGGTAATACCGTGACTTTTGAAGCACCAGAACCAGATTCCCAAGTTCTAACAATTTGATCAGGTGTAAAGTGTTTTTCACAAATCACTGTCTTTGAGTTGACAACAAGATTAGCACGAGGAATAGATTTTCCCCATTTTTCCCTCAAAATTTCAGTTTTAGGAAATTGAAACAGTGAAACTTTCTCTGGGTTTGATTTATATTCTGACGTACAAAACACAACACAGCAAGAAGATGGCATGTTTCGATAATTCGGTAATAAATAATACTATAAAAATAATATTATAATAACGTATGTCAGACGTATGACCCCACTATGACAATAATATTAAATAATTATATATTATACGATTCGTCTTCACAAATCACAATAGATGATTTATATTTAGGACGATAACGAACAATTCGTTTGGAGCACGGTTAACTAGCAGCGCCTACCTAGTGGTAAATAGCCGAACTATATCATCGTAACAATTTCTGACCGCGGTTGTGCCATACAAACCTATTACCGACGCATAACCTGTTCTTTATAATCGTGCTAATGACTAATAACGATATGATAATTCTTGTCGTCCATTTCTTTCCTTGGCATGTTTTAACCACCCAGTAACTGCTTTATTTATGCCAGCAATTGTTGAACCGGACACATTTTTCAATATAACTCCTTCAATTTAAAATACAAATTAATATAAGAATGTGTAATTAATTACATTATAATTAGTATGAAAATCTTAGCATACTGAAATCCAAAACTTTCTCTCTAAAAATGTACATATATCTAATTTGTTTTAATTAAATTCAGATATAAATAGTTTTAAAATAAAAAAAATAAGAAGAAATTACAAAAAGTTAGATGAAAATGAAGTATTTAGGTACGTATAAATATATAAATTATAACATATATCAATATAGAATTCACAAGGAACTAAATCATATTACCTATATTCTAATACTGTTTATAGATATAATTTTCAATTAATAATACTCATTAACATCAAATTCTTAGTTCATTCATTCAAGTTAAATAATATATGACAAGAAGTAAAAACCAATATTAATCATCTAATTAAATCAATTTCCTATTATAAAGTATTAAGAGGGCGCTACACTCGTAAGTGTTCTCTCTATCCAACAAACGCATAACATTGCAAATTGTACACTTAACAGATCACACATAGCTCTGTTATTTTAAAAATTAGAGCGAATTTACCTCTTATAAAATTTAAAGGTAAGAATAGCATCTAGTGAACCTCATAGGGTTTTTTAGATTTTAATTTTGAAGAAAGTTATGAGTATTTTAAAATGCACAAACAATTTACAATTTTAAAATATTCATAACTTTCTTCAAAATTAAAATCTAAAAAAAAAAACCAATGAGGTTCAATAGATTCTCATCTTTAAATTTTATAGTAAGAGGTAAATTCGCTCTAATTTTGAAAATAACAGAGAGAACGCATACGGGTGTAGCGCGCTCCTAACAGTAATAATAACTTGGTCTTATCAATAAAAGTTAATAATATTTCAATAAAAAATAAACTTACGTGTTATCAATTTAAACATTGTTAGTGAAATCAGTGATATTTTTTCATTTTTTTTGTTATTTATTCCACGCCCGGTCAAAGATATTTGCATTCCTAAATGATCAGTCATTAAGAAGTCCATAATACATTTGGTCACCATGTACAAATTGTTACCACAATAATTCTTTCAATCGTTTTACCTAGGGAAATAATGTAGGTAGGTATGCTTTGTTTATAAAAAATGGTAATTTAGCATTTTATAGGTTATGCCTTACCAAACATTTGTAATACCATGTATCAGACTGTAATTTTAAATCCATTTCTTTTAAAGAATTTAAATTATTTAATGGGAATCCTTCCAAATCTGTAGAATCACAAAAGCTATCATCATGGACTGTTTTATTCTTTAATATATCTTTTAGCATTTCTTCATGTTTAGACTGATTTAAAATTATTTTATTTAGTTTCGAATTAAGTTGTGGTAATGTTGAGGTTATAAATTTCAAAATACAACCATGATTAACTGCAAACATAAAATTTGTATAACATAATTGAAATTGAATATATATTTATATACCAGAACATTTACATTTTTAAATAGGTTAGGTGTATAATATTATTTAAGATACTATTCTTTACCATTAGCTTCACTGCCCTGTGTTAATGTCTCAGACTGTGTGGAAGGCATTACTTGTCTCTCTGCTACATGTTTCACATGTTTATGAACGGATTCAGGTGTAGTTTGAAAAAGGCTTTTGGTACTTGTAAGTGGACCGTCATTTTCTATAAAGTTTAATTAATATATAAGGGATAATTTAAAAATATAATTAATTACCATTAGCTTCACTGTCTATTATTGATGCATTGGACTGTGTTGAAGGAAAGAGTTGTCTCACTGCAACATTTTTTACACTTTTTATAGGACTATCCATAAACATTGGCGGAGATTCCATCAGATAATTTTCTATAAAATGAAATAAATATTAAGGTTAATATATAGCATAGGTTAGGTATAGCTATGGGTTCCAAAACTCATGATAATTAAATTTTATATTACCGCTTGAAAATGTCGTCATTCCATCATTTTTGGTGACATTGTTTTTACTAATAGGCGAGTATAAATTTAGTTGATCAATGTACAAATTGTTTTTATTGTTTTGGGTACTTGTAGAAGGAGAATTACCAATATTTTTATTCCGATTGGGCAATTTATAATCTTTTTTTTTTTTTTTTATTTTTATTTGAAATAAACAATCTGTACAGTTTGCACAATAAGCTTATATGATAATAGTACATGATACGTGACAGGCGTGATTTATATTTATAATCTAAAAACATAAATTATGCATATTAACAGTTGTTAAGATTTTTAAACCTCTTTTATTAACTATCTTAATAATTGTCTTACTTTCAGTATTTTCTTCAATATATGTTCTATTGATTGACCAATCTTCTTTACTTGTAGAAGGGGAGTATAAATGTGTAATATTTTTCCTGCAAGATTTGTTATCTAGAAAAATTGATAAGTACTAAATGTAAAGAAAAAATTCAATTTTTTACTATATTTATTAAGACATACAATTTTACCTCTAGTATTCTTTTCAACATTTTTGTGACCAGCAACTGATACTTCATCTGACATTTTGCAATTTTTTTCTTTGGGTGAATGTTTTAACATATTAGACTGTACTTTATAGATTTTTCTTTTTTGTGTTGTGACAACTAAAAAATAACAGTTATTTAATATAAAATAACATAATTAAACCAAACAAAATAATTTAATTGTTCTTAACACTTACCAGGTAATGACTTAAATGGATCTTTTGGAAGTGGTGGAATAGAAAAATTAGATAATTTTGAAGTCTGACTTTTGATCATTTTGGATGATAATGTACTTTGTTTATTAAGCCTTTTATTAGCAAGCTCTCTGCGTTTTTTTTTTGCAAGCACGTCATCGATCTCAGAATTTAAGTCTTCAGCTTCAGATAATTGCAAGGCACTTTTTAATTTTTGTTTTGCCCTAATAAAGTTATCTAAATAATAAAAATAACAATTCATTCATTATTGTTAAACACACAATAATTTAATTTTTAATACCAGAAGAACCCCAAATTTTTTTTATAGAAAATGCTTTTCATGAAGAGCCATTTGGAACGGTATTATTAAAGACCAGTTTGTCATATTGCTTAGAGTTTATATTTTCTGGGTAAAATGTTTCTTTCTGGTTGGGCAATATCCAGTTGCGTGGAACTAGTTGAACTCCATCAACGAATTCAACAATTACATAATTCCTAAAAATTATTCTTATTAATTTCTGAAGACCATAGGTACCTAATATAATAGTTAATAAATAAATAATATTAAATAGATAGTGTTAAAACTTTCTAACCTCATAAATTTAAGCTTTTGTTATTAATTTAAATTTCATAAGCTTGGTCTTTCATCATTGTCAATATGTAAAAGTGGAAAGGCAGCATAACATTTCATATTAATTTTACACAAGAAGTATTTTGTGTTAAATTCTTTGCCAATTATGTAACTTTCGTTATTTATTTTGGAGCATATTATATTCTCAATAATAACTATTTTCCCTGAAGTAAGACCACAAATATTATTTGCTTTCGTTTGAATTTTAAATGTCATATTTTTAAATAATAAAGTTGAAAACTGAAAATCTGAACAGCTATTTAAAAGAGGACCATTGCTATGAGGGTTTTTTAAACTTATGTTGTCACTATATAAAAAAGACATAGTTTCTTCTTCACGAAAACACGTGATTTCATAGATCCTTCGAGCAATTTGTTGAAGAGGCTTGTCATCTTTCCGTAAAAGTTCTTTAATTTTTTGCATAAAATTTTCAAATTTGAAAGTACTAAACATATCCAATGATCCGAAGTTTTTTACATCTTGGACTATATGAAGTAAGCCATGGACATTGTGTGAGATGAGGTGACTTCCATAAATAGTCTTAAAAGATGTAACAAAATGTTGAAGTAGCTGGTGGGCATAAAGTAAATTTGATTCATCGGTACACAAATTGTTTGAAGAAAGAATAGTGATAGCAACATGTAAAGTCATAAAATGATTATATATTTCATCAGACAAAACATTTTTTAAAACAACTGGGCCACTGTACAGCAAAAACTGTCTAAACTCAGTTCCTTTCCATTGCTTAAAACACTCTAATGCTCTAGGTTTCCTTTGAAATTCTAAAGGCACATATGGGTGGATATTATTTTTTAATAAATTTGAAATTATTTTAATTTTTCGAAATTGCAATCTCACTTTAAGGCTATCACAAAACCATAAATTTATAAGTTTTTTAACAACACCTAAGCAAATTAAATGCAAATAGTCCAAAGGCACATTGGTAACAAGACCTAATAATGGAATTTCATCAAGTGCGCTAGCACCTAAATGATAATTGTCATCACTCTTTAAAAAAAATTCATGATCAGTTCTTTCTTTTCCTGCTTTATCCGAAAAACAAATTCTTCGTTCAAAATATTCACCTTCATCCCAGCATTTTGTACAACTTGAGTACCCAGTATGTCCTTTGACATTTAATATGAACGATTTTGCTGGTGCATCTGCACAAATGAGTTTTATCAGACAAGGTAACTTTTTGTTATTAAAAAATATACCATTTTCTATGACATGTTTGGCTTCTTCGACCAATCTCTCTAAAAATAAACGAGCACTTTCAGGTTTTTTAGAATTTCCATGGTAGACTCCAATAATAAAAACATCTTTAAAACCAAAAACTGATCCTAGAATTGGCCATAGTTGACTGCCTGAGGATTTGCTGATTGGAAGCCCATCAATATTGATAACCAATTCAATAGTTCCATTTATTAGATGACCTTTATATTTCAAAAATTCTAGTACTCCATTTTCCAAACTATTATGCCAATAGTAACCAGGATAAACTTCAGTTATAATTGTAGTTCTAGCCGTTCTAGGTGTATTTAATAGTGATCGACTGTCAGATGGTAAATCACTATGACAAGAATGAGTCTTTAAAATTTGAAGTAATCTATTTAAAGATTTATGAGTAATCTGTTCTGTAACAGCCCAGGTTGTAATTTTACTTCTAAAAGAATTTTCATTGTTTTCAGACGAGATATCATTTTGATTAGATGTGGTTGACACAGGAAAAATACTGTTTGATTGTAACAACTCATTATTATTTGTACAACAATTTGAACTTTCTTCTGAAGAATGACTTTTCTCTAAATCATTGTTCAAGTCTTGCAATGAATCAGGAACAATATATTGATCACAATTAAGAAAAAGAGATGTTCCAGAAGACTTATTAGTAGAAACATTTGGAAACATTTTTTTTGTTAGAAGTTGTGTATTATTGCAAATCCTTCGTCTTAATTGCCTGGCTGATATTTCATTTTCTGGTCTTCTAATTCTATGTAAAAAGTGATATTTATGTTGTTTAGGGTGTAACTAACAAATTAAACAATAAAACATTTTGTTTCAGTCTAAATTTTAAATAGTACTATACCTGGTTAAAATTTATTTTATGGTTGTATTGATATATTTAGTTATTAATTTATTTTGTAATTAAAGTTATTAAATTAGAAAAATTATTTTAGAATTTTGATAATATCATTAATTAATAATACAGTACCTACCTAATAGTAGGTATTATTCAAGTTCAATATTTTCACTACCTAGTACTTTCAGTTACCTAACACGCCATGTGCAATGTGCATACACATTACACACACACCATACCTATTATCTTACTTTAATATTAAAAGGGATATTAAACTAATTTCAAATAATGTAGGTAATAAAACAGTGCTTAATCATTTTATTTTTATTGTTTAACAATGTTACATAAACTATAGGTATACCTAGTAATACATTTAATTAAATACATGGTTACCTACCTAATGGCTAATATGAATTTATACTGAACTTATTGTTACAAATAAAAAAGATAATAATATGAACCAACTAACTACCTAACTATCTAGGCTGTAATAGTACCTATTGATTCTTATGAAATGTAAATACTAACATAACAAAATAGACTTAGTTTTTTTTACTAAACATAATTTTTGGGGGTAGGTAATAGGTATGTAGGTAACTAAAGTTATATCTAGTTAATTAGGTACATATATATTACACAATAACTGATACCTAAGTGATCAGTCTTTTTCAGGAATGCAATTTATCGCTATCCAACGACAACACACGGAACACGATACCCATTCTACACATTCATCTTCCTGGTGACAACGGTGTTTATCGGAGTGACAGTTACAGTATAGGCATATGTTTGTCATGTCTTCAGAATTTTCTAAGAGATAGGTCTTTAAATTTTCTCTGTGAATGTTAGGATCAAACTCTAAACTAAACTTAGAACTGTCCATAATTGTAAATGCATAATATATAATATAAACTCCACAATTAAATGTATCTTTTTGTATCGGAATGTTTTCTAAAGGGCATGCAATTAGTGTTAACGGTGGACATTGTCTGTCGTCACCGTATATAACATTTGATTGCAATGTTTCAAGTACCTTTTTGAAACGAAGTTTTGATGTTCGACTGTCGATGTCATATGGATTACTTGGATCCATGATGTAACACTGTCTGGTTTTGAAATTTATAAAAACTACAATCCAGTGAGAATTGTTATTCACTAACCACGGTAGGATAACCATACTGTTTTGTGTGAAAGTAATTTTGTCATACTCTTCGCCTATTTCTCTTTTTCCCATTAGCTGAGTCACCATATTACATGATAAAATGTGTGTGTTTCTTAAACGTAACTTAAAAGCATAAGATAACAAACAAATATCAATAACAAAGTTACACAACCAATTTTCTCTAGACAATGAATCAAAATCTAAGAAGTAAAGGTCAGTTAGAATGTCTTGATTTTGATCACTAGATATGTAACTATATTTTCCGACCAAATAATCTTTATTCTTTGGCATTTTAATCGGTTTGTAATATTTCAAATCTCTGGGGAGCATATTTTGGTAAAAATCTTTTGATGGCACTGTTTGTCGAAAAGGAGATTTATGACTTCCTGGTGTCGAAACCGATTTCATTAAACAATTATCATCATATTGTTTACTTAAATCGTGTACAATCAGAGCATTATTACAAGACTCATCTACAGTTAGCCTAGTCGCATTGTCACATTTTATGACCACAACGTTTTCAATACTATCAACCACTTTGGGCAAAATGTTATTTTCATCTGCTATAGTGGTCGAAGACTTTGGAATTTTTAACGATAGGGCTTTGAAGGGACGGTACTTGGTATGTTGTAGATGTTTATGTTGTTTT
>JANEHU010000964.1:0-11136 GCA_027563435.1 Nasonovia ribisnigri | reverse complement strand
TAATTTACCTAACCTAGGTAATTTGTTGATCCATGCTGTATGAAATGTATATATTATAGTATAATGGCTTTTCTTTTATCACATAAATATAATGAATTTAAACTATTAATTTAAAAAGTATTACTACATAAGTGAGAGGGTTAAGGTCGGTCTACATATTAGTTATGACTTTATGAGGTACCTAATGAAATTGTAGTTTTAAATTTATATGATGGGGTGTGTAATTTAACTCTTTATTACTTACGGTTATAATATTCAGTGAAAATTGTGACATCTATTATGATATTATGTGTGTGTGTGTGTGTGCGCTACCCATAAGGCGTACAATAGGCAAAAAGGAAGTAATTCAATTCTCAGTGTTAATAATATTGTGTTTATAGAAAAGTTCTATGAAATATTTATTAACTAACCCGCTGGTATATTTTGCATCCTGTGTTGCGGGTTGATTTGGTTCGTGTCGTAGATGACCAGATTGATGTTTCTGGGAGGACGACCGTCCTCACCTACGAACACTGCCGCGACTTCATTGGCGGTAGGCAGGTTGTTTCTCCCACGATCCCGGGCCCTGTCTTCGACGAAATGCATAGTGACTGGCCTAGGTCGCACACCAGCGGCATCTGCGTCGGCTAGGTCTCTTTCTGCCAGCCACACCGCACGCATATTCCTGGAAAAAATATAGACATGTTAATATATTCATATATTAAACACATACCAGTGTACAAATAACTGTGAATTGTAATTGCGAAGTTGGTCTGAGATAAGTGGAGCTGTGATAGTATTGACCATATGAATTATATATTACTTAGAACTAAATCGATTGTATTGATCAATAGGAAATAGTATATTTTAAGTAAAGGAATTCGTTGAAATGTAATATAATAAGAGTATAATTAACATAATATATAATATTATTATTATTATTATACATTATAAATGTGTGTGTGAGTGAGGACAGTGTAATAAGCTTATTTTTGTGTGTATTTAAAGTATATGGGTACATAGAAAATGGGAATATGAATTAATCAACCTTGCGATGTCATAATAATGTTTTATTAGTACTTTCATACATGTCTATTGACGTGTTTTTTGACGTGTTGATTACACTCTTACTCTGCTACCGGTATAGAGTTAAATTACTGAATGATATAAAATTAAATTTGGATGTTTTTATATTTTATTTTATTATTATTTTAATGATTGGATGTCTCAATAACAACAATGTAATAAATTGCAAGTCTAATTTTAATAAGTCTTAATGCAAGTCTATATCAATATATTTATAGTAGCAATTCCGAGGACCACACACAATATCTTAAATCATCATTCTATATTGGAAGAGTGCAATACAATTACAATAATATTATTATATACAAAGGTGAAATAGAACATTTTGGTATAATTCTGATATATGTTAAGACATAAACGTCCGAGCCCTGTGTAATATTTAATGTTATATCATTCAGTGATGACTGTAGTAGGTTGAGTAATTCATAGTTAGTGTAGTCTTAACAACGAATGTGTTATTTTACATAATCAAGTGCCTTAGCTAATAAGTTTACCTATATAATATTTTGTAGTAGAACTTAAGGATTTATTTAAATTTAATAACAATAACAATTGTTTACTACATTGTTTGAGTATTAATTAAGTTTTCATAGATTAGGTTAAAGGAGGTGCTATAAATTAAATTTAACTGTTTGTTTGGAAATATTTAAAATATACAAAATAAAAACTCTATATCGGTAGCGGATGGGAGTCTAATACTCTAATGTCAATGTAATATCGGATTACTGCAGTGTAATTAACATAGTTAACTATTAGTTTATTTGATAAAGCGTGAAAAATATTTTATTTTTTTTTTTCATATTCTAAGAAATGTATCTGTAAAAAGTATTTACTCTAAGGGCAAATTCATATGCCTAGTGTTAGTAAATACAATAGTTTATGTTTAAGTTTTCTTACATAAAAGCCATTGCATACGGATTTAGGTCCCGCAGCAAACCGTCCAAGAGTCCAATCACAACCTCGGACAGTTCATGCCGGGCCATATCGACTCGGCGTCTGTTGGCCTCTCCGGACTCGATGAAATACAACTGACAGTATCTCGCATCGATCCGGTCAACGGCCACGTCATTATTGGTCCTCTGATACGTCTGGCCGTGGACACACATCGTCCGCGGCCCTCGCCCTGGCAATCGCCTGTCGTTTGCGTCACTGCTAAACGCAGCGAATGCCAGAGCGTTGTTGTACCGACGAATGTCCGCTCGAAATCTACGGCCATCTTGCGAATCATCAATCAACAAATTCATGAGTAAATATGGGGCTGGCAACAAAGCGTGTTGCCCTACGGCGGCCACTTGACCGTTATTACAACACGTGGAGAAGTGACCCATTGTCGTACGCTCGCTGGAAAAGTGGCGTGCATCACAGTGCCGGCAAACGGCAGTCAACGCGCCCACGTAGTGACGTTCTGGAAGCGGGTGTGTCACGCCCGCCGGCCGGTCAATCGTTGGGGCACGCACTCTGGGTTCATCGATCGGAATACCCACGGGAATTGGTCCAACCTGCGATTTACAATGAGAGTTATTTTTGATTTTTTTATAAGTCTGACATATGTACTGACCTCTTCGTCGACTTCTGGCTGCAACTCGTCGACCACTTCCACGTCCTCTCCACCATCCATCTGGACTACGACCACTTCCACTCACTCCACCACCTCCATCTGGACTTCGACCACTTCCACGTCCTCCACCCACTCTATCTGGACATCGACCACTTCCACCTCCTCCACCTGAACGTTTCCTCCAACCACCTAAAAGTTAGGTCGAGTTTAGAGTAGGTACACATTTATTCCCACTGCATAATATAACTATTATAGTTTAACCCGGAGTTAGTGTAATATAATAGGTATATCAGTGTACGATTAGTATGATTTTGCCAACTTTAATAATAACTAAATACTTATAGTAGAATGTATCTTATTACTTTCACTCAACTTATAAGCACAGTGAAATGTAGTCTTGGCAAAGAATATATTATCATTATAAGATTGTGTATCTATGTCGTTATAAAAATATACCTAGTCATAACCAACTGTAACAATAACTATATCACTCAACCTAAATAACATCAGTGCAATTAAAAAATTCACACAAGAACGTTTAATTGATATATGTATTGATTCATACATATTTATAATTTTTCTCAGGATGAAATGTATTGCGCTCTTAACTCTGTAACTCCGCCTAAATCTAAGCCATGCCTGTATATAATAAATTAATTGCAATGTAAAGTATATGATAATCGATATAGACATTGTTCAGAGTACCACATGTGAAATGATAAAATACCTTTCTAGTACACAACTTACAAATAAAGGAGTGTCGGCCTAGATGTGTATAGTAGTAATATTGAGAACTGTGTAAGAAAATGTTTAAGTACCTATAATGAAAGTTAAAATACAATGAGTTGTACTGTAACTTGCACGGTGTATCCCGTATGAATGGGCTTACAGTTTAAAATACAGAACTTTTAACTTTTTAAAGAAGAACATTTAATCGTATTTCAATAAAGAATATTTAATAATATAAACATATAAATTATAGAATTGTGTTAGGTTAGGTTCAATAATAGGTTTTGCAGTAACAATAACAACAATAAGTATAGGTATCAAAA
This sequence comes from Nasonovia ribisnigri, assembly GCA_027563435.1. NCBI lineage: Eukaryota > Metazoa > Arthropoda > Insecta > Hemiptera > Aphididae > Nasonovia > Nasonovia ribisnigri. The sequence continues at coordinate 7,461 of JANEHU010000964.1, read as the reverse complement.
TAATTATTTGTTTTCGAACAGCAATGTTGTTCAAGGTATTTTTCAAAGAATAAGAATAAAAAAACAGCGATAACGAAAAAAAGAGTGTAATTTATACAGAACTTTAATCGGTTGTGTATTCATACATATTTATAATCTCGTGTCGGTTAGATAAAGTTATGTAGATATGTAGATTATGTGTAACTATAATGTGTAATGTGAATTATGTGCAACTATAATGGGCAAAGTGAAGATTGAGTACGTAAGTAATGTAACCATAGGTTAGACATTACTCACTGTCGTCAAGAGGGGTGTGTGAAGTATGATAATTACACATTGCTAATAACCGATAGTAATAAAACAAATACAGTTGTTCCTAGTCATATAATGTTAGTATAGTTCTATTAACCGTTATAGTATAGTATTTATATTGCTTGGTTAATGAGTAAGTTTTATACAAATGTGCAGTTTGTAGGTTAATGTATGTTTTGTATTTTGTAGGATAGGGAATAATTAAAAAGTGTATAAGAAATCATTATGAATGCTTATATTAAAAGTAAATTTAAAATACAGAGAGGCATGACTAACTGTAATTACTACTCGTAGTCATTGGAGGCCACACTATGAGCACTGTACAATTAATAATGCTGTAGTAATTTTTTCTAAGTTCTGCCTAACCTAACCTTAATGCAATATAATAAGTACTGCTGAATGTATGTAACCACCTAAAATTGACATTGTAGTAGTATTGAGATAGTAAAAGACTTTGTAGGTAGTGACTTTTGCTAAGTAAAACATGTTGCTGTTGTGCTGTAGTGCAGGGTCTAAAACAGTGTACATAATATTTTGTTATTAAGTAATATTAAGTAATATTGAGAACCGTGTAAGAAAACGTTCAAGTATTTTGTTACTTTGGGTAACATTTAAAATTACCTAAACCAAAATCTAATCTCTGGCCAGCCTAACCAATAATAAGTATTATTTATAATAATAATAATAAATGTAAGTATCTACTATAAGTTGTACATTGTACAGTGTACAAAATGTACTTATATAAAAATAAAGTATGAGAAGGTATTGAAATAATCTTAACACTACTGAGAATAACACATGTGAAATGATAAAAAAACTATCTAGTACATACACAATTTACAAATAAAGGAGAGAGAGCTAATTAGTAGAGAGCTATTCTAGGATAACTTTGTGTAGTAGTAATATTAAGATGTAAAACATTTATTTATGGTATAGTATAAACAAATGTAGGAATCAAAATAATTATTTGGTTCAGTCAACGGTATCAATGTGTTTAATATGCAATAACACCATTAACACTATTGTTCAAGTTATGTGAAATTATATCAATATATGAAGTCGAATGTAAATTCAGGCTTTTAGTTTTCAAGAATGCCGTACCTAGTCAGTATAGTATAGTATGGTAAAGTATAATTAGTATACTAACGGGGACACTATACTTATTGTCATTAAATTTAATAATTACATGTCGTGGAATAAACTGATACTGATGAAATGAAATTACCGCTTCCCTATGTAAAGTAATTTCCATATTGTAAAAGTATAGGTACACGCATTGGACCGTCGTCGACATACAAAACATAACACAACTCACCGTCAAAAAGTACACAGGTAGGTATTTATTATGTTTGGCGGCATACTCGTGCAGTAGGTTTATGTTGTAATAAAAACGTTGAATATCGTCAAGTCAAGTTAGGCAGCTTCTTATAAAACACAAGTTCGTGTACACATCGGGTGTATTAAACTCATGAGAGTACACAACGGTATTAGTGGCAAAGTAACAAAGGTGTATTTACAGCCAAGTAACCATAATATTATACACTCACCAGAGACGGCACCGCTGTGTGTGACAGGTGGCGGCGTCGTGCATCTCCTACGACGTAGTCAACACCAGCGACGAAATGCCTGGAACACAGCTTGGATGTGCGGTTCACGGCGAGACCGCGGTCCACCACAAACGCCACCCACTCGAGACGACGTAAGCCATTTGGAAATCTAAAGGTCACAATACAATAATCATTACGTCGATATTCATTAACGCGTTGTGTGAAATCGTAAATACCCGTGAACTGAAACGCCATCGATATCGTCCACATTCCCACATATCACACAGCGTTTGACCATCGTGACGGGGCAGCCTAAAGAGTGAAGTTTTAATGATGTAGTTTAACATTTTTAAAATGTCAAGTGAAAAAAATTATATTGCTAATCAGTGTGTTATCAGTGTGTGTACTATTTTTAGAAAGACGGTGAATATTATTATTATTATGTTATTGTCATTAAATTTGTGTACGGTCTTAAAACGAACTCGCGTATAAATCTACGTCCGGTTATGAACACCGAACGCGAATAATATTTCGAAGAGCTAGTGTAATAACAATAATAACAATACACGTGTTTTAGTATGAAAAGTGTTACTCACTTGTATGAAAAGCGGCGTTCGATGGCCTAAAAAAAAACCTAGAAAAAAAAAAAAATTACGTTCTGTTAAATATTTATTTATTTATTTATTATTATTATTATTATTTACGCCAAACGGCAATTTACAAATTAATAATTAGAAAAAGTATGGGTAGATAACAGTATAAAATAAGTTACAATAATAAGCTTAAAAACTAAAGTAGTTACATATTTATATAAGGTTAGATATGACAGATAGAAAAAGTGAGCAATAGGTACAGAATTAACTAAATGGCATTATTGACACAACGAAGCATGCGGTGCAAAGGATGATTATTACCATATGAGGTGGAGTGAGTAGGAATGAGGAAGGGTGCATGATGTCTCATAGGGTAGGTAGGTACACGGAAATTTATAGAGGAAAGAAGATCTGGGGCATCTATTGATCCATCAAGTAGACCTTGAATAAAACGGAAATCAGCATCATTACGTCGAGAAGAAAGAGTAGGAATATTTAGCTTTAATAGCACAGATGAGTAGTCATGTTGAGGACGTTCAATTTTGAGTAAGAAAGAGACATAAGAAAGAAACCTATTTTGGACTCTTTCAAGCCTTAACTGGTCTTTTGCTAGGTAGGGGTGCCAAACTATCATACCATATTCTAAGATAGGGCGAACAAGAGACAAGTAAAGTGTACGAAGACAACGAACAGAGCTAAACATTTTGGTATTACGCAAAATGAAACCCAGGACTTTCAGTGCTTTACATGTGGTAACATTAATATGGTGGTTGAAATCAAGAGAGGGACTGAAGTGTATACCAAGATCTTTGATAGTGAAAACACGCTTTAGAGGGGTGCCGTTGATATGGTATGGGTAAAATATTGGGTTATGACGCCTAGAAATATACACAACGTATGCGCTCGCGCGTGTAAAAGGCGTCCGAAATGCGCACAGAAAAGTTAAGGGGACTAAGAAAACAGAGAAAAATTAACTTTTCGGTGCGCTAAGACGTTCGCCGTACGGACACTGGGCACAAGTTGACGTTTGATGACACGGCGCGTTTCACGTCGCTAAAGTTTTTCCCCGCGCGGCTACTCACTCCACCGATAACGTCAGGTTAGGTACGCGTTACTCATAAGTCATAATCTTAAATCTAATGGCAGTACTGTAGTATTGCGTTTATTATATATATAATAATAATAATATATAATAATATAAATCAAATATTAACGCACGTAATTAATATAATAATAATAATAATAAGTATAATACAGCATTATTAAACTTCAATATCTATTGAAATATAGACCCACATAACACCGGGACAACTAATGGATATATAATAGCTATGATTTATAGATATCCATGATATCCATTAGATATTTCTGTATATCTATTAAACATCCAATAAATATCCAATTGGCCACTTTTTTCGTAGTTTATGGATATCTACTTGGATATCCATTAGTTATCAGAAATAATTGAATTATAATATCCATTATATAACTTTCACCAATATTCTACATATGTAATAGATATCCATAAGACATTCATAATTCAATGCAATTTATAATAATGTATATTGTATACATATATAATTCAATTATATTATTAGAATACAAATTGGAAAATTGTGTTTGGTTTTTAAATAAATTCTTTATTTAATAATCAATATATAATAAATAATAACACTAATACTTCTGTGTAATAAAAATTTTGAGTATACTAATTACAAGTGATAGGTATTAGCTAACTTTATATTATAACAAAAACAAATAAATAAAATAATATAATATTGCACATTGACTTATGTGACTAGGTACGAAATATTGAGCTGACTTAGTATATGTTACTCATTATACTTAATTTCATATTATAACAAAAAAAAAATTAATAAAATAAAAAAATTGCACATTGACTTCTGTGTCTATGTAATATTGAGCTGATTTGATAAAAACAATGTATAATGTGATCATTCATTTATGGGCAGTGGCATTTGTTCAGTGGAATGTGCAGATCTTTTCTCGCTAATTATAATGGAATACTTCATTATTTTACATTTAACAGGATATATAGAATATGGATTTATAATTATTACCAATTTTCATTTCTTTTTTTTGCATGTCTCATCCAGTTTTTGATGCTTAAAATTATTTCCGCTTCCGTCGCTGTTTTAATGATTTTGAATACTGAATCTTAAATCAAAGTAAACAAAAAATATTTGTACCATGTTTCAAAGCTTATCGTTTCAAATATATATAATTTAATTACTTAAATTATCATTACCTATTATAACTCTAGATATATTCAAACTAGACATGACTTTTTTGCCTTTGCCCCCACACCAACTATAGGTCATGGCGAGTTTGTCACTAAAAAGTTTACGAAGGATAAACTTCGTGGCTTCGTCGGTTTTTGAACCACCTAATTTACTTACCCAACTAGCACGGGATATTCGTAGGTAAGTCCTTCAATCTTCGATTTAGGTTATTCTATTAATAATACTATTCAATATTCTAAATATATGCTTTAGTTAATTGTATTAGGTGATTTCATCTAAGGATATTCTATTCGCAATATTGTCATATTCTACAAAGATTATCTAATTGAAAATACTCTATGGATATTATGATACAGACGATATTATATTATTCATTTTATCTTAATACATTCATAATTTTTCTTTCATAATCTTTCATGGACAATCAACGAATAATAGGGTTTTGATATTTATATATTATCCAATATTATATTAGTGTTAAGACTTTAAGAGATAATAGAAGAATATTCTTTTATTGTTTATGTCCATGCTATTATATTAAACATATATTTATATAATTAATTACCAAACTATAATACCTATATTATATATTATACAGTATAATTTTATCTTAGCAATTATAATAATTATATTACAAAAACCCACGTGTTTGCCCCCTACCGTTCCAAAAACCCTACAGTTTGACCCCACAGCTAATAGCCCGAGTTGCCGGGCTAAAAATCAATAAAGAAAAAAATTATTTTATAAAATTACCATAATTTATAAAATGTTCACTATAATTAGTAATTAGTAAATATTATATACATTTAAATATTGTACATATTCGTTACGTTTTCTCGAATAGTTTTAATTTAATGAATAATAATATAATATATTATTATTATTACACCATTAATTATTGTGTTACAAAAACAATAGAGATAATAATTTGTACTCTGGTTTATTCACTGAACAGTTGGTTTATTGTTTGGATCGTATAATTGAATGGATTATATAATTAAATGGATACTTAAATACTTTGTACTACGAGTACAACCTATAACGGTAATAAATACATATAATAAGATTATTTTTCTATAATTTATAGATTGTGAAAATGTAGAAAATATTATTTACCAATCCGTGTAATATTGAAAACGAATGCAAAACCAAAAACGAGTTACTGTTAATTGTTATCCACGATATTTTTAATCGTTGTGAATTGTGATATCTGTGATTATAATGTTATGCCGTGGTTATAATGAATAAATATCGTATAATATTATATTATTGTCAAAACGGTGGGTAATACCCCAAAACATTCAATGCACACGCCGAAAGAGAAGACAAGATAAGGATATACGCGCGGATACGGCACATTCGTTTCGCACACTCACACTAACCGCGGTAATATACTGACATTATATAATTATATTTATTATTTATATTTTATAATATACAGTTACAGTGTCATCATCCGTTACGCTCGTGTCTCGTCCTTCGTCAGTTACTTCATATTACAATTATTCTTAGAACTTAAACTTTTATAGTCTTGAATATTGCGAATATTAGATCATTTTAAGTTCGAAAACACCTATCTCGTACCTATTAATAGTGTTTTGCACTTATTAGTTATTAGTTTGATCATTCATCGTCGATTTAAGTACCGGCGTACCGTTGTCTGTGACTTGTCACTCATCAGTCCACTAGTCCATGCTTGTAAGTTGTAGTACTTAAACGCTTTTATAATCCTGTTATCCTAATTTGTTGTTCAAAGCATGTAAGTAAAAACATCATATACTATATAAAGGTAGTTTTATAAATAAGTACATGTCTGTGTGGTAATTTTAGGTTATAACTAATCTTTCTAGGTACCAACTAATAGTCCCAATTTCATATAATTATCCTTAATCCATAATATTATAAATAATTAAAATATTAAACATTATTATACCCATATGCCCAATTCTGTCATTACTGTCGCTGAGCTAGATGTTTAAAATATTTTTTATGTATATACCTATGCATGAACGATAATTACGCAGCTAAATAATATATCCCTATTCATAAGTATAAATTATACATAGTTGTATTATTGGTATTATTTATTTTAAGTTATATTATTATGGATAATTCAAGAAAAGGTTCCAGAAAAAAAATTAGTTTATCAAAATCTCAATTTAATAAAAAAATAAGACAGCAACTTAATTCTTTAAACCATTTAAGAAAAAACAATAATAATACAGCATCTGTTACTTTACCTGTTAATAGCAATACGAGTTCAAGTTCACAGACTCAAATTAATGTTGAAGATACATTTATATCTAATGATACACTTATTGCGAAAAATGATTTTATTCCACTTATTAGTATTTCATCTCAAATTTCTTCAGAAAATAGTAATTGTGAAAAATTGTCCCTGTTTGGTGAATCTAGTTCTTCTACTTCATTAAAAAATCTTAACTCGAATAACCATAGCGATAACTGTGAAAAAATATCAACAAATTCAGTTGTATCAATAACTGATCAATTAAGAGAGTGGGCTGTTAGGAATAGAATAACTCATACAGCATTAGGTGAATTATTAGCGATTCAAAGGCAAATACCAGAATTCGAAAATGTTCCAAAAGATCCTAGATCATTTTTACAGACTCCAAGACAAATAATTTTTCGCAACGTTTATCCCGGAAAATATTATCATTTTGGATTAGATAGTGGTATTAATAATATGTTGAAAAATATAAACTATTCTGATATTCCTGATACTATAAATGTTTCTATTAACAT
>JANEHU010000963.1:0-209694 GCA_027563435.1 Nasonovia ribisnigri | reverse complement strand
ATATTGCTACAACATCAGTTGAAAAATATTGAAAATACATAGGCACGATTTTTTTTTATAAGCATTTAAAGTTCGAATTTTGACAAAATTTGTCAAAATCTCGAAATTATAAATCATTGTAATTAAAAAATTATAAAATGTTCAGTTTTTATAACTAAGTGTTGAAAATTTAAAACAAAAATTCTCATAAATAAATCATACTGTAACCAAAAATCTAAAAAATATATCAACACATTTATTTTTTACAGACATTTTAATTTCAAATTTAGACAAAATTTCATATTTAAACCAAGAATAATGATTTTAGTTATTTTGATATAATTTAAAAATATTATTTGTTGGTATATGAAACTTTTAGAATATATTGTTATATTTTATATACACGCAATGGCATTTTAAAATATAATTTTTTTGAGAAAAATGAATTTAACCAACTATAGTAAATACTAATGCCTATAATACTAAAATTAATTACTTTATTCACAATAATATCATCAAATACATTTAGACTTAGTAAGATATTATAGACTGACTGACCGTCTTCCCTCAGAATCGTTTTTCTTATTCAATGATATTATATCATTGGATTTAATTATTAAAATCTAACACAATCCATTACAGTGACTCACTTGTAACCTACTGTACAGCAGAGCGACATACACTTACCCGCCCTTTTTTGTTTTTAATTTATTGTTAGTTTATTTATGCTGTATTAACTTTTATCTAAATTTGTTTGTTTTGTATTTAAATAATTTATATTAAACTTTTATCCATTATGTATTCACTTTAAATAATAAGAACCGTGCCCCCAGCACAAGCTTCGCTTATAGGGGTGCTGCAATATTCAACTCATATTTTTTGTAAATAATGTATATATTCTGTTGTTGCAATAAAGATTATTATTATTATTATATAAAATGCCAAAAATCACTCAGAAATATGCACAATACGAGCTTTGCCTAGGTATTATGTATAATGCCAGAAGTGAAATAGGAAATATGATCAAAATAAACAAAATTGGGTACCTATCGCCTATTACTAGAGCACGATGCACGATTTGACACAATAAAGATAAGAATCTTAATCTTTATTGCATTAGATTCATACCCTACTGTAAAAATAATAATTCTGACGAACTATATTGAACATATTTTTATAATTTTATCGTCATTTTCGTGTCTCGTCGCGGTGTGAACTAAATTGAACATTCTTACTTATATCATTTTATCGTCATTCTCGTGTCTCGTAGCAGTGTGGCATTATTATGGATACGATTAATATGAAGTCAAATTTTTATAATGAACTACATAAAAACCGTAAAAATTTGGCCAATAATACTAGTTTTTTGTCTGATGAAAAATATAATGAATTGATAGAAATCATTATTGCAGAATAACTTAAAGCTGGACGTAAGAAAAAAGAGCCTAAAGACTTCCGTTTAATCAAAAGGTAAGAAATTCATATTAGAAAAAAATACTTAAATTCAGAGCTTAAATTTAAAAAAAAATATATTGTTTTTTCGTTGTTTTAACCGAGGGCTGGGGCTGGGATTTTGATGCAATGTCATCTTTTTTTCTGGTGTTTTGAAATTATTTTTTTATTCGTTAAGTATTTAAGTAATTAATTATTTGTTAATAAATCATTAATTTGTAAATGATATGCTGGTTGTACAAGGAAAAATGAAACTTATATTCCCTGTAAAAGATGACGTTGTTCTGTATTATGTGCCAACCAGTGAGCTATTTGATATATTGCAAGCCACACATGTATCAATAGGACATGGTGGGCGTGATCGAATGATCAAAGAACTTGGTAATAAATATAAAAATATAACACGTATAGTGATATAGAGACATTTTTGCATTTTTGTGAACTATGTCAACAAAAACAAAAAGGCTCGAAAAAAGAAGTGGTAGTTAAACCAATAATATCTCCAGACTTTAATTCCCAATGCCAAGTTGATTTAATCGACTTCCAGTCTCATCCTGATGGACAATTTAAATTTATTATGGTGTACAAGGATCACCTCACTAAATTTGTTGTTCTCAAGCCCCTCGAATTTAAACGGGCTGAAGAGGTAGCCTATAATATTATAGATATTTTTACGTTGCTTGGAGCTCCTACTATTTTGCAGTCTGATAATGGACGAGAATTTTCAAACCAAATAGTGTCTAATTTAAGAAACACGTGGCCCGAATTAAAAATAGTACATGGCAAACCGAGGCACAGTCAATCTCAAGGTAGTGTAGAACGTGCAAATCAGGATATTGAAAATATGTTGACAACGTGGATGCGAGATGAAAAAACCGACACTGGAGCGAAGGACTTCGATTCATCCAGCTTATGAAAAACCGAGCTTATCATTCTGGTATTAAAATATCTCCATATGAAGCTTTATTTGGCTGCAAAATTAAAATTGGTCTAAACACTTCAAATTTACCACACGATGTAATAAGTACGATAGAAAATGAAGAACAGTTAGCTGAATTAATTACAGAACAGTCACAAAATGTCGAAAATGAAGTATCAGCTGACACAGAACATATCACAGAACAACCACAAAATATTGAAAATGAAGTAATAGAAACAAAAAAAATTACAGAACAATAACAAAACATCGAAAATGAATCATTAGATACAGAACAACAATTAGCTATAACTATCAAATTAAATAACGAAAACGCCAATGTCGTGCGAACTAGAGCCAAGGAAAATCTTGAAAATCAAGCAAAAAAAATGATGGCGTGGTCGGATAAGAAGCTATTACCGGTGGCAATTCATTCAACTGTACGTGTTCCAGTTCCTGAGGTAGATAAAGGACGTTTAGATGCAAGAAGTATACTGGCAATTGTTTTAGAGGTAATAAATAAGTTTAAAATTTATGCATTTAATATTAATAACTATAAGATATTTTATTTTTTTTAGGTGACAAGTGATGGTTTTTATCGATTAGGAACTCGGGATGGAGTTCTGAAGCAGTTATACGCCAGAAGTCAGTTTACAGTATGTCAGAAAAAGCTACTACAAATTGACGAGGTTCCAATAGACACAGAAGTAGCATTACGAACAGTCGCAAAGGAACTGGCCAAGGATTTTTAAAATGTATTTGTAAGACCAAGTGCCAAAATAAAAAGTGCATTTGCCTTAAAAATTTTTATGCACTTCAAAATGTCATTTTTCTACAACATGTTGTAATTAGTAGCTATTAGTTTAAGTAAAATGTATAAATAATATTACTTAATAAAATAATATAATACAATAATAATAATATCAATGTATGAAAATATAATAAAAGATAGAAATTAAAAATTAATATAATGTTTTAACAGATTATGAAAAATTGTTTATTACTTTGCCTAAAAAGAAATTGGCATTTTACATAATGCCTAGGTATTTTATAAAATACCTAGATTATATGTAAAATAATATTAAAAATTATATGTTTTATTTATATTGCCTAAAATGGGTCAGCAATATGCATAATGCCTAGGTAGTTTGCAAAATACCTGAATTGTCTATATTGCCGATAACATAAATATATCTTTAACAGTGGGTGGTGTGTTCAATGCGACCGCGACTATGGACGAATGCCACTCTCGCGGTGATCGGTAAAAAAGACCAACGAAAAAAATAACAACAATTTAAAAAAAGCGGGGAAGTGGGTGAGGCATAGTACCTAGGTTACAAGTGGGTCACTATAATGGATTGGGTTAAATTTTAATTCAACGATATAATAATATATTAATAAGATATTACGAGATATTAAGAGAGACGATTTGTCAGCCTAGGATAATATACATTATATTTACTATTTTATAGGAATATTGTTATTATTAATATGATAGCCAGAATATACCCAAGAAGGTTCAACTGTTTCAAGTGCCCATAAATAATATTCTTAAATTACAAGAAAATAACTAAAATCTTTATTCTTTGTTATTTAATATGTAATGTCGACCTAATGTGAACTTAAAAAAACTGAGTTTATATATTTTTTGGTTACAGAATCAATTTTTTACGTGAAACCTTGTTTTACAATTTTAATTTTCAGCAATGTTTATCTACAAAATAATTTGTACATTTTCAATTTGATAAATGTTGTCAAAAGTTTAATTTACCTATTTTTCAACGGCTATTGTAACAATATATATGGTCATTGTATTACATACAAGCTTTTTGACCCAATAAATAAAATTTAATTGACATTTATAGAAAAAAAAGAAAAAAAAAAGGAAAATTGGAAATGTCCGTAACAGTTTAAACTAGTCAAAGCATTTTGAAGTATTTACTATAATTTACTATATTTTATCAAGTATAGAAAATTTTCAAATCAACATATGGTGTAAATTTCAAGTATCTGCGATTATTTTTTTTTGAATGCTAACATAATACGAACATCGCTTCATGACAAATCGAATGAATATTCCAATATTGTAAAAATGTGATCTTCAAACACTCATACAAATTTGATTTGACTTTCCTGATGAGAAGACAAACTTATGAGGAATCTTGTATTACATTTTCAAATCTTTGATATAAAAATGAAAGAATTTTTATGAATTTGTAATTCAAAATAATTCACAATTATTTTTATATTCAAGTACTCAGACAATTATTATGGATGTACGCTCAGTTTTTTTCTTAATTTTCACTAACAACAACTTACGAGGAATCTTGTATTACATTTTCAAGTTTTTTGACCAATTGAAAATGTACGGTAACTTTTTTCTAGTTACACTAAAAACCAAAATCAATTTTTATTTTTGACGAAAACCGCTTTAGAAAACTACTGGCATTTTAAATGTTGACTTCCCGAATGCACCAATTAACTAATAGGTGGTGTTCAACTTAAATGTAATGATATAATATAGTATAATTGTATAAGAGAAACGATTCTGAGCGAAGACAGTCAGGCGTCAACATATGATATATTACCAAGTATATTTGATAATATTAATAAAGCAAGTTATTTACTTATTTACGTAGAACCATATTTAAAATGTTCCATCATTAGCTTTAAAAGTTGAATTTTTTTTTAATTTATAAGTTATAACTATGAAATCATTTTCAAATTTTTTTAAAATTCAAACTTTAGATGCTTATATAAAAACTCATACCAATGTATTTGTAATATTTTTCAGCTGTCATTATAATAATATATTAGGAGACTTGTATTACATTTTCATGCTTTTTAACTCAACAAATAACATTTTATTGACATTTAAAGAAACGATACAAAATATTTCAAAAATTTTATCAAGTATAGGAATTGATAAAATAAATATAGTGAACATTTCATGTATATACCATTTTTTTCGTTTTAAAGTTACACCAAAAATCTATCTTGCGTAAAAATTATACCGTTTTCCCTTGTACCATTGAGAATTTCCAAATGCACAAACTAGATTCACTTTACTATCGAAAAATACTGTTGAAGAAAATCCAAGCAGTTTTACTGCCCCAACCCAAAAGGAGATGACAAAACACAAAAACAAAAAAAAATCACCAAACATCATCGTAAAATCAATACATTAATCGCTCCACTCAGAATCTAAAAGATCTTGTATGAAAATTATGTAATCCATAATATGAATTGTATTTGTATGTCGATAACTATAGTTTAGGGTGGAGGGGGAAACGCAACACAATTAAATTTTATAAATATTATAGGTGAGTTGGCTTTTTGAGTCAAAAAAAATTCGGGGTTTTCCATCTATGCAGCACTATATATATTAATAACATGGCTAACTAAAATTGCTTTTAAAATAACTTTGTAAACATGAATCAGTATGCCATCTATTAGTATTCACTATCCAATGGAAATTTAAACGACCAGTTACCAACAATAAGTAATTAATAATTATAATTAAATTTTTGAGGTTTTATAAGAATACAAGAATATATTTAAATACTATAGTTATCAATTCATACCATTAACATTAGATTAATTATATTTGTTCATTTCTTATAACAATTATCTTTCTTTTTATTTTAGATTATTATTTTTACTGTGTACTTACTATGAAAAACTAAAATTATACATCAACAATATTAATTACTTTAATTGTTTCTTCAATATTTACTATTTACAATTTAACTGTACAATTTTACTTAATCTTAGATATTAAAAATACTAATTTTTAACATACAAATTTAACACAATATCGTAATTTAGTAGTTTAAAAAAGTTTATGAAAAAATAAAATCTAACAAAATATTTTTTGTAGACTATCAATATTTGTTTTAGATACTTACAAAAAATTCCAATTACAGGGTAAAATTTGGTTATAAAATAAATCCGTTAATTTAAAATTTAAAATAAAATAATATAATGGTTGTAATGCATTTGATATTATTTATTTGATAAGTAGGGTAAATAATATGGGAAATAAAAGGCAGTGAAAAACAATAGAAGCCAATACGTCATGATCAAATGAGTATCATTTTGCAGCAGCAGCTGTTTGATGTGCTTTAGGGTTTAATGTAAGGTTACTAATAAGCCGACTTCCAGAAGCCATTGCTGATGGTGTACTTTGTCTAGTTATAGTAGATGAAGACTCATCTTTTCTAATGACCTGAAAAAAAAATAAAGTAAATGTAAAAATAAAAATAATACATTTAAATGTTAATAGAGAATTTATTCATAATTTTTATAAAAATTCAGTTAATCATTAACTACTATATTATATTCTGTCACATATAAGAGTAACCTTAGGTGTTAACCGATTTTTGTTCCATTAAGTTAGACCATATCCTCGGATTAAATTGGTTTTTGTTGATTTTCGTGGTCAACTTTAGTTTCAGACTACCAGCTAAAGCCGAAAAAATTGTTTGTCCGTGTTCATCTTAGCAAAATGCAAACTGTATGGTTGTTGGAATAATAACGTATGCTCCCAAGAAAGAGGCATTCAACATGTTAGCCACACCCATTGCTACAGCTGTGCGCAGAAGCCAGCTATATGGATACCTTTAAGAGACTGAATATAGATATAGATCAAGGTTGATTCTCAAAACTTAAGTTAACCAACAAACAACAGAAAAGGACAAGCTATTCACATCCTATGAGTCATGCGACATGGAAATCATAATGAGCTACAAATTCAACTATTATTATTAATTATTTATATAAATTAAAAAATGTTAGCAATATTTGATTTTGAACAGAAGAAGCTATTGGTTTTAATGAAAATCAAAGAAGTTTTAACAATAAAATAAATAATAATATTCTGGTTCTCAGTAAAAATTAAAATAAAGTGAAAAAATATAAACACCTAATTTGATTGAATGGTGTTCAATTGCAAATAAAATAATTATTTTATGATTACAATTATTATAAAAGTATTATAATACTGACTTGTGTCAAGGAGGGCAAAAAGAGGGTTATATGAAAATCATTCATATTACATTTCTAAAAACGGAAAAAAATTTAATATTAAAACTAACCGGTTCATCTTCGTCATCACTAAGCTCAATTATCACTGTATTTTGCTCAGCATCATACTTTTTAAGTATTGTATCCAGTTTATAACGCTTACGATAATGAGAATAAAATGATTTCAAATGGGTTTGAGTCTTTGTTCCCATTGTTTCAGCAATGGCTTTGAAATCTTTTCCATACTTGCGCATTCCTAAAAATGATTTTAATTAACTAATATAGTTATAAAAAATAATTGTTCATATTAGAATTATACATTAAATAAGTTAATTCATAACATCTTTTAAATTTTTTTAAAGTAGTTGACATTTTACACAATTAATAAAAAAAGAAACTACTATTTAATCTCATAATACATTTCATTTTAAATATTTTTCTAATATTATATTGAGAGGACGTCGAACCCTCATGTGTTGGTTCCGTCTTACACACGTACTATATAGCAAATTTTCATTTGCTAGTTTCAATAGGGTGCAGTCAGTTTTTATATTAGAGTGAATTGACTTATTGGCTATTATCAAACTTTTAAGAGGACGCCACACCCACATGTGTTGTCCTTTTAAGTAACAACATTATCTGTGTTCTCTCGTTGGTTTTTTAAGATATTTTAATTTTTAAGTGAGTTATGACTGTTCAGTATGTAAAACATTAATATTTTAAAATACTCATAATTCAACATACTCATTAGTTAGCCATATTAAATGCTTAAGTGGATACTTAGAGCTATAATTGTTGATACATCTGGAACAACATATGGAGCAATGAAGTAAGTGGAACATTGAGAAACTCAAAAGCTCATATGGAAGAAAAGAAGGCTGCATTGGAGCACCGTTTTAAAGTTTTTGAAAGACTTTCAAATTAGAATCATTCCATCATTTAATAGACTATATTGGTTAAGTTTGTCAAACCTAATTAATGGGGGAATACAAAGGAAAGGAAATATACTCACTCTAAAATTGATGAGTTGGTAGAAGTTACATAGAACGGAACCATAATTATGTAAAAGACAAGCTAGAGAACAGTCAGAACTGGGAGTGAAAATAAAGCTTCTGATGTTACCAGCACAAAAATGCCTTACAACTAAAAACAAAATATGTGAGTGATAATAATTAAGGTCAGAAGTTAGGAGAATACCTGATTTTATTGAGAACGCATGATATATTAGAACCATTAATTGAATAATTGTGAGTGAGTAATGAGCGCCATCCGAAGAATGATGTTTATACATATTATTTATTACATCAAGTTCCAGCGCTATTGAGTTAAACTGAGATGACAAGATATTTGATTGAGCTCACATTGTAGTACAAAAGTCAGAATATTTTAAGCCCAATATTATAGCACGGCAGTTGCAATTTAATAACATTTATGAACAGTGAAATGAATGGCATTGCGGAACACCATTGTTAGTCAAAAACCAGATTTACAAGTATTATTAGGAGAATGTTGTGATCGGGTCCATCAAAAGCTTATGTTAACCTGAGATTTGTATTTAAAGCCCTCAAATAAAATCATAAAGAGTATGTCAGCGCACTATTTGTTTTCTCTCTCTGACCAAGGTTAGCACAACATAGCAAATTTTATGTTCACAATAATGATTATAAGATGGCCTCTTAAAAAATTTAATGGTAAGATTACCTACTACCTAGGGCAATGATCTCAAACATACGGCCCACGGGCCATATGTAACCCGCAATACAAATACATGTTGAACAAAAATATACGATGAATACGTAAAAATGTAAATTTTTTTTTTTACATATCATACAAACATAGAATATTATCTAATGTTCATAATATTTTATTCTTACATTAATCGTTCAGAAATCCCATAATGCTCAAAAAAGTATTTTAAATGCGGTAAATCTAATCTACAAAGATAAATATAATTTGTATTTCGGTGTAGGTGCAGTAATAGTGGGTAACAATTTGACTATGACCAATGTTGTTTTGCTTGTACTAGTAACTAGTTGCTGTTCAAGTGTAATTTTAAATTTAAGTAAAAAAAAGAATAATTAAAATTTAGCCCGCAAACTTTTATTGAAAAAATATATAACCCGTAGATAATTTGAGTTTGAGATCACTGATCTAGGGCATGCATCTCATAAGCGTCTTAGTATATTTTAGTTTAAAAGCGAGTTATGAGTATTTTAATACATACAAACAATTTGCAGTTTTAAAATACATATCTCGCTTTAAAATTAAAATATAATACCCTAGAAAATAATCTTAACTTTAAATTTTACAAGAGGCCATTTCACTCTAATTTTAGAAACTATTATGGTTATCATAATTGTTGTGAACGTAACACTTGCTGTTGTGCGAAAGGTCAGAGAGAGAAAACAAATAGTGCACTGACATACTCTTAAGAGAAAATAGGTGTAAAACAACTGAACGGCCAGGCCAAATACAAAAATTGCTAGTCAATTAGGGTAAAATATACTGAAAACCAAATATCAAGTAAAACTAATGATTCAAATAATTTTCACTATTTTGCAATTTGACCTAAACTTTTGAGTACTAATATTGGCCTGTAATTTCTTATGATAGATTTTTATATAGGAGTAATCAACTTTCCAAATTGAAGGAAATTTGTCTAGACACTAAAGATTGACTAAATAGTATCTGGAGTGGGATGTAAAGGAAATAATTGTAGATATACCTGTTCCGTAGACCT
The DNA here is from genome assembly GCA_027563435.1 of Nasonovia ribisnigri. Lineage (NCBI taxonomy): Eukaryota > Metazoa > Arthropoda > Insecta > Hemiptera > Aphididae > Nasonovia > Nasonovia ribisnigri. The sequence goes on along the minus strand of JANEHU010000963.1, from coordinate 199,582 downwards.
AACGTTGAAACATTATTATCACAATAACATATAGGTCTATCTTTAATTGTTGATAAGAATTCTTAATACTGTGTTTAGTGAAATTGTAAAGTTTCTTTAACCTTACCTTGAATAGCAAGCATAACTTCATCATTGCTCCAACGAGAAATAACGCGACTTGGAGTGGGTTCATTGTTTCTAAGTTCAGTAACATCAAGCTTAAGCTTCTTATGCGCATGTCCAATTTCTTGTTTGTTGGACTGGATCTGAGTCATTAAAATTCACAATTCGAAAAAAAAAAATATATAAAAATTGAGTAATGCAGCACATACTTTGCATTTTAATGATACAACCTCATCGTCCATTGCCGATAAAACAGTCTCTCCTTGACCATTGGATTCAGATGCAATAGATTGAAGATCATCATGATTAACATACATGCCTCGTGGTGGTAAACGCTTATTACGAGCAACATTCAGATGGCGATTGTTTGGACGTGGTGGACCTAGTGTTGGTCTAATACCACCATTAGTCCTCCTGGTTGTGTAAAACAAATTGATTATAGTGTTATTTACATTAATCATAAAATTAATCACAATTTTTAATTAATATTTATTAATATTAATTTATATGTATTTATGTTTCAATTCATACCGGAAATGTGTATGGCATGTGCCACACATTGATCCTTTTTGGGTAGGATGAAGCGTAGTCACAAAAACTCCACAAATTGAACAAGACTGTTTTGAACTTCCTTCCCCGGGGTCCTTCTAAAAAAATAAAAGTACTTATGATCAGAAAAATATATTATTTTATATCAATAACTAATATTTAATAACAGAGATGCTAAAGTGATATTTACTCTCCCCATAATATAAAGAAAAACCCTTAATATTGTAATGCCTGTGGGATTCAGGTTAAAATGTAAAAATAAAAAATAATAATATAAGAATTAATATTTTGTATACCTGATCAATTAAATCAAATGAATTTAATGAATACAATTTAGTATTTTGCTTTAGAAATGTAAGTATTGAAAAATAATTGGTTTGCGATAGCTTATATATACTATGAATAAAATACATAACTAGATTTTGTTTATTGAAACGACTAAGGATGGTCAAAGAACACCAATGTGGTGTCCCCTCAAGATAATTCTTCTACAAATGTTTTTTTAGTTTTTATTTTTTTATAAAACTTGACACTATCAAGTTTACAGCATATGTCCAATGATTGACACCCATCCACCACATATTTGCCTTAAGTTAAGTCCAGTCAACTTTCTGAGTAAACCTGCAGATGAAGAAGTAAAACCTGTTTGGGTTTGCGACACTATTACCACTGTTATTTTCCAGAATTTATAAGTGGTTTTCCATATACCTCATTAAAGCATGCTTACATTTATATATTTACATAACTAAAATATTTTAAAGTAATAAATTATAAGAAATAAAATTACTATAGCAAGTTGTTATTTTGTACACTGTGCCTACATGCCTCAATGTTATACTATACATATTATCTTAACATATTGTGAGTTGTGCGACACTGAAGTAAAGTTTTTGATAAGTACATTCTGTAATGTCCAGTCAAACAATTATTTTTTTTATTTTTCTATAATTAAATTAAATGTCTGACCATCACATATATTTTCAATAACAATAAAATATTACAATTGCATATACTTTGTTTTAAATTATCAGACTGAAGATATTTTATTTTATATTTAATAATTGTTTACCCTATACCAATAAAATATGTATATTGCAATGAATCACTTACTTATTTTTATTTTATGTTGTATTCAGTTCAATAGTAACATGATAAGGTATTTTTTTTTTAGTATAGTGTCTCATCCTACAAATACATGTTTACAATTGCATGGTATGGTATGGTCTTGGTAGATTAAATTTTTTTTTTTTTTTTACCTTGTCATCTGGCTCAGACTCTGCTGAACTGGACCCTTCTCTACTTCCATTTTGATTCTCATTTGCGCGGACACTTGCTAATTTTTTAGCTTGTCGGTCTATAAGACTGTTCTTCTTTCTCTTATTTTTCCAAAGATAGTAATATTTGACTAATGATGCTATTGGTTTATCAGGCATCTAATAGAACAATTAAGTGAAATGTAAGAAATTTAAATGATCCAAGTTAATCAGATTTTAATTACCATTTGTTTAATCCGTAAAAAATTCTTTCCGATGCTATTAAAGGCTGATTCAAAGGTAACCTTATCATCGGTTGACCAATCGTCTGGCAGAGGAGCAAAATTTGATAAATCACTGAGAGCCTTTTCCATGTCGTGGTGATGCCAGTATAGCATGCCCAATGCCTGTTCACTATTGTAACCATATTTTTCTTTTGATAATAATATGTATTCATTTACTATATAAAAAAAATTAATGTTTTTTTAATAATTAAAATTTAAGAGATTAACAGTTAAGAGTTAATACATTTAATTTCTGAAATATTTTCGGTTGGAGACCAAACTAGTAGTGCTTTTTTGTTCAGTCGTTCACGTCTATTTTCTGTAAGTAATAAAATCATTAAATAGTCAATTCTTATAGATAAGGTTGATGACAAAACGTACTTGGGAGTACCAATAGCTTTGGAATGACAGCCTGGTAATCACGTCCCACTCTGATTTTTTCAGCTAATAAAAAAATAACAATAATTAAAACATTTTTAAACCAAAAAAAATGTATAAACTATAAAGGCATGTAGCAGGACTTTAAATAAGTCGTGAATCTTGACCTTTTTAGAAAAAACCTTGACAGGAAACAAAGTGCAAATAATAACAAATTGATGCTCAGGTTAGGTAGGTGACACATGTTACATTTGTAAGGAAATTGGCTAAGTGGATATGCTCTTTTATGAGATCAACACATGCATTTGAATTTTACTGATCGTAGAAAATCGAAAAAAATTGTCAATTTTTTCCGAAATTTTCAAGACGTTTTTCATCAATTCATTAAAAAATATTCACTCGACTGTTTAAATGTTTTCGGACATCTGTCATACTATGCTTACCGTTTTCTTGTATGAGATCGTCGATGTCCATTATTTCAGGATTTGCAGACGTTGCTGGTCGTTTGCCGTTTTTCAAATCTTCCAAATTATCGTTAGCCATACTTCCTTCAAAAAATATTAACGCATACTACGGCGAGTGAGCACAAAATTGGCAATTCGAGCTGTGCAACATACAAAACATGGGCAAAACTGAACGTAACGGATAATTACGAGCAGCCAGTGTATTTGTTAAATTACTGGGAAATTGAATATTAAGTAAAAATATAAAATGTTGCTGGTGAACAAACGCATCGTCGTATTATAAAATATGGGATTTAGAAAATGACACGTTTTCTCCTCCATGGGAGGTATTTGAATTCGTTTTACTTATTTTTTTTCTCTTCTACGTATTTGTCCACCTCAACATATATCTATTCGGATTTCAGACTCACTTGTGCGTTACCATTTATCCGTTTTCCGGATCGAGAATCGTGATTGCCTTCCGAATTCGAAGCGCTTGGAATCGGATTCTACGCCGTTGTCGTCGTCGACAGGAACCGAGATCGAAGTAAAATCGCTATATTCAAAAATACGAGATATTCAAAAAAAAGGAAAAACTTGGAACAAAAACAAACGTTCGTTTCCCATATATACAGTATAATAATAATATATACCTGCTATAGTGCTATGATGCCGTCACGCCGAAGACAAATATAATAATAACGCGAGAGACACCAGCTCAGTCAAGGCGGCGGCGTCGCACGGTAGTGCGTCGTCTGCCGTAATGGCAACACTGACAAAAAACATGGCGTCTCCATGGGAGGGTTATTAAACCTTGCTGGTTTTGAATAATATACCTACCTAATACCATTATTATTATTATTATTATTATTCAGTCATATACACATATTATGTATATGACTATGTGAGTGTATAATGCGTAGCCCCCTCCACCCCGCCACTAGCACACTATACAGCGTACCACCGCCTCATCGGGCTAATGCCTCGTTGTAAATTACTATTTACATGTAATCCCGCTACGGCAGCGACCTATACGAATGTGTGCTATAATGTTATGTAGTGTAAAGTAAATGTGTACTTAGGTAGGAAGTATTTCACACGACTGATGTACGCGTATTACAGCGGATCGTCTTCGTATGAATTTAACCGCCGTATGGTGTCGATCGAAAACGGTTTATATAATTATTATGATGTTGTAATAATGTCATGATTATAAATACCATTTAGACGACTGTAATAATAATTGTAATATCGCAAATCAATTACAAATATTACCAAACTGTCGTGTCTGTCGCGGTTATTATTATTATTAATATTATTGTTGGCGATCGGCTTATACATGAATGAATAATAATATAAAAGAGGTATTATGATGATATTAAACTTGTAAGCCTCGTATTCGTTGGAAAAATAATGATGAACAGAGCAATAGACTATTGAGGTTTTTTATCGCTATCGTTTCTTTTTTAACGATTTCCAGACGCGACGCACTCCCTCGGAATTCAGACCGTTTCTCCCATAGAGTAAAGAATATGGGTTTCTCCTCCGACGGCGGTCGGGCTCTCACGCATTCCGCCTAACGACTTTTCGAACCAATGTGTTTACACCCATAATGATAATGGCGTTATTTTATATTTAATTTTTATGAGACTAATAATAATGATAATATATTATATTCATATTATAATACGCATTTACGGTAATATGAGACGGTATATTATAAATGGTGGCGCCCGATGCATTTTCTTAAGGAGTAAATCTCCTTTATTATAATATTGTCTATAAAGAGGACGTCGCATGTGTAATGCATGTTACTATTGTTGTCTCCGTCACACACACGTACGCATAGCAAATTTTCGATCACCAGTTTTAATAATGTCTTTGTGTGCTGTCAGTTTTGATATTAGAATTTACCAAATTATCAAACTTTTGGGTAAGAACATTATCTGTGTTCTCTCGATTGGTTTTGTACGATATTTTAATTTTCAAATATTAATACTTTACATGTTCATAAGTTCATGACTCACTTAAAAATTAAAATATCGTAAAAACCCGATCGAGAGAACACAGATAATGTTCTTACCTAAACGTTTGATGATAGGTAAATTATCCTGGTACGAAGTTTTAACATAATTTTAAGGAACCGAGGAGACTTTCCCCCGAACAAAAAGGTTTCCGGATATGGAGATTATAAATATATAATTAGTTTTATAATAATTAAAAAGATACAATTGGTTTTATAATTGATTATTAAATAATAATGTAGTTTTTATATGACACTTCAATCCCTTTGACGAGCATTGGCGTATTTAATATGTGTTTTTACCGCAAATTTTTTTTTTATTTTAATGTGTTTTACCTAGTGAACTATAAGAACCAACATATTTATTATATAATACACTTATTTATGAAGTAATTAATATTTATAATACGTCATCGCTAAAAATACGGTAATAAGAGTAAGACGTAAATATACGTCGTTGCTCCGAAATTACCCAATACTTTTTTTTCAACTTCAATTCCTTATTGGCTGGCTCTCTGACTCACTCTGAGTAACACCTGTGTATACTGAATTCGTCCTTCAAAGGGTCATGAATTGTAACTTATGATACATCAGATATATAGGTATACCCTGTGTTGTAACTGTAAAACATTTTCAGGGAGGGGGAGCAAATTATTAAGTACCTACTATTAACTACTTCATTTTAAAACCATTAAAAATCCTAAAGCAAATAAAAATCAAATATGAACTATGCTTAAAAACTTCACTGGGATGAGGGGTGGTAAGGCAAATACAAATACTCATGTTTACCCTGTTTACATCTACAACATATTTTATCAATTTAGCTACAGACTACGACTACGATACTATTTACAATTTTTATGCTACACCTTTTACACTTTACTGTTACAACAACATTGAAAAAAAAAATTAAAGTAAGTCTTAAATAAAATAATAGCTACATTAGTACCTATATAAAAATTATTAATTTAAATCGGCATAGTATAATATATTATAATAGTTTTTTGATTGTACATGTGTAGTCCTGTTAAGCAATTATTGATACAAAAGAATTTGCTTATCATCTAATTTTTTTTATCGAAATTGTTTATGGACTTTAATTTAATTTATTGTAACTGTTTCAATATTGCAACGATTCAATAAAGTCCCAAATATTTGTGTATTTCGTTCGAACTATCGTTTTTTTTAAGCATTTCATATAATATTATCACAGATCATATTAAAATAATATAATAATAATAATAATAATAATATTAATATAATCTGGGATATTATATTTTTTATACGACAAAAGTACAAGACCGCCATTTACCGTTGGATTGAAGTATTGAACACATTACTGCAGAACTAAGTGACCCTCAACGGCTTATTAGCCCACCGCCCTCGCACCTAAAAAGTAATTCAGGAAACTTAACAGCTAATAAACCACAAACGTATTTATCTAATATCTAAAAATAAATCAACAATAAATACACGGGCGTGTGGTTATTCACACGCCCGAAACATTTTAAGGAGCCTTATAGTAAAGCATAACTTTTCTTAAAAAAATCTGAATATTTTGTTTTTGATCCTAAACTATCCTTTCAATTTTTATGTATATTTTCTGCACAATATAATTTCAATGGTGCCGGAATCTGCCAGCAGGGGTCCCATGATGGCTCACCTTTTTTTCGTGTAGGACCCTTTTTTAAATTTCCCAGTAGGCCAAATGGCCTATCCACCCATGGTTGATACTTTGGAATATCATTAATAAAAATTATCAGTACTTTCGCAAAATATGTATATGTCTATAATATGTATTAGGGATTATTTCATAATCACAGATCTATGAATAAGTTTATATTAATTTATTAAATTGATCATTTATAAATATTTTTTTATGATTTAAAGAGGGGTATTAGGGGAATGGAGGAATAGCCCTATACGTCTCAATAACGTTTAAGCGTTTAATAAATAATGGGGATGATCTTTTTTTAAAGTAAACAGAGTCCCCCTTCTTTAATTTTGCCAAGTTGAGCACTGCTTACTGGGGATATAATGTATATTTTTGCATTCTTTATGATATCAATATTATGCACTTAATCTAATTTTATAATTTATTTTAGACCTGTAAATGATGTGTAACATTTGTATCATAATATACAGCTCATGTAAATTAAATACATAGGTAGCTAGCTAGGTACAATTATTTATTAATAATTTAATAAAATAAATATACAATTTATTTATTATATTATAATGAATTGAACATATTTTGATTGGTTTTCAAGGTTTTGGAGCTAAAAAGAATGCTCCAGCAGCCTTTGGTATGCCAGGCCGACACAGTTTTTATATTATATAGTACCTATGTTATTTTATCTTTTCTAATTATATACACGAGTATTCGGAGTACATGACACACGTATATGGATTTGTTCCTACTTCACGAAATGCCTTTATTACTTTTTAAACAAAGCTGGTTATCCTTATTTTTAACGTAGATGTGCTATATATTTACTGGATTTTTTTACGCTTGATTTGTATTAATTTTGAATTTGCTGAATGTTTAAATTTTAAAGGTAGGTGCTATTACATTAATTAAATAGGTATTAAAATAATTAAAAAATAATTTGATTTTTCACTATATAGGCACATATTTCGCGTATTTTCTTCCATTGTCTTTATAATGGCATACCTATTGACTATTAATAACTATATGGTCTATGAGTGCATATATGAGAATCAGTCTTTAACTTATAATATATAAAATACTGAAATATTCCAAACAATCGAAACCAAACAAATATATTTTGTAAATTTTAGTTTACCTATGTTAGTTAACCTATGTTAGTTTTTTCTATACAACTATATAACATAAACATTAATTAACTATTTAAATGACCGACAAATGATGAAATCAAAATGAATCAAGAATGATAAAAATTAAATATTTACTTATTTTTGTTCACGCTATAGGTATAGACATTAATAACATTATACATTTAATATTTATACGCACAATAGACATAGGCATAGGTTATTTAGATATACCCATTACTTATGATGTGCCAATGTAAACTGTAAAAGTCAATGGTCAGTACTCAGAGATTAATGAGTAGGAATAAACTATATAATCATTGGTTAAACATACAATTTATAATACCTACTTAGTAAGTATAGGTATATAAAACAAAAAAATAGGGTATACTTGAAGAAAACAAAATATCGATTTAATTTTAAATATAAATACGTTATAAATATTATAAAAGAAAAAATATTATGAACATTATAAATATTAAGTACCTAGTAATTTTGATTGAAAAGTACTGGCATTTTATTAACTCTGAATCTAAGATTATCTCAGACTGTCCAACTTATAAATTTTGTTTAAAATCAGTGTCAGAAGTCTTATACCGGGAGATGATTAACTTTAGAAAAATTAAATTAAAATTCTTTAAAAATAAGAAAATAATATTATAAACATAGCTATATCTATAATAAGTAATAAGTAATAACGAGTAAGATAATTATGATCATAAACTTGACTATAAAGTACCTAGGTATTAAATATTCATAATAACATGTGTTAAAACCACAGTTTTATTAGGAGATTTGCCTATATTTTATGATGTGAGACTGTGTTCATCTTTTGCTTCAAATAATTATAATATTTTGTTACACAAACAAAATTCTAATTGTTTCGTTTTAATTCTGCATAGAAAAAAAATGAATTTCACCTCCCCCTAGTCCTCTTTGAAGGCATAAAGTCACGTCAAATGCTCCCTTCAATAACAAATAATTATTCTATATTCTTAAAATTAAAAGTATCTCAGTTAATCGAAAAAGTAGTTATTTAATGTTGTAGGTATTTCAATATTTATTAATTATTATTATTATTACCACCAAAAGCATCAGCCTTGTTTTTTTATGTACTTACCTCGTTCATATTTCATAAGGGTCATCACTGACCACATCAGTAAACTTATACACTTTCTCTATACTCATTGATATTTATTATTTATTTCGTATTTTAAATTTTTATCAACGTTACCAAAAAGTATTGATAATGATATCGGCCAACTTATAATTAATAATTACGCATATTTATTATACATTTATTTATATAATATGTTGTAAATAAATAAATTGCTTACATTCGCTTTTGCTTTTCTATAATCTATAGGCTTTCACGCTGTTGCACGATGCTTTGTTTTAGAATAAAAACTTGGTTAAGAGATCGGCGAGGAACGACTAACTGGTTTGGCTTTATTAAAAATATCCATAGAGATATTGAAGTGGATGTTTAATCAACCATAGATCAATTTTCAAGAGTAAAAAATAGATCTATATTATTATGAAAATTGTTGAAGATATTTTGTTTTCTGATTTGTTGTACAATTTATATATTTATATAGGTATATTACTATATTAGGTACCTACCTATAAATAAAAAAATAAATATAATAAATATGCATTTCTTAATTTTGTTTAATTATAACCATCAAGGACTCGACTGCATTGGTCGTGCAGGTATGAGTGTTACATGACTTTAGGGTTTAAGAATAATATCAAAATGTATATCATATACATTTTTTTTTTTATAACAGCAAATAAATGGTAAGCAATTAGTTAAACAATACATTAATGTACGGTTAAAAATAATTAACGGACAATTTTGAATTCCTCACAATATTTTGTGGAGTATTAAAATTTTTAAATAGCCCCCCCCCCTTGATTGAGCTCCAGCTACGCTACTGGCATGAGCATGTTGAGAGGGGCTCATTATTAGGAATAATATAAATATATAAATAAATCAAATATGAAAATAATGTTATTGTTTAAATTTAGAGTTAAAATAATGCATTTGTTAAACTTTATTGTACAAACGAAGGGATTTGTAGCACAAACGAAAGCCTCGGGTTTGAACTCTAAATTGTAATACCTACGGCGGTGAAGGGCCGCAGGGGACATAGCCTTATCCATGATCGTGTCGATGGTACCTATATATATGGTACTCGGAAAAATAAACCCCGAAACCAAAATAGGGGGAAAAATACCTTTGATTAGCTTATTATTATTTATTAGTTATTTTCAATGTTAGACTAGGTAGTTTTTTTCGATGAATGTCAATAAAATTTAAAAAAGCTTGAAGATTTAATACAAGGCTCCTAATATATTGTTACATTTGAAAAATATTAAAAATCCATAGTTAGTTTTTTTTATAAGAATTTTACGTTTGAGTTTTTACAAAATATATCAAATTTAAAATTAAACAATTATTTTGTAGTTAAAAATTTAAAACAAAGTTCCACACAAATTATTTTATTCACAGTAATATCATAGGATGACTGACCGTCTTCGCTTAGAATCGTTTTTCTTATATATAATGATAGGTCGTATAGTATATCATTGAATTCAAAATTTTAATACTGTTCATTACATTGACCCACTTGTCCACCTTTTATTTCTATTTCATAATAATGGTTTTCGAAAGTCTTAATAATATTACATACAGAATACAGATAAAATGATATAAGACTCTGGAAAAACAAAAATAAAATCAGGAAATACGTAAATTAATTAGGTATGAGTACCTATGAAAAAACTAGTTAAAGAAAATCGATTTTTTTATTAATAGGTATACCCTACCTACCTACTTCAGATGTTCCAATTAACATTTTCTATGATATATATTCACTGTATAATTTTAAAAACATGTTAACTCTATTTACAACTTTTGATTTTTAGTGTTTTTCTTCGTAATTATTATTTACTTTTGTACTTTAAATTTTAAAATAAGAGTTTCTATTGTGAAGTGTACCTACCTAATACATAACTGGAAATTACATTTGCGTGTTGTCACCTTAATCCTATTTGAATATAGGTAATCTTTTTATGTGTTATAGGATTTCGAGTTTCTTTTTTCTTGTTCAGTAAAAATTATAAGTAATTGGTTTTTAGTTTTTATAAGCAAAGCTATTATTAGTGTTTTTTTTAACAAGTTATAATTTGTATTATGCGAGTTTTTTCTGTCACTTAAATCTCATCTAGTACATAGCCAATTTCCATTTTCTTAGTTTTGAATAACTCCCAAAAATGCAAATGTCCGCAGCTTCACAGTTCACACTTCGGTTACATTATTGGTGGTCCCCTAAGGCCCTAACCTATGTGGTTGTATCTTGTATGAACGTTCCACAAAACAACTAGAAGAATTTACTATCTACTTACCTAAAAGCAATTTAACCAGTGGTAGAAACATAGAAAAGATAAACTATAATTTAAATATTCCACATATTCAAAAATCACTATCTGGTTTCAGAGGTTAGTTGTTTGTATAAACCGATAAAACATTTTCGGTATCACTGTTGTATAATGGGTGTCATGGGTAACTTGTCATTGAGAATGTCACTGTGAAAGCAGTCAATTTTTATTCTGAGCGGTCTGTCTGAATATTTCTTAACATAAGTTGTTATTCACCTGTAATTCAATACCAATGTGAATACTTACTATATGAATAGCTTGAAGTTAATAAATCTAAATATTTTGAAAATATCCATGTATATAGGAAATAATAATAAACATATGCTAGGTTACATAAAAAATGTATTAATTTAACGGACCATTAGCTCACAGTTGATTTTTTAAATGTTTAGTGATTATTGTTTTATGTTTATACAACTTGGCACTGCTGTATGTAGAATTATAAAGTTTCAAGTCCCTAGGAATAAAATTATATGAATTTTAACAGAATACCATTTTTACTGATCCAAAAAGTGGCGACAGACAAAAAAAAGCAAGTCACTGTAAAATTAATACATTCAGCAGTACACCCAGAATCAAAATGTTGGGTACAAATAGCTAGACATACAAATTTTTCCCACTACTATAATAAAAAAATAAATAAATATATGTTGATTGACTAGGTACATCTGAAGAATATAATAAACTGCTGTAACAAATATTAAATTTGTGTGTACCTATAGAAAATAAAAATTATATATAATTGCTTAAAAAATCCGTAACTTTTCCAAAATCATTGGTTTATCAACCACCTACCAACTTTTTGTATTAATAATTTGTTTACAGTAACAAATATTAGTAGTGCAAGGAGGATTGTTTCAAGGGGCCTTGGTTTAAGAACTAGAAATATATTGAAATATAAGGTTTAACTATTATGGCAATAGCCAGTAGGTATCTGGTATATAAATAATATAGTATAGCATCAATTAAAATGTCAAAAATTGTATACTACTATCAATGAAAAAAGGTAAATTTTGATTAGCTATGCTTCCCCCAAAGAGTTTTTTATGGCTTGTTAGTTGTTCCTCTTACAAATATACTTTGGTTTTGGTTTAACATGTAAAAGACAATTAAAAAATATATGTCTATGGTTTAGGTCACAATTATTTTTTTGATTTACAAAACTACATGTATATTTGATAATAAACCAAAAGTTCTACAAAATAAACAAAGCAATAAAATAGAACTCAATTGTTTATTTATAAAATTCCATGGTTTAGACAGATTCTTGGACTGGTGGTTCATAACCTTCAGGCCTATCTACTTGGACACCCGTTTCTTCATCAACTACAGTGGTCACACCTTCGTCGCTGTGGAATTCCATCAGTTTACCAATATCCATACGAGGTTTCTTCAAAACTTTAACCTAAAACAATTATTAACATTGATGATATGAAATTAATAATTAATGGGTTAAGCAAAGAAAATACCTTGCGAATAAAAACATCGTGTAATGGATAGATGCTTTGGCATTTCTTTTCAATTTCCTTGGCAATTGAGTCAGGTCGGAGCTTATTCACTACTTCTTTTAAGTCAGATTTCACAATTTCTTCGGTAATAGTTTCTACCATCTTCTTTCTTATAGCTCTGACCTAAAATAATAAATAAACATACAATGGTTAAATATATAGTATTTTTAATTTAACATGTTCTTGCTAAGTGGTAACACATTTTATATTATACTTAATTTGAAAATTTTTTTGTATCACTTTTCTATGATTATTATTAAATTACAAAATTTCAAAAAAATACAAGATTACAGTTCAATATAAAAAGTTTTTACCTGAGTATGTTGAGCATAACACGTTTTTCTTGTGGATGATTGATCTTTTGATGTAAATCCAATACAAAATACACGTAATAAGTATCCATCAGTGGTCTTTACATCAACATTAGCTTCAATAAGAGTTTGCCATTTCTTTACCATTGAGCGCAATTTGTCAGTGGTAAGATCCATTCCGTGGAAATTAGTTAGAACATTTCTGCCCTTAACATCTTCAGCGATCAATTTGAATTTACGGAAACTCCTTTCAGCTCCATCATCTTCTTGCAAATCGGCGAGGGAAACTTCAAAGACACGGTGCTTCAGACCTTCAGATGCAATTTCTAAAGAAATTGGAATAAAATTAATTAATGAGCATATTTAACAATTAACAATAGTAACAAATTATTTCATTTTAAAATCACTCATTATACCTATAAGACACAGGGCTAAGTTAAAAATGTTGTACGTGTCAGCCTTATCATTCATTTATTAGAACTCCAATTAAACCCTATTTTTTAAAAAATATTTTCCACTAGTTAATATTATTGTATAGGTACTGCTTGGAAGGCATAATGAATTTATGATATAACATGTTTATACATGGCTCAAAATACTTAGAACTATGCATGTTCAAGAATTAAATTTAACTTAAATCCTCCTTGCATAACATAATTCGGTATTTTCAGTTTTCTCGACTACCACACAAATGCCACAACTACACTGCTAGTTTGCTATCTTGATTACCTGGTTTTGACTGCATCCATTTCTGTCGTATACAAATTATTTTAAAATAATTATGAATCTTTGGAGTTTATCGATCAGTAAAAAACATGCCCTTGAATTTTTTCAAGAGAAGGGTTTACTCCCAAGATTTTAAATTATTTACAGTGATTTCACGTGGAAAAAAAATATGAAAATATCCCTATACTAGCTATACAACACTGCTAAGTTATTCTAATATAGTACATTATTGCTACAAATGTAAATGCAATCCATATGTATCGTGTATTAAAAGACGGGGAACTATGAAGTCTGGCTGTTACAGTAGTAGAGAAAACAAAATTGAGACACGAGATAGTCAAGACATTGGGGGGTAGTGGGGACAACAGAAAAGTACCCATAGTAATTATTCTTAGTATTAGAACTAACTAAATACAAATTGAAAATGTGGGATTTTTGCTTATTAAGATAATAAACCAGTGTCCGTATGCATAGGTATTATAAGTACAAACCCACACAGTAAACAATAACATAAGCCATATTAATTATTTAATAAATCATTGATTTGGGAGTTATAGTAATAACGCTAAGGGAATTATATTATATAGAGTACACAATCTTATTTCTGACACCTAAAAATTGTTTAAAAAAATAATCAAAATTGTGATGTGTTTGATTCCATCTATACCTACTTATCATGTTTCTAGTCATTTCATTGGTTTAAAACTGCAAGATTTAGGGTAAGCATTTTTTTAGACATGAAACATTGCTACCCAAGTCTATTATAAAATGACATAAGTATTTTTATTTTATAATAATTGATTTCCAGAATAACAGTCGCTGACATAATACTTTACCAAATTCAGTTATGATAAATGTAAACATATAAAGATGTATTAAAATATATATATTATTTTACTAATTCAATCAGTTAATAGACTATCATATTTCTACTACTCAAAAATAATATGCAACCAAACTTCCTTATGTCATACATAAAGTGGAAATATTCTTACAACAAAAAATGACAAGTCCTGTACATTTTAGTCTCCCTATAATGGAAAAGTAAATGGAATGATTGGTAGGTACTGAGCGACTCCGTAATATAAGTAAAGAGGTTTTACAATACTAAAATGCATAAAGTTATAGGTTAGCGTTTTTAAGTGGAAAGTTGGTTATCAATCGACACAAGACAAGTTACACTTTCGCTGCGACTATCAATACGCATAACAAATAATGTACTAATGCATTGACGTGTTTATACACAAATATTGCATACAATACAATGTCGTTTTACTTTAAATCAACAGAGTGGACATCATCAAAACACTTACTCGTTCCCTGTGTACGATTGACGAGTGTTTTACCAACATCGCGGTTTGTGAACATGCACGGGGCACGGACATTGTACCAATCCTTACGAGTGAACGGGTCGATGCTAAAAAAAAGAATTACATTAGCAAAATATTAAAAAACGATCGGAGTCAAACGTTCCGGGACACGATCATTTATACACGTATGTACGGTATGGTTACGTTAATCCGAAAACCCGTATACAACTTACATCTTCTTCTTCAAGCCTTTCTTGCCGCCTTTGGACAGCCCCTTGTTCTTGCCAACAGCCATGACGGTTCGGTTAGTAAATTAAACGATCCCAAACAATCCGAATAACTATTCTTTACGAAAAAGAAACGGGGCAGCGCACAATGATTCCAACGTGGTTTGAAAAAGATAGATATCGTCACTCTCAAATCTCAATGGCGAATAGGAAAATTGCCGACGAGTGTCTGCGCGCTTGCGCGAAATGATTTCATCCAAAGAACTTACAAATGTTTTGAGGTTACTCGGACTCGACAAACGTGCGTAACCACGGTCTTATATACTTGTCTTCTATATAAGACCGTGTACGTAACCTTTACGGAAGGCGCCAAATTACGAAATTATTGAACACAAATAAAATTATGAATAATGAATATAAATGTCTAAAAAACGATGCATTTTTTAAAGGCATGGTAAAATTTGTCATTTGTGTACATATATTATTTAAATACATATATTATAACTCCTAAAATTACTATAATATGTTTGTGGAGACAATGAATATTTAATTTGTGTGTACACTAATATTAGTGTTTACTGTGTTTAGTAATGTTTAGATTCTTGATGTGTATAGGGTTGGCACCTTACAGGGTTTCACCAGGATAATTTGGTTTTAATTATAAATCTACGGGGTACGGGTTCTTTCAATTATTTTCAGGGTTGTCATAAAATTAGTATTAACTATATAATTTGTACCTATAATCTATATTATATTATAATTGTCAATAAGCAACGAAAAATATAAAAGTATTTTCAATTTCTATAAGCAACAATTTTGTTGAACGCGTGTTTTCTTTGATGGGAAATTTGTGGAGCGATGAAAGAAATTTAAATAAAAAACATAATATAATATATATTATATATATAGCTAATATATATACCTAGCTGTATTATATTATTCATGTTTTCGATAATTTAGATATGTTCTTAGCAGAAACATGAGATTTTTATAAGATTATACTAAAATTATGATCATATTATGAATTTGGAGAAATTAAGATATTTTCCCTATTTTTACTAAAATATTATGATGTTTTCCAATATATTTCCTAGTATCAATAATAAGTAACTATATGTATAGTATTAAACTGTATAAATAATAACTTCCTATTATTTTGTTTAATATAATGTTAGGCGATGAGCATAAGATATATGCACTAAAAGTGATTGAAATATACATGGTATTCTATATGAAATCATTAATTGAAAGATTATCGGTATGTTTGACGTACATTTGATTTTGTTTTTACTAATATTATGTCATAAATATTTTGATTGTAATTTGTAACTATATAATAATAATAATATGTTTAGTAATACATCTGTGAAATAAATGCGTCTTTTTATGCAATGCTTTCGAGAATATGCCATTCTAAACTTTTAAGCTGCATAGAACATGCTTCGAAATAATGCTACGATTTTCTTCAACAGTATCTTTTTCAATGGGAAAGTAAATCTAGTTGGTACATTTGGGAGGTCATTTTTTAAAATTCAAAATTATTTTCAAAAACGCAGGGAGAAACAAAAGAACAATTAATGAAAAACGGAAAGTTTTACGCAAAATCGGTTTTCAACGTAATTAATTTTAGTTTTTTGGTGTAATTCTAAAAAAATAAACGCAGATATACATGACATTTTCACTGAATATTTATATTGGCAATATAGAAATACGCGATAAAATTTTCAAAATATTTTGATTTGTTTTGAACTGTTTACCGCGGACATACCTATCTATTCAGTTTCCGATATTTTTTGTTTTATTTTCTACGAATGTCAATAAAATTTTATTTGTTGGGTAAAAAAGTTTAAAAATGTAATAGTATAGGCCTCTAATATATTGTTTCAAAGGCAGAAGAAAAATATTAAAAATCCATAATCATGATTTTTTTTTTAAGCATTTAAAGTTCAAATATTGATAAAATACGTAAAAATGACAAAAAATGCAAATTATTTTGAGTTAGAAATTCATAAAAAATTTTCTTTTTAAATTTAAAATTTGAAAATGTAATACGAGATTCCTCATAACTCATAAGTTTGTCTACTTTTATCAAAAAAAAAAATGTCTGCAAGAAAGTCAAATTAAATTTTTATGACCATTTGAAGTTTATATCTTATTATAACATTGGATTTTCACTCTATTTCTCATGTATAGTGATTTTATTATTTTGTTGTAATTCAAAAACGAATTACTGTAGATGCATGGAAAGTTCACTGAATGTTTATATTCTCATTTTCTATAGGTACACCATAATAACGTTTTGAAAATATTATGACTCATTTTGAGCTGTTTACGGACGATAAATATCAATAAAATTTTATTTGTTGGACCAAAAAACGTGAAAATGTAATACAATAGGCTCCTGATATATATTGTTACAATAGCAGTTGAAAAGTATTAAAAATACCTACATATAGGCACAATAAATTTTTATAATAATTTATTAAAGTTCGCATTTTGACAACATATATTATATTTTAAATTTAAAAATGATTTTGTATAGTTAAAAGTTGAAAAAATGTACAAACTTTTATACCTAAGAATTGAAAAATTAAAACAACGTTCCACGTAAATAACTAATTAAAATCTTTAAAAATAGCTTATGTCTACAATGAATATCTAATACGAAAAGTTATAAGAAAATAATTACATAATTAATAATATTATTCACAATATAAAGTTATGTATATACATAAATATATATATATATATTCGTTTATATATTTATTTTACACTGAACTGTAAACTTTTATATACAGTACAGTTCTGGGGTATTATAACATCACGATTCATGAATATATCTTACAAGTTTCAGAGTTTCAGACGAATTATGAATAAACTTGTATTATTATTTATTATTTAATTAACTTGTCTGTTTTTTGATTTCAACGTTTTCATAAGGTTTATATTGATTACTGACTAATAATAATAATAGATCACCGCACGACTCAACCTTGTCATCCGGGCATGCTCTGTACATGTAAAAAATTAAAATTAGAATTTATTGTGATATATAGATAATGGTGCAGACTATTGATAGTGATAATAATTTAAAGATCAAGGTGTATCAACTATATCAATACACCTTGTTATATATATATGCCCCATGATATTTTGACATGGTAAATGGAAATTTGAAACATTAATGATTAGGACATTAGGTAGTAAAAATACTAATAACATTTCAATATTTCCAATTATTAACGTTTTGAATTTTTGTAGTAGGTAGGTACTTTATTTGTATACTTATTCTCTGTATCTGTTATATAGATAGGAATCCAATAAAACAACAACTGTACTAACACAAAATATACACAATGGCTTGCAATATCGATCAATTTTTGGATCAGAATACACCGAATAATGAACCATTAAGAGGAAAATATATGAAGTAAGATTTTATACATTTATATATAATAAAACTAAAATTAATTGTATAACCTATTAACCTACAATTGTTAGTTAAAAATACATTTTATGTAAGTATTATTTATTTTTAAGTGTATTATTATTCTAAATTTAAATTGAAAGCCATTGGTATTCTTGTGCAGTTTTGAATAATTTATGTATTACAATATATATTATATTATGAATGATGTTTGCGGATCTATGATTTAAATTTAAATTGATATTGATTTTACAGAAGTTTTGGTTATCATTCCCTAATGCGTAGAATGCCGACTGTGTTTTCTGAAATAATTGGTTTACTAAAAGCCAAACAATTCAATTTGGTAAGACATTTGTTTGTTGTTTATGTATATATATTGTCTATATATTTTGTTTTATCTAATTAAAATAATAATATTTATTATTCCTAAATAAATCTGAAGATATTGGATAGGCTTGATGTTTTAACGTAATTTAAGTTGTTTTGTAAAGCCTAAAATGTAAAAATTAGTGAAATATTGTTAAGTTAAAACTATATGAGGTAATTACAAAAATATTAAAGGTATTCATTATGTACCTATACTTATATTATTTTTTTTATAGGCGAACACAGAAGAAATAAACAATGTCGTTGATGAATTGGAACTATTACTTTCTGAAATACTAAATAATAATCCTCTTAGAAAAATTGATAGTACTTCTACATTGTCATTGATGTGGAATCAAATTCTAGAAAAAAAGTTTAATTCGGATCCTGTTGTAACATGGTTTGAAACAGAATGGCTTTTTACTGAGAATTATTTGTACATAAGATTAAAAGAGATCTGTGAAAAAACGTAAGTTAAAAAAATGAATGAACACATATAAATACATATATTATAATGAAGTATTTTTAATGCACTTCCCTAAACAGGAAAACGTTACAAAATTATGATCCTTTTCAACAACTTAAATACAATGCTTTTGATGAATCTGAGACAACTATGATAGCTATAGCGGAATTTTTAATTTTACAATTTTCAAAGAAAGAATTAGGCAATACAAGTTTGAAAGTACTTTTTATACAAATGTTAAAGGTGCATTTTATATAATTGAATTTATTACATTTAATGTAATGACTAATAAAAATGATAGTTATCAAACAGTAATTTAATGATTCTTTGCATTTAATAAATAATTCATCATTCTTATTAATCAATTATTTTTCTTTGATAGATTTGTTTGTGGGGAAATAGATTTGATTTGTCTCTTAACATTGGAAAATCAAAAAACATTACTGAAGATCCGTTAGAAGCTATTGTGTCCTTAGATAAATATATTTTGGCTGATCATTCAGATGAAATTTGGAAAACTTTGAATGTTTCAAATCATAAAAATCCCAAAAAAATAGGTAAATAATGATTTTCAATAATATGTTATTGAAACAATGTTTTTGGTTTATTATTATATTTAATAAGACTGATAGTCTATTGTTTTTTTTTTTGTATTTGTTCTATTGTATTGTATGATATATATAAATTTAAATTAATTCAATTATTTTAGATATTATTTTGGATAATTCAGCTTACGAACTTTTCACGGATATGTGTTTGGCAGACTTTTTTGTTACTTATGGATTTGCCGAAGTTGTTGTCTTTCACGGAAAATCTATCCCTTGGTATGTGTCAGATGTTACAAAACCAGATTTTGAACATTTTTTAAACCGTTTAGAAAAACAATGCACATCCAGTGCCCTTCAAAAAATTGGAAATAGATGGAACAATTATTATACAGCTGGTAAATACTATAACTTTAAATTATTGATTTTTTGAAGAAAAACTCCTACTTAAATATTAATGTTTGTTTAATTGTACACTATAGGTAAATTTGTGATTGAGTGTGAGGAGTTTTGGACTTTACCTCACTGTTATTCAGCAATGGCCACTGAAGATTCAGAGTTGTACAAAAAATTAGCCACTTCTCAATTATTAATATTTAAAGGTATTGTAGAAGTTATTATAAAAGTGTACTTAAAATGCTTTTACAATTTTTCGGTTTAATGAATTTATAAAAAGTTTGTAGATTTAAAAGAATTGATTATAATTCTGTTTTATTTTGGTTAAAATCGGATTATTAGTTTTGTATTTCATTAAAACTAGAGTTTTTCAACAATGCTTTTGATTAGAAGCAATTTAATAAATATCTTATGATATTTTTTTTGTAATTTATGTAGGAGAAAATCTTTTAATATGATTGTATATTGTTTATTTTGATTTTTGTAGGTGATTTAAATTACCGAAAACTAATTGGAGATATTAATTGGGAACCATCAACTACATTCAAGGATGCCTTGTGTAGATTTCAACCGACAGCTGTGGTGGCTTTACGTACATTAAAATGTGATTGTGTATGTGGCTTGAACTCGAACTACAAAACCAAAATTGATGAAAATGATAAAGACAATAATTATCTTAGTTCTGCTAATTATTGGCAAGTTAATGGCAAATATGCTGTTGTACATTTAAGTAAATAATAAACATTTTATTTCCCTCATAGAAGTAAATAATATACATTATATAATATTTTCAATTTTTGTATATTTTGTTATTGCATTCATGTGTATAGTGAATCTTTACTATTGGAGCTTAAACTTTTGCAAGTTGTAATTTAAATATGTTTTGTTACTACTTATAATAATATATTTATAATAAAGCATCTATTTATAAATTTACATCATTTTTTTTTTCATTTTTAAGAAAAACATGTTTTCAAACCCATAGATTAATTCCTAAAATGTTGAATATCGGGAATAATGAAAGAATAGAACTTAGAAGTGGTATCAAGATCATATGCTTTAAAGGTGTTGCGATTTCTATTATGACATATTATCTAGAGGCTAACGCAGCACTATTTTAATTTTGGCTGTGATGTTATGTATTTAGCCGCATGATCCAATACTGACTGACACTACGGGACTAGAATCTTATAAAATACACTCATCACACAGTTTACACAAGTTCTCTATTTGCAACGGTTGAACTTCTAAATTAATTGTTTTAAATAATACAATTTTGGTAATAGGTAATACCATGCCCTTAATCTTTTACAAGAAGTAGATGAAGAACAAGCTAAGCCATCATTAAATGTACTTATTCATTATATCATTATATGTGCTGTCGCCTGTCAAATAATAAAAGTTTATTGCATGAAATGTACTTAGCCAGGAAAGCTAAAGGATTTTTCAGTGCCCTGATTGAAAACATTTATGGCAAGATGAAACCAAATTCAGAGAATTCTTCAGATTTAGCTGGGATCAAATTTAATTATATATTAAACATCAAAGTTTGAAAACCAATAACTGCTGTTGAAAAACTAGCACTCACTAAGGTAATGTAACATAATATGTTATAACATAATTTATAGTAATGTAAAATTGTATTAATAGAAACAATTGAACTTTGAAGTACTACAAAAACTTTTCTATTTA
Source organism: Nasonovia ribisnigri (assembly GCA_027563435.1). Taxonomy (NCBI): domain Eukaryota; kingdom Metazoa; phylum Arthropoda; class Insecta; order Hemiptera; family Aphididae; genus Nasonovia; species Nasonovia ribisnigri. The sequence continues at coordinate 177,336 of JANEHU010000963.1, read as the reverse complement.
GATTTTATCCATGATCAATACAAAAAAAATTTGGTCTCATCGAGCAATTTAAGTATGTATATTCAAACAATTGTTTTTATATTAAACAAATTATTTTATATATTTTTTTAAATGCTTTGTTTCTATTCCCCCAAAAGATGGTGTCAATAGAAACAATTATTGAGATTTTTTAAAAATGAAGAGAATAAAATTTTCAATAGAAACTTCTTTTTGTATATTTTTAACTTTAATGTTTCAATTAAAAAAACAAATAAGCAAAATTGAAAGTAAATTTGCAACAATTTTCCCTGACTCTTGGAAAACCACATACTTTTATGTTCTCTGCTTTTTTTTAATATTAAAAATTACCAACAAAAATGGATGGTAAAAAATTAACAATGTAGAATGAAAAAAAATAAAGGAACATTTACAAATTACAAAAATAATAAATAAATAAATTAAACAATTTATGATAAAAGTTGCACTTTTTCAGACCCCAAAGATCATTGTTGTGAAAATATGTTTGCAATAAACAAGAAGTTCATATTTTTAATAGAAACAATACAATTATAATATAGGTAATAATAAATAAACAATAAAATAAAAATAGATTCTTATTAAAAAAAATAAAAAAATTAACAGACCGTATCATTTGTTTACTCAATGTACTGGCTATCTTTGTATTGAAGTGTTTCATGATTTTGTTCTGCAAACAGTATTCGATTTCTAGATTGACGGTCATTAGATTTGGTCATTAGGAGGGTCCCTGGCAAAACATATTGATTTCAATTGTTATATGTTGGGAATCCTGAGTTTGACAATGACTATATACTTGTATTTGGAGATGAAAATAAACTATTTGTAGATATGATACTTTTATTTTATGTCAATGTAGTATTGTAGTTTTCTATTTCCAAACCTGTAATTACGTTGAACACTTCTTTTTTAGCTTTTATTTTTAAATGTTGCGGGAAGGATTTTACTGTTAGTGCCATTGTCTTAAAAAATGCATCCGTTGGATCCTCATCCTTCTCATCTTTATTTATAGTATTTAAAATGTTTTGTCTTTCATCATTACTTCTGTTGAACAACAACACTAACTCTTCATTTTGTTTTATTTTTTTAATAGGTCTTTTTTCCTTGAACGACTTTGTTTTTTCTGTTTCCAAAATATTTTCTAGGTTAGATTGCTCCGTACTGGGTTCTGTTGTAGATATATTTGAAATATTATTTACATCATTTGAATTAGATTCATCTTTAACAGATTGTATTAAGCTATCTTCTTCTTCACTATTATTCCTTTCATTTGTAGACTTAAAATCAGTCAGACCTCTTAAAAATAAAATAAAACAATACAAATAGTTAATTATGTGTTAATTATTATTAAAGGCCAATTTCTATAACTGAATTGTTTTTAAGCAAATATATAATTACTCACACTTGTTCGTAAGAACATACGTCCATAAATGATAAAGTACCTGCCAATGCCCATTTTGTTTGTTTATTTTTCGAAAATGATCCTGTTCCTAATTTCCTACTCCTTTTATTTTTGTTGTATGTATCTTTCATATTCTTCCATCTCTTTTTGCAATCATCAACTGAAATTATAATAGTTAATATTCATTTAAATATAAAAATTACTAAAATTATACAGAAAATAAAAGTATATTATTATTATTAAATATTATCTACTATTTAGTTAGATAAAATTCTAATTATTAACAATTATATTTATTGATTTTATGTGAAAGTAAATGTACCTAGATATAAAATATAATATATAGACAAAACAAAAATGAGATATTTAGGTCAGGTATGTGTTTAGGAAATAATTAAATGTATATATTATGTAGGTACTACAGTTATTTTAAATAAATAGTTTTAACCAACTCAAAATAAATATTTTATTTTTAAGAGTAGATTATTTTAAGGCGCCCTGTGCCAATGTAATTTTGTACACAGAAATACATTATACGGGAATAATGATTCTACTCAATGGAATAAACCAAATTTTATAATTTTTTTTTAACTTATAGAGGGGAATTCTACAAGCCGTATCAAATTCTGTTTTTCAATATTTTAATCTCAAACTTTATAATACGTCTTAAAAAATGATACAACTTAAAGCGTTTCTTTTACAAATTATACTAAACCATTATTTGAAATAAAATAAAAATCAGAATTCGATGTAGGAAATTTTTTTCTTTCAGTTAAAAAAAAAGTTATCAAAATCCGACAATTCTACAAGGCCTGAGAATTGTTCCCTTGAAGTAATTTTTTTCAATATAACACACCCTATCACCCCCCCCCCCCCCCTCTAAAAAGGTATATGACAGTAAATTAGTGGAAAAGTATAATAGTTAAGGTGGCAATACTCAAATGTAAAATTTAATTTACAAATTTTATAGAATTGCTAACAATTTTAAAAACTGACAACGGGCCCCTTAATACTACAACGTGGTATATTTTACTATAATAAATTTAAAAAAATTGTAATAACATGATACGTGTTTTTTTATAGATATATGGCAACGGGATAATCATTCAGGTCATTGTCTTTTGCATTCAGAATTTCTCAAGGTTGTATTATACACGTATAATAAAAACAGTTTTAAAGAGTTTAAGTGCTCGTCTAACGCCAGTCTTATTAAAACCTCTTTAAAAGAAGATTTAGTACTTATTGCTCACGGTCACGACTTCAGGAAAAAATGGAATGTTCAAAATTATGTTAGTGCCGTAGACGGCAAACACATTCGCATATTTTCTCCAAAGAAAAGAGGTAGCTTATTTTTAACTACAACTATTTTAAAATAATTAAATTTTTTCAATTTTACCTACAACATTACACGCTTGAATTTGATACAAAAGTAAATCATTTACTAAAATGAAATGCATTTAAATAATTTAATACAAAATTACCTAAAAAAAATGTATAGCTAATTTAAATTTAATTAATTTGAAGTGAGTCGTCGATTGGAATTGTGTTTAGAAAAAAACGGAGGAAATTTTGAACATTTTATTAGATAAAAAAAATAAACATAAGTCAAAACAATGTAACAGAGTAATTTTTATTTAATTTCCTATTTCACATTCTTAATTAAAATGTATGAAAAAATTACTCAATTCAAGCGTGTAATGTTTTTGGTAAAATCAAAAAAAAATTAATTATTTTAAAATTTCCAAAAGCTGTAACTCATTCAATTTTAGATTTAGAACTATGGTTAATGGATCAAAATTACTTAGAATAAAATAATCTATCCATATCCGGTGACAAAAATAGGCGTTGCAATTTAAAAAAAAAATTTGTATTGCGCATGTGCATACTACAAGAGTTAAAAATTTGAAATTTTTCCTTAAATGTGTACTTCAGTACCCCTTAGCTATTGCAGCAAACCGTATTTCAATCTAAGATTATCGGGCTGAGATATTTAGTGGTACATTTAAGACGGGACACACTGTATATGCCAATACCTCTAAAAACGGAAACAGTCGGTAACTTAGTGTTGACTGCATGTTGCCTTCATAATTTACTTCGTGATCGTTACTTGGAGAATACCAATTATTATACTATTATTACAACTTCGATGATAAAAAACCTCGGCCATCTAAATATATGATGTCACTCGCAAGGACAGGGTCACAGGGGGATATGCTAACTTTGATGGTTTTTTTGTGAGACAAATTGAAAATGTTCTTTAATAGTCCTCAAGGAGCTGTCCATGGCAAATTCACCAATCTAATAAATTATAGATATTCTAATTCCATAATAGCATAATATAGATTATCAATACTAATTACATACTTTTATTATCAGTATGTTAAATAAAAAACACGTATAAAATAGGAACTATGTCGCGACGTCGTGCGTGGGTTAGATAAAGACAGAAAATCAAGGTACAAATCATGAACAGGTCATTTTTCGGTCCCGTCAAGTTCATGTTAACGAGGGAGTAGAGAGTACTGTATAGTGTATAGTGAATACTGAATAGGTATAACAAAGTAACAAATACTCATAGAGTACTAGCCACTAGGTATATAGTATTTGGATATACTGACCACTTTTTTTAAGGATATTTGATATTTCCTTCCAGACATGGTCCCTTATTTGTTGATCCTTGTATTCTGAATTTTTTGGGTCATACAAACATGGATGTTTGCTTACGCATTCTGCTAACAGTATGTCTTCTTCTATCGTAAATGACACTTTCGAAGACATTTTACAATTTTTGACGTATATTTTATATATTTTTAATTTTTAAAAATAAAATAAAAACATGAATAGCCGCTGCTCGTACAGTCGTACGTTTTGACTTCACTTGTCGCTGGGTGCAGCGGTCGTAGGATCGGTAAAGTACCTACTTGTGCGGCAAATTAAATCATATAATATTATATTTAAGGTAAATTGTGGGTTTAAGTCGTAAGTTTAAATTTATCATGGTATTATGGTAAGGACTATGTTTATAACTCACGAATTAATTAGTGTTATAAGAAATAACTCTAAACTCGTCGAGTCGTTTCTCAATTTCTCATCACGATGAAAAATGAAAATAAATAAACTTATTATTGATAATAAATAATGATAATATCACAGAATATCACACGTTCTGTGATAATATTATCTTAGTCCGTGATAATGGCTGATAGTTCGTAATCATTCGAAGTTCGAACTCATTGTCGATCGACGTTTGTAAATATTGAATAGTAAATATTAAATTCTTAATACACTGTAAATTGTAATAAACATATTAATTGTTTTCTACTCGCACAAGGTACGCCGCGGGTTACTAAGGATTTTAGACGTTTGTTTGTGATTTGAGGTATAGTGGATCATGTCCAAAGACAAGATCCAAGAGGGAAGGGAGTGTATGGACAAAGCTGCAAAATAGTAAATGAAATGTTTTTTTATTCTTTTGTTATTTGTTAAAAACTATTCTTAATTTCTTTATCGATTGATACCCTTTTTGTCATTTCGTTTCTAGTTTGAAGACATCTTTGTTGAAATGGGTTCCTGATTACGATAGTGCAGCTGACGAATACTCGAAAGCAGGTAGGTACATTAAAAGTAACTTTTATGTGATTGTGCAGTCTGTAGAAATTAACATTGTTCAAGTGTTTGATGGGATTTTGAAAAACCTGTAGTGTTTCAAAATTAGTGTCAACAATTTTCTGAGTAATAATGATCTTCTGAGAGCAGTTATAACATTTAATAGGGTACCACAATAATTTTAAGCTATTGTGTCTATAAATTGATAATTTAACACATGTAAGGAATGCTCAATTTCTCCAATTCTTGAGTACTATTTGAAAAACAAATCCATTTTTTGGGTGTTAGTGCTAAAATTTATTTTAGCTTATAATATTCTTGTAATTCAATTTTTCTATAAATTGATAATTTATTAATTTCAACAATCATTTTTAATGATTTCAAAACGTCAAACCTTATTTAAGTGTTAATTGTTTTTTTTCAAATTATAAAGCTTTCTCGAGTTCTTACTTACATTAAAAATTATTTTTTGAATTTTCTACTAACTTCAGATCTATATGCAAGATCAATATAGTCAAGTATCTGCAGTTGCTTACTTAAATCTTGTTTATGAAAAATAATAAAGAAACATTTTACAGTTTATTTTTTTTTCAGCTACTTGCTTCCGAGTTGGAAAATCGTACAAAGAAAGCAAGGAATGTCTTATGAAAGCATCAGAAAATTATTTACAAAATGGATCGTATCCTTTGTTTACAATGAATATTGAAACTGTGACATGGAAGCTTATAAAAAATATTGTCATTTGATCTCTACTATCGGTGATTGTGGCTGCTGTGGGGGTGGGGTATGTGCTTTACCTCAGTGGGACGTTAATAGTTATTTTATTTTTAGAAAATATTACTAATACCTATCCTAACCTATGCCTATTTTCTTATTTTGTGCCTAATCTTATATCAGACATGGTGCCAATATGTGTGACATATTTTTTAGAGAGAGAAATCAAATTTTCAACTTTTTAAAACCGAATATTTATAACTTCTATGATATATGAATACAAAAAATAAATATTTTGGTTGGTAATTATGAATTTATTGTATATATTATAGTTATTACTTACTACAAAAACGACTAATAGCTCAGATTATGTGAACATTATTATTGTTAATAACAACAAAAAGTGTTACACTTGCAAGTGTTGTCTTCGTCTTCCACACGTATGGCATAGACAAAACAGCAAAATGCAGTCTGAGTAGAACTCATTCAATTTTGGTACCAGAGTAAAAATACCTATTATAAAATTGAATTGTGACAATATTTCTGAGGGCTAGTTGTTGCGTTTTTTTATCTATTCTACCCAATATAACATTCTTTATATTGTTTAGAAATAGCCAAAATTTCAACATTTTTAAAATACCTTTAACTTTTCAAAATTTTAATTTTTTAGATAAATCTCAACGTCTTGCCCTCCAAAATATTGTCATATTTTAATTTTGTAATAGGTGTTTTTATTCTGACACCAATATTGAGCCAGTTCTACTCAGACTGCGTAAACACATTTTGTCTATTGCACATGTGTAGGACAGAGACAACGCATGCAGGTATGACGTCCTCCTAATGTGATTTATATTTCATTGTAATCGTATCTCGGTGTAGGTATTTCTGATTTAGGTACTTAATAGAAAAATTCTTAAATTTAAGTATTATATAATTTAGAATGGAATGTGTTTTGGGGACTGAGGTAGGGCGCATACTATAATCACAATATTGTCAGTAGAGAGCATACGACAAGATAGGGATTTATTTTTAAATTTATCTTAATATTATACATACTAGACTTTTCCACGCTGCTAAGTAAGTAACCTATTCTGTTTTTATTTTATTATTCAAGAATTATAATATTTTTGTTAAGGTGTATGGATCAGGCTATTATTATGTCTAAGGAGATAGGTGACACAAGTGACGTGTTTAAATTGGCCATGAAAGCCAGTCACTATTACCAGCAACATGGATCCTCTGGAAGCGCATCATTATTGTTGAACAAAGTTGCAGACATGTTACAACAATCAGATCCAGAATCAGCCGTCAAGCTCTTAAAAGAAGCTTCAAACATTTCTGGGGTATGTTGAAAAAAGAGTTCATTGTTGTTCACATCACAACACTTGATTAAACTGTTTAAAATGTAGCAAAAACTTTAATTTGGTGATAATATTTTTAGATTGAAGATTCAACTGGACAAGCAATGGAATACACACACAAAGTAGCAAGGCTGTTGGTAAAATTGAAAAGGTAATATTCTTACTACATTATTTTTATTGATTAATTATAGTAATCAAAATTTTGTTGTTTTTTTTAGGTATGAAGAAGCTGAAAATGAAATAAAACGTCAATTTGAACTTGTCGCAGAAGGAGGTCCAACGTCCAATATGGGCAGAGTAACTGTTGAACTATTTTTACTACAATTGGCTAAAGATGATTATGTGGCTGCTAAAAAAGTGTTGCACGAATATGGAATGCAATATTGTGAACAAGCAGAGGTACATTGCAATACTTTTGTTTTGACATGGTTCAGCACTAACTTTTTGTATGTCATTAGATTTATATGCTTGACAGTATTGTAAACGCATACTCTGATCATGATAGTGCTCAAATACTGAAAATGTTAAACAGTCCTTTTATTAAGCACATGGACGTTGAGTTTGCTATACTCGCAAAGATATTGGCCGAAAAATGGAAAGTGGAACCTGTAAGCTATAATTATTATTGTTATATGCATTATAATTGATACAAAATTTAATTTATTTATCTTATATAAATATATTCATAATTGTTAAACTTATAGAAAGAGCAAGTTACCAATATTGGGAATGAAGAGACAGAAGCGTCACCAACTGACTTTGGAGGAGCACTTTGCTGAAGCAGTTATTAGCTTTTTATATTCTACCTTATTTATTCAAATTATACTTGTTTTTTAGGTTGAAACAATTGAGGCTTAAACGAATTATTATTCGTCTTATAAATCTCAGGTTAGTAAATATTATAAATATTAAATGTATATATGATAATTTTAATAAGATGCAATTACGCTAAAAAGTTAGAACCGGTAACAAAATCAAATACAATTCAAACATAAAATAACAAAAAATTTAATTCATTCAAAGTTGCTTATTAAAAATACATAGTATTTTGAAAATTAGTGTATTTAATATCCGTGTTCTTGTATAAATACAATATATACTTATATAAAACAAATTAAAAAAAAATTATTTTATCAAAAATGAAATGATAACTCTAACTTATAATATCATAATAGTAAAAATGGTTTTTGAAAAGAAAAACCATAAAATAAAACTTATAAGATAGATATTATTATTGATTATTGTCTGAATGTACCTAAGATTTAGAATTTTAGATTGTTGAATCGATTCAATAATAATGAAACATCGTCATTTAAATTTTTTCGTTTTATTTTTTAGGTATATGCTTTTTAGGTTGATTTGTTAGTATTGTTGTATAATAATTGTTATTTTCTTACTGTTTAACAGTACATTTTTGTAATGTTGTTAATTACAATATCTAAATCCTATTAAACTTTTTAAATTAATGTTTTAAACATATATGCCACTATTATATATTTAGTATTTACCACAATTTTGTAACATTCCATATTAATTAGATATTATAATGTATTTTTAATTACATTCAACATAACTTTGTTTAATATAAATCTAATAATGTAATTTTTGTTTGTTTTTTATGTACTTAATTAACCAATTATAGTAAATACTCAAAATAATATTCTTTGACTAGAAAATATACACAAATAAACAAAATTTACTTACAAGAATAATTTAATTGTATTCAATCTTTTAGTTTTAATGCAACATATACTATACACTTATAAACTTGTTTGAATATATCATTATAGCTATTGTTTATCTAAAAAATATATAATGTCTAACTTACGAGTTTATTTTGCTCAGTCTTATCATAGTGCGTGTAAAAGTGTAAAATGGACGGAATTAGTTTTAACAGCGCAACAATTTGTGTACAAATTTTGACTTGAAAGTGTAATGTGCATTCCTAACAGAGGTGAAATAATTTAAAAAGAAAGAATAACCTCTTTCCTACACAACGGACAGTAATTCAATGGTCCCATATCTATAATCGTTGCGTTGCGTTTGCATTGTCTGCAACACCAAAGAGATTTTATATCTGTCAGTGGCTGACCCGTAACAATACTGGCTTCAGGTTTGGTTTTACATCTTGGGCATTTCAACGACCTGTAACATACACAAAAATTCATTGTAGAGTTAAAACCACTAAAGTGTGCATATATTGGGTATATTAAAATTGTGAAAAGAAATTACCAAGCTGGAAAGTTGTCCAAACAACTGTAACATTGAATGAACAACGGAGTAGAGTCTTTGGGAGCATACTTGCTAAATATGACTAATGACAATTGATAATAATTTTTTTTCTGAAAAATAGAATTGAACAAAATTAACTTTTTATGGGATTTGTACACACACATATTACTACTTACTGTATCTATGGTCTCGAGTTTCATGAAAGCTCTAGATGCAATATTAAATGAGCCGTTTGCTATTGCTGCCAATGCTATGATCGAATATACTTGTTCTATGTTTAACATGTCTACATAGTTGCGAAGTGTTAACGATGTCTGAAGGGCTAAATGGAAGTCCCCTAAAAACAGAATAGTAATTGTGCACATTTTTTAGAATATAACAAATAAGTTAATTGATTGAAGTATTAATTACCGTTATACAATTGTTGTTGGGCAAGTATTAAAAAATGTAAAGATTCAACTATACGCCAACTGTTTTCTATAATTTCAACACGAGATTTAAACGGCTTAACACCAAAATTGTCCATTGCAATTTCTTCGACTAAATATTGATTAAAACTCGTACATTAAAAATATGGTAATAATTATATGGAAATGAACTGATTACCATCTAACTCGACGGATTGAATGTTCTTCTCTTTGTACTCTTCGATTAATAGCGCACCGGCAGTAGCTAACTGTCTTATGATGTTTGGCTGTATATCAGATTTTATTTCTTGACAAACAGTCTGAAATTAAAAATATGTGTAATAGTATTGAGTATTGAGATGACAAACTATTCTTGGTTATATCATTACAGCAAATACTAATTGGGCAGCTTCAGTGTATCGTTCTCCATTTATGCACTTTGAAACCATTGTCAAAACATCTTTGACATTGTCTAACCATTGATCACGATTGGTATCATTCATACATTTCATAAGTTCACTTAATTTGCTCGTGTCAAATTCAACACTTGTCAATGCTAGTTTTGAAAACTAAAACAATAAAATTTATACTTATATCAAAGTCACATCATAATCATTAATATTGAATAATTAACTTTACATTTTGATCTATAGACTCGTCTTCAGCCATCCCACTGTTGACATAAAACACAGAAATCGTTTCCAATAATGGATGGTTTCCTGGCAGACTTTTAGCAAGGGATGCCAACGACTCATAATCCTTGAGTATTATATAACATTCGACCAACTTTTCCGGGTTATCGGCTTTTTTATAGTATTCAACAGCCAACTCCCTAAAAGTTAAAAAATATTGACCACGTTAGTAAGCAACTATAATACTATTATATTGAACAGATATTTTTTCCGTTAATACTGACCATTGCTGATTGTCTAGGAAATGATCGCCAATCCCTTGCCATGCTAAATTCATTGTGAGGCCGGAAATACCCAGAAGTGAAGAACTTGATTTCAACAGTTCAACAACTTTAAACCAATTGCCTAGTTTTTGGTGTAGAACCACAGCCAAATCTCTACACAGGAGGAACATAATCAAAGACCAGTTATTAAAAACCAACTTAGCAATAATGGTCTAAGGTCAGATAACAAAAATGATAAAATTCATACTTTCGATCAGCTTCAATATATAGTTGTTCAGCTTTCACATAATCTCCAAAATATACAGCTACTTCAGCTTGTTTTAAAAGGGTATCATTTATGTTAGCTAATTGTTTTACTAATTTGATGCCATGATAGTCTTTACATTGTACAAATGCAGTTTCACTTGTTGAAAGGTCTAAAGTTTGCAACGATGCTTCAGCTAATAATCTCCTAAAAAAACAGTGTAAATTGCTTAAAGTTATAAATAAAAATTATTTTATATTTATATTTTTTTTTGCATCATATTTTAAAAAAAACCTTAATTAAGTATACATTTCAAAATATACTTTAGATATTTTTTTTTTACTTTAGAACTTAGAAAAAACAAAAGTTATGTTAACTTTTAGTTTATATTAAAACACATATTGATGAATTAGTTATTACATCTTAGTACCTATAGATTAAATTAAATATTTCTTGCAAGAATAACAATTAAAAATTAATACAATATTGAATTAAAAACCAACACAGCTGTCAAGATCTAATAAGATGGTGTTATATTTTTAATTATGATGAGTGAAAGTGTAATAATTAATTAATAAGTACTTACGACAGTCTGGGATGTGGATTATCATTAATAAATTTAATTGCTTCTCCGATGCTGACTTTATCCAAAAGTTGTCTTGTGTCTCGCAATGATTTTGTCTCCAATGTGATAACATAATCGAGAGAAGGGTTTTCTGGAGACTGAATAATTTCGTCTAACAGAACTGCTTGGATTTCTAAATTCTTAAAAAATATAAATTCATAAAATTAAGTATAATATAGTTAACAGTTTTCAATAATTTCAAAACTTTACATAGGGGTTGTTTTCTTACAAAAAAAAAACTAAATTTACAGTTAAGATATATCAAATAAATTCTTGGATTTAATATTTTTTAAATTTTATGTAATTAAAACTGTATTTATTAAGTCTTACATTTATTCTAGTAGTTATAAATAAATCAAAATAAATAACTAGTAACTATATAAATAATTAGGTATAAATCTTCCACAAGATTCTTGGAGTTTAGTCTAGTCAATCACTATTTAAAAATACTGAGCGGAGCAAAAGAATGTATTGATTTTGGTTTAACTAGAAAATTAGTAATTGTAGACCCTTGAAATTTTCATCAATTTTTTTTTTAGAATTTCACATATATCAATATATTCGAAATATTTTGACTCTTTTTGAGTTCGTTATAGCTTTGAGTAGTTTTCGAATTTTGTAAATTTTTTTGAATTATTCTTGATAAAATTTTTTTCAATTAGTGAAAGGGCTTGACAAATTAATACAAGGGTTCTTAAAAGTGTTATTAATGAATGTTCAAAAATATTAAACATACATAGGTACAATTATTTTTTTTTATATGCATTTAAAGTTCAAATGTTGACAAAATTCATCAAAATTTTGAAAATGTTCATAGTCAACATAAGACATTTTAATTGAAGGTTCCCTATAAGTTTTTCTATCTCTATAAGAAATAATTCACTGTAAAGTTACGCTATTTATAACCATTAGATATTTTAGATTTTTATAAATTTTTTTATTTTACTATTCAATTTGATTATTTATATAAGTATGACACAACATCTCCGCTTAGAATTGTTTTTTGTATAAAATCTTTCGAAATTTTTTTTGTTTCATTAACAACTACTATACACTTCTTTAAATAATAAAAGTGTTATTCCATTTTAACTTACTTCAAAAGAAGCGATATACGCAGAAGTACTAATTGGTTCTTCAGGGTTAAATCCTCTAATGACATACATTCTAGTTTTCTCCATTATTGCTAAGAGCTCAGGATCGTCTGAAGCCCACTTCATAGTCCAAACATCTCGTCTTTGGAATGAATTCAAAGCTTCGGAATTAGTAGATCCTTTCACAACATTATCTTCCGAGATGTCTACAAATGTTAGCACTCCAGTTGAATCGATGACAGCCAATCTCCTGGATACAAAAAATAGATTGTTTAAAATAAATAAATACATCTTATATATTTTAACAATATTCAAATAACAAATTTATAAAAAAGTAAAATGTACTTAGAATTTGAATTTAATGCCAATTTATAAGGTTTAGAGGACAACATTTTCCTTTCCACTAAAGCCACCTGTGGTAATGAGTATTTTTGCAAAGCACAACTCTCTCTACCAATCAACAAATATTGTTCACTTGCTGTTATACAAGTTATACGATCCTTGGTCTCCTAAATACCATAATTTAAACATTTAGTATTTGATTTTAGCATCTTTACAGGTGATTTACTTTCTGAAACGACGAGCTTTTGAATTCCCTAGATTCTTGAGTGAGTTCATCAACTCCAGAAGGAGTATCATCAATGTGAAACATTTTCACTTTTTTGCGCTTAACTGTATCCATATAATAAATGTACAAGTTTTATTTAATATACTAAGCAATACAATATAATGTGTAATACAATGAATAGAAAATTAATTAATAATTTACTATTGGTTATGGATGCAGAATGTGATTTAGGAACAGAGTATTGCCAAGTCATGAAGCTTGTGTGTGAAGAAACAATTACAAGGGCCCCATTCATTGCAATCCATATTGGTTCAAAATTAATGTGTTTGACTAAAAAATAAATAACACAAAATTGAATAAGTTTATTTTTCAAACATCAAGTTTAATAAAAATAAAAATCTTACTATCAACTGTAGTATTTATATTATTGCAAATAATGAGGGTATAAGGTTTGGATTCATCATTGTTATTTCGTACAGCAAGAACACAATGATCTTTGTAAGCGTCCATACATAGCAATGAATCAAATTTTGTGTGGTAAAACTAAAATATATGGGAAAAAGAACTTTTGTCGTACTAAGTAATATTATTTTCTATTATATGTTTGAAAAAGTACTAACTTCATTTTTTTTTATATTCCAAAATGTAATCTCTGTGACAGCTTCTTCGTGATTTCTATATGCATAGACAATTGTGCCGGCAAAATAACACCAAGGGTAGTCATATCTCACATTGGCAAAGTAAACAAAACTGTCAATGGCTAAGGTGATGCGCAACGATGTGCTTTCCCAACAACAGGACGACACCATGTAACCAGGAATTCTAAGGGTTCTCAAATGCTGAAAAAAAAAACAATATTAAAGTTCATGTCACCATTATTATAAAATATAAAACTTACTTCTCCAAAAGGTGAGTAAAGTTGAAGGACATTGGATTCTTTAACATCTCCATCAACTATTAATGTACCAACCAACGCAAGAACACTGCCATTATGGTTCCATTTAATAGCCACAATCAACATATCACATTCAAAAACTACTGGATCTATTGTACAATACTGTTATAAATTATGAGTAAAAAAAAATTATATTTAACAAATTACTAATATCATATTGGTCCTTCATAAGTTGCACATGTCCCGTTTTGTATGCAATAGCCAATTGCGGGCAGTCGTTTATATTTTTATCAAGCCAATGACAGGCAGTAATTGGCACATTATTAAGAGACACAGGTAAACACGCTATGCCCAATTTGGACTGAAATAAAACCAGTAATTATATAAGCCCATTGTAAAAGCAATATGTACATACTATGAAGTTGCCATCACTGTCAAACAAATGAACTTCCCCGGTTTTTATGGTAAACAGAAGGAATTTTGAATTTGGAGACCACTGGACGCCTGTCAACATGAGTTTTTTCAATTCTTTGCCCCAAATGCGACTTCCTTCAACTGAACCGACAATAACAGCTCCTAAAATGAAATTATACATGATATTATTATTAACTGTATAAAATGAATGGCTAAATTGAGAAATATATGATAATATATATTTACCATCCTCATAGACAATACAAATTTTATCACCATCTCCATTCCATGCCATACCTTTAACGACTGATTTGTTACGGTTATTAATCATTTCTTCTTGCCACGTTCCCTGGTGGTTGGTCAAAACACATGTGTTAGTGTTATAACTATAAGTATATAATTAAAGATACTTGTACCATATTGTATTACTATTATTTATAGACACCTTATACAATGTCCAAACTATAATCAGCCCATTTTCATCACTTGAAGTCAGTTTGTTGTGTTTTTCGTTCCACACGATAGTCAACACATTACCGGAATGACCCTCAAGAGTTTTGTTTATTGATAGGTTGGCCTGGCCTGCCAGTCCTCTGGGCTTGCCATCTGCTGGCATGCCGGAATCGATTTTCAACACTTTCAATAGACCGTCGTCTCCACCCACCGCTATGCAATCCTGACTTGAATTCCATTCGAGACAGTTGATTTTCGTGTTGTTTGGTATAGCGATCTAAACACGACAATCGTATCAACATAATAATAACGGTTTTTTTACAAATAGAACCCACCTTTTTGCTTAAGTACAGGAACATGGCGGAGTACTTTCTTACAGCGAAACGTCTAGTTTACAAAGTCCTAACTTGCATATCACTTGTGTCCCATAACTATAGTCTCGTAGACGACAGACGTTCGCGATCCCCTTAATAGGCGCTTGAGGGCAGTCGGCGGACCTTATCTTCTAAGCCCGATTGCATAAAAGATCTTTAAACTTTTAACGGACCGTTAGTCGTTTTAATGCCTCGCTAAACAAATTTCGTTGTTTTAGCGTTCTTTAAATATTCAAGAGCCCATTAAATTTTATTTTAGCAGTTCAAAAGTTCACTAATTAATCAGCCGTTGAGCCGTCACCGGTCAGTGGTCACCCAACATCGGATAATCGGATCGCTAAATTTTAAAGACTCGTTAAAAAGTGTTATCAGTAGTTTATTATTATTTTTTATTATTTTATCAAGAAAATTCACGATAACATTGTGATATGAACTCAGCTGTTAATGAGTATATTTCACGGTCGTATATAAGACCGTGTGGTTGCCCGACGAACTATGATAAAGTGATTTCAAAAGTGCTCCTTCGATAAAACCTTAGATCATATACCTGGTATATGATCTAAGGATAAAACAATTCTTTACGCTCCCGGTGGAATTTATATGCACTAATGTACTATATTGATATCCTAATAGGTTATCATCATCAGGCGCGGCAGTTTTTTTAAATATGTGGTCGGGCAATTTCAAAACTTCACGGTCTCAGTATATGTCTTAATTAATTACGAATTAATATAGATGTACCACCCTAACATAGAATACTATTCTATGACCCTAATATACATTAACTCATAATCATAGCTTAATTAAAATCATGCCTACCGGCTACCAGCCACATTTTTCAAAACAGATCGGGCCATGGCATCATTATAAAATAAGAACACAAGAGTAAAACACGTAAGTCACCAACTCACTACTCAATACGTATTATTATTTATTACTTACTTTACGTCTATACATAAATAATATTTATATTATATCCTTTAATTAAAAAATAATATATTATTTGTTACTTTATGAAAACAATTATGAAATTATTATGAATTATTATGAATTAACTAATCTTGAAAGTTTTTTCTTTGTTTTGTTCTGCAACTTTTTGTTATTTTTAATTTGTGAGTAACTATATTGACGCATTCTCATAATTAAATAGTTAACACAAATATCCGTCAACATTTGAGTTCGGTGATCAGCACACGGAAATGTTAAAGAAATATTATTTTTAAAGAAATCTTCACAAGTTTCATCAAATATATCTTATTTTAAATAATTATGAAAATTGTAATAAAACCTAAAATGATTCAAACTTAATTGGAATTGCATCTACTCGTAGTTTAGGAATTTTCAAACAAATCTGAAAGTAATATTTGAATTTTTTACGTTGAATGAGCTTTGAGTTTACATATTAGACATACCTATAAATAACAATTAAAAGCTGCATACTGTATATTTATTATCCCTTTTTCCAGATTCACATGTGTTTATAACATCTTCACGTTCAAAATGGTTTTGACAAACTCTGGAGCTTTCTTTTAATGAAGTGCCCAAGACCCTCTCCCACTCAACCTTTAAAGGTATATTCTTTGGTACACTAAATGTACTTATTTTAGTACCCTTGTATAGGCATAATAGCACACAACACGACACAATATTAAATTAAAAAAGGCAATAATAAATTTAATTTTAATATATTACATAAAAATCATAATAATACGTTAATAAGTAATAGGTACAATATTAAAAATAAATATTCAATACTATATTTACTATGTGTTTGTATTATTATATACAACTACTATCGTAAATGGTAATCACGATCCAAGAAAATATCACGATTTAAGATAATAAGTTAGGATAAGAAGATTATCTTAAATCGTTGTCTATTGTAATAATATAAACAATTATTATTTTAATATATTATCTTAATATTATTTGTAAATAATAATTCATAACGAATTGTAAAAAGCGGGAACATAATTTCATAAGAATCTCGATAGAACGCTCTGGCAGTTAGTTAAACAGCTGTTCTGTCAAGCACTTTCAATAGTCATGTGATTGGGATAAACACATAGGTCGTCGGGCAACCAATAACCATATTATCTTAAATCGTGACCATAATAGCTGCGTTTGGCCGTTATATGATACATTGTTACGCCGTGTAATAAAACTGACCAATCAAAACAAATCGTTTGAGAAAAAATATGCACAGTCAACGATGGATGTTCACATCACCCGGCGGAGAAAATGAATACAAAAAGCCTTCGGTCACCCGCGAACATTACGACGCGGTTGTGAAAGCGAAGAAGGAGCGGGATGAAAACCTCATCGAGACTGAAAGCGGTGAGTCTCAAAGTTGCATGTAGGCATAGACCTTATACCTTAGTACCTAACCTACCTTAGTATAAGGTCTATGCATGTAGGGGACGATCGTTACATAAACTTTACATTGACGTGTGTGTGCTTGGCGGGGGGGGGGCAAATGGGAATAATGGGATGGAGGGTTTTGTCGATAAATCCACTTTTTCTCTCGCTATAATAATGTTTAAAAACATATTATATTTGTATCGAAGAGCGCAAGAGACGCACGTTGGAAGATTTCATGTGGCAACAGATGACCAAGAAGGCGTTGGACCAGATCGAAAAGCAACAGCAGCGCGCCAACGAGACCAAAGCATGTAGTACGTACGCAGAGTCCTTCGTCCTTCCAGGATTTGAAGTTAAAGAACTTGGTTCCGAAATCGACGAAGAAGTATGTCCTTTAAAAAATCTGTCGTTAACAATACAAACTATAATTATTATTTATTAGGTACTATAAAAGCTGTGGTATACACGGGGGTTATAGGTGATCACCCCCACAACATTTTTACGATATGCATAAATGTATAATATTTAATACAAACTAAAATATATTTTGATATCATAGGTATACAATATACATGTAATTTATTGAGGGGGGGGGGTGTTATACACTGTCTCCCGTGAATAAGTGACCATCCGACGTCTTATAATAGTAAGTCACTTTAAGTTATGAAAAAAGGGGGTCCAACTTTTTTATTTTTTAGTTATGGGCAATTCAACTTTTTCTTAAACAAAACCCATTGCACATTTGCTGACATTTCTTCAAAACATTTTAACATTTAATCATAATTTTTTTAAATTTATTGTGCTATCAACTAACATACACCGAACAGTCAGAATTTTTTTTTTCAAATTTGAAGTTTATTTTAATTAAAAGCTTACCTGACGTACTTAAGGAATGACTGTCTATAATTTTTTTTTACTCTGTTTTTAAGAATTTAAGATAAGTTCCGTAACCATATGGTAACGCTAAGAGCATATTATACTACCAATTTTATAATAAATAATAATCAAATTTTTTATCAAATAAATATCGTATAGTAGGTATACAAATTCAACAATACAATTATTAATTATGAAATCAACTGAATTTTTAATTATTGCATAAAATTTCCTAATTCTAAATGTTGCAATAAAACTAAATAGTTATAAACTAATTTATTTTTTATGGAAATTAACGAAGCAATTGATACATAACCTAACGTCACATTTCACACACATTGTCCGTCCTATCGATTTACAGCCCTCTTTTGCACACCTCCTTCTTTTCTTCTCTTGAGTATATGAAACTAAGTGGTCCTTACGATCATATCTAATATCATCGGAAACACGACTGTCGGATGATGACAGAGATTTTGATGGTCTTCTTGCGCCTATTCGAGCTATACCATATCTTTGTAAATATATAAGCACTAGTTCACGGCGGAAATCCAACTGGGTAATTTGTTTAGAGTTAACTTTTTTGTACCAAATCCAACTGTTGTTCATTGGAATTTCCAATAGCCAAGTAAAAATTGACTACCACCATTTTTTACCTCTCACCCCAATTCTATAAGTGGCTATGTTTTGATCCATCTGATCTGCAGTTCCGCCCATATACTGGTTATTTTGAGGAATAAGTTTAGGGCGACTTACATTTATATGTTTTTTATGTTTTTGTGAATATCTTCTTACACTTGATACATTTTCAGTGCCGACATCAGTGGAAGCCATTGTATAACAACTGCATTATCCATCCATCTAACCAACAAAATACCCTTATTTTTTTCTATTGCAGTTTCAAAACTTCCACATTCTTTTTTTGAAAATTTTTTGTTGTCGGTCAAAGGACAATTTTTTTGTATTCTATTCTGCCGTATAGTACCAATCGCTGAGTAACCCAAATATTTGACATAATTAAAAACATTTAACCCAGTAAATAAGTTATCCATGTACAATGAGAATGGTAAATTTTTTTTAGACTCGGGTAAGTCTTCAAGCATTAAAATAAGGGGTGATACTGCCTTTCCAAATATTGAATTATATTTTTCATTTTCACGAGGATCTTTGCCTTGATACAATTCAAAATTTACAAGATAACCATCATTCGTATTTACACACCACATTTTGTAACCAAATCGTATTGGTTTGCCTCTATAATAAATTGCTTACATCCATGCTTACCAAAGTACTTCACCATTGATTCGTCATAAGCAAGATGTTTTTGAGGTACAACATTTCTAAACATTTATTTTTTATCATATTCATAAGAGGTCTAATTTTCCAAGCCTTATCTTTAGCATCAATTTGTGTATTATCAGCACAATGAATAAAGCGACATATTTGCTGCAAAAATCTATCACGGCGCATTGCATTACAGACAGCTTCGGTTTTTATATCATCCATAGAGTCCCAAAACGATTTTTTTGAAGGTAATTTATTATACCCGCTAAGGTATAAAATACTTATAAAACATCGAATTTCATCATGCGTTATATGTGGATCTGGACAATTTAAAAAAAGTGCATAACTAGTTTCATCCACAAGATAATTAATTATGTCGTAATCCAAAAAAGTTTCAAAAATGTCTACTATAGATAAGTTTTTATACTTTGAAAAATCAGGTTGAGGAAACTTCAATTGAAGCTCTTCAAAATCTCCCCCTTTTATCCACGTAAAAGATTTCTTACCAGTTTTTATTTTTTTCATCCATTCATCTGTACTTTTTGCGCTTACATGTTGATATTGTTCACTCGATGTCCCAGATTTACTGGCTACTGCTCAAACTTTCTTCAGGATAAATGTTATTATCACCAATACCACCGTACCTCTTATTATTGGC
This sequence comes from Nasonovia ribisnigri, assembly GCA_027563435.1. Taxonomy (NCBI): domain Eukaryota; kingdom Metazoa; phylum Arthropoda; class Insecta; order Hemiptera; family Aphididae; genus Nasonovia; species Nasonovia ribisnigri. The sequence goes on along the minus strand of JANEHU010000963.1, from coordinate 156,843 downwards.
TAATTTAATTTCTGCTTTGGATCGTAATTGGCGTGCTGATAAGTTGTCTATACTTCACCATTGTTTTCATCTCTTCATCAGTTTGAACACACGGTTCCGGTGGTTCGATAAATATCTCATCTGCATCTATGTCATTATATAAAATGTCTAATGCCTCAGACAGCGAAAATCCAGTTCTGTTGAAAAATAAAAATTATATGTAGTACCGGCGCCTAGCGTTACCTTACGGTAACATCAAACTTTTAACTTTCATAACTTATTCAATACTGAATAATATCACACTTTATTTAGTTAATATTAATCCTTATAATAAACTGAATATATATAGATACAAATTGTATTTGATTCATATATTTAAAACATAAATAATTTGTTTACTCGAAATTGAAATCAAATTTTTATTTTTATGCTTCACGAAATAATTTTCAAACTAAATTGAATTTGTTGATAAATAATTAATGTTCACATATAATATAGATATTTGTATATAAAATTAATCACCGGGCCATTATTGAACGATAGTGGAACTGGATAACTCAATAAGTTTAAAAATAGCATGCGTTCAAACACAACTATAATTGTGTTACCATACGGTACGCTAGTCCTTAATGGGTTAAATTAAAAAAGTAAAAAATTAGCATTTTAAAAAGAAAATCGTGTAGGTACAACTCCGAATAACGCTGTATTTACTACAGTTTTTATTTAAATTTTATTATTCTACAGAATTCAATTTTTTTTATTAAATAAAAATAATTTGTACCTATATCCGGTATGATTGCAGTGTATGTTTATTTAATACCACAGTAAAATAGCTTTAAAATAAAAAAAAAATACCATACAAAATTAAAAGTTTTGATGATACATCAGTAAATGTGAGGAAGGTTCGGATTGTTTAGAAAAAAGTTGAATTGACCATAACTAAAAAAATTAAAAATTAGATTCGCCGAAATAACCTAACCTAAATTAGGGTTCTTTTTATAACTTAAGGTAGGAGGTAAATTACATACTATTATATGACGCCGGCCGGTCACTTTTTCACGCGACACATTGTATATATGGAATATTTACACAATACTAATTTTAATATGAATTTCTGATTAAGTTAATGTTTAAAAAAAATTTTTTGACATTTTCCTTCTGCAAATGTTCTTATGACTTTTTCAAATGAAACCTAACACTATACGGAAATTATTGATAGATATGTCAGTTTTGATTCACCCATCATACAGCGATATTTATTTTAATCATATTGACATTGCAGAGCGAGATTGCTCACTTTCACAGTTGGTAACTGGTATACATAAAACAATTTGTAATGCAAATAAATATTTGGATAAACGTCCGAGAGATTAAAAACTATTAAAGACATGTTACGAATAAGTTTCTAACAAATTGGTTTTTTATGTAAAATACACTGCCTCTGTTGTTGTTACCATAATTTTTATTTTTCAATATGTATTGAACAGCACTAGCTGCATGATCGAATTTAGCAACTATAAAATAAAGTAAAAAGCAACATAACTGCAACTTGAATTACTTCACGAGTCATGACTATACCTCGAAATGTAAATCTAAGGTTTGAAAATTTAATTCAAGATTCTTCATAAGTTTGCCTACATTTTTCAAAAAAAAAAATGTCTATCTGAGAATCAAATTAAATTTTTATGAGCGTTTGAAATTAAAATTTTTACAACATTGGAAATTTACTCGGTTTCTCATGTAATGATTTTCTTATTTTGCTGTAATTTAAAAACGAATAACTGAAGATACTTGAAATTTATATGTTTATTTTATCAATTCCTATACTTGATAAAATGTTCAAAATATTTATTTATTTTTTAATATTTCTTAGAGACCTCGTAGAATACTTTCGAGGGCCGCCGGTTGGGCATCACTGGTCTATACATAAACGTTTTTTTTCTTTCTATATATTTGATATATTTAATCTATGATAAGTATTGTAATAAACTAATATGACGATACTTTTTTGTTTGTTTAGATAATTTTGGTATCAAGTGTGTTAGGGAATTCGGTTATATATATTATATTCTTTTTATATAATATTATTCAAAATTGCATAACAATAATATTTTCCGCATTAGTTATAATTTTAGATTCTGAGCGGAGCGATGAATGTATTGATTTTACAATGATGTGTGTTTTTATTTATTTTTATTTTTATTTTTGTGTCTGTCATCACCTATTAAGACAGTAAAAATGCTTCGATTTTCTTCAATTTTACCTTTTCTGATAGGAAAGTGAATCTAGTTGGTACTTTGGGGAGTCAAAAGTTAAAATTTCCCAGTAGTTTTCAAAAGCGCCGTGAAAAACAAATGAAAAATTAAGGAAAAAACGGGAATTTTTACAGAAAACCAATTTTCGACAAAATCGATTTTGGTTTTTGGTATAACTCTAAAAGAAATGACGGTAGATACATGAAATTTTAAATGAATGTTTATATATAAGCATTTTCTACACACCATAGCATTTTCAAAATATTCTGACTATTCTTTTGAGCTGTTAACGGACATTTTCAGTTTCCAATTTTTTTAGTTTTTATTTCTATAAATTTCAATAAAATTTTATTTGTTGGGTAAAAAATCATGGAAATGTAATAGTAGGCTTCTAATATATAGTTTCAAAGGTAGATGAAAAATATTAAAAATCCGTTGTCAAAAAATTTTTTTTTATAGGTAATCAAACAATTTTGACAAAATACGTAAAAATGACGAAAATGTGCAATTTATTTTGAGTTAGAAATTCCTAAACATTTTTCTTTTTAAACCTAAGGTCTGAAAATGTAATACAAAATTCCTCATAAGTTTGCCTAATTTTATCAATAATAAAATGTTTATAAGCGAGTCAAAATAAATTTTTATTAGCATATTAAGTTCAAATTTTTACAAGATTAGATATTCACTCGATTTCTCATGTAGCGATTTTTTTATTTTGTTGCAATTCAAAAACGAATTACTGTAGATGCATGAAAATTTCTCTGTATGTGTATATTAGCATTTTCTATAATCCATCTAATTTTGAATATATTTTTACTGTTTTTGAGCTTTTTACGGACCATTTCAATTTTCAATTTTTTTAGTTTTTTTTTAATATAAATACCAATAAATTTTTATTTGTTGGGTCAAAAATAATGAAAATTTAATACAAGGCTCTTGATATATTGTTACAATAGCAATTGAAAAATATTAAAAATATCTAGGCACATATTTTTTTTATAAGCATTTAAAGTTCGAATTTTGACAAAATTCATCAAAATCTCGAAAATTATCAATCATTAAAATTAAACAATATTATAAAATGGTCAGTTTTTATAACTAAGGATTGAAAATTTAAAATAAAGATTCTAATAAATAGTGCATACTGTAATCAAAAAATCTAAAAAATATTTAAACACAGTTATTTTTTACAGACATTTTAATTTCAAATTTGGACGAAATTACATATTAAAATCAATTTTAACGAGTAAAAGTATATATTATAATATTTTTCTAGCATCACTGATAATTTTAGCTTAATAATTAATAATAGTTAATTTTTTTTTTTCTTTTTTATTTTAAAGCGTACAATCTGTAAATAAATTATTACAATAAGTATACATGCGGAAATATACAATATAGCTTGACATAAACGTGATAAAAGCAGCCACCCAATGGCGACACTTTATGACATGATTAGTCTAAATTTAATTTACCTTATATATTTAGTTAATTGATATTTAAGTCTCTACACCACTTTCTCTTAAGTCGACGAGGAGGGTTACCAGGAATGGTGTCGGAATCAAGGGCAGAGATTAGTGGATTGGAGTGGTTTGTCAGTTGGGAGCGGAAACGTTTATAAAGGGTTTTGGTAGTTTCTTCTATTGTATTAATTTTTAAATCTGAATGAAGGGTATGATTAGTAACGTAAAATGGGGCATTAGTGATTAACCGGAGGGTAGTGGATTGGAAGGTTTGAATTTTGTTTGTGTTTGATTTTTTGGCTGCGCCCCATAACTGAATCCCGTATGTCCAAATGGGCTTTAATAAAGTTTTATATAGAAGTAATTTTGTCTTTATATTGAGTTTAGAGTGTTTACCGAGTAAAAATTGTAGTGATTTTCGTCTAGAATTTAGGAGGATTTTTTTCTTTTTTATGTGGTCTGCCCAAGTTAATCGTTGGTCTAGGACCAAGCCCAAGTAACGAGAGCTCGAGGATTTTGGAATATTCAGGTTGTTTAAATGTATAGGTGGTACAGATCCACGTTTTAGTGTGAAAGTTAGATGGGTAGATTTTTCGTGATTTATTTTTATTTTCCACTTGTCGTACCAAGAAGACATAAGGTCTAGGTGTTTCTGTAGGTTCATGCCTGCAATTATTGGGTCTTTGTGTGTAGAATAGATAATTTTGTCGTCGGCAAAGTCTGCAATTGAGGTGTAAGGGGTTGTCGGTTGATCAGCTGAGTACAGGTTGTAAAGGGTAGGAGATGAAACGGCTCCTTGTGGGACCCCTGCAGAAATTCGGGCCAAGGACGACATTTCTGAACCAATTTTGGTCACAAAATAACGGTCTTCAAGATAAGATTTGTAAAATAGGTAGTAGGGTAGAGGTAAAATTTTTTTTAATTTGTGCAAGAGACCAGGATGCCACACTTTATCAAAAGCTTGGGCTATATCAAGGAGGACTGCTGAGCAATATTCTTTTTTTTCTAAGGAATTAGATATGCAGTCGGTCAGTCTGTGAATTTGGTGAATGGTTGAGTGACGTTCACGAAAACCAAATTGGGTTTGTGGTATAACTGATGGGTTATTTATAAAAGGAGAAATTCGTTTTAACACTAACTTTTCACAAAGTTTACCGAAGAGTGGCAGGAGACTTATCGGTCGATATGAGGACGGAGTATCAGGAGGTTTACCTGGTTTTAGGATTAGGATGATAACTCCGGTTTTCCATTGAAGAGGAAAATGGGAGAGTCTTATGATTGCGTTCAATATGTGCGTGAGGTGTATTATTGCTTTTTTAGGTAGCTGCAGAGCTACTTCTGCCGTAATTAAGTCCAGACCGGGAGATTTTTTGGGGCGAAATAGTTTTAGGTAGTAGTGAGTTTCACTTGGCGAAATAGGTTTCGGTGCTAGGTAAAGTGGAAATGGGGTAGTAAGTGAGTTCACAATATAATCTTCAAATATATTATTGACAATGTCGTGGTGGGGTTGGAAGACTTGAAGCAAATGAGATCGAAAAATTTCAGACTTTTCTGCATCGGTTTTGCACCAGGTATTATCTAATCTTTTTATGGGGGAGTTTGTGGTTTTTTGTTTCAGACAGCTACGAGTTGCTCTCCACAGAGAACCATTTTGCGATGTAAGCGAAGAAACCCAAGAACTGAAATTATCATTTCTTAGTTGTTTTAAGATACGTTTGAGCGAAGAAGTAAGGTTGTTGTATGATTGTTTATCAGACGGGAGACGGGTGCGTTGCCAGAGGGATCTGGCACGTCGTTTTTTTGCTATGAGCTCGCGGACATGAGTCACAATAATTAAAAACGAAAATAGAATAGGTAATAAAACTTTAATAATACCTGTTTCTATGGCAAGGTAATCTCCATGATACATATTTGAAGATGAACGAATTGGATAAAAATCTATGTCAATAAGTTCAATATTGATATGATAATGTGATTCCGTATGTATTATCCAAGTTATATTGAGATTCGGTTCATAACCATGAGGATAACCAGGACTTGTAATAGTCACACTTGTATTAGAGCTCGGTGATAAATAATATTCAAAACTTGTATTATTTACTGTAAATGATAAAATTGTGTATTAATTATATTTTATATTAACTCATTATATTCATACAATATATTATTGATGTAAAATAATGTACTAATATAATTTCACTTACAATTATATTCCAACATTGGATATATTTTGTTCGAATATAGAGCATCTATTTGTGTCCACGATAGTAAAAATCGAATGCCTCGAATTCTTTTCTGCCCTGCTTTCAATCGTATGAAAACAGTGTTATCGCTCGATATGATAGTTTTGTTCGATTCTATATTGTCATTTGTAGAGCTTAGTTCAAATAAAATTAAAGTTTCAACATTACTTCCGTCATATATCTAAAAGAACAATTCAAATCACGAAGTTATTTAAAAAAACTTAAGATAACAACAATAATATGTTTACTATTGTAGGTAGTTACTTAAAAATATTAACTAACTTTTAATTCGTGAATTTCAGAAGAAAAAATAAAGTCGTTCATCACAATCTGAATTCTTTTTCCTAGATCTACCATTATTGTCCACGAATAATCTTCACTATCTCTGTATGGTTTGGGATACATTGGACTAGAGATTTTTCCTGACCGCTGTGATTTGTAGATTTCAGAAACTAGCATACAAAACATTACAAATGTTGTAAACTAATCAGTTAAAAAAATTGTATTTCTATGATATTAATATTACTATATTTAAAATCTGCAGTAAATCCTTTAGCTGAACCAACAGAATTGGAACGAAATTTGACCCAGAGTGTCGAACCCGAAGTAACATTAGATGGGAAATTTGGTCCACAAAAAATACCTAAAACTGGACCGATAGAATCTCCTTCTCTAACTTCCACATAATCTTCATTGCAAAACTCGTCTTCTTCTAATTCAAAAGCGATGAAATTCAAAGACACAAGATTTCCAACGGAGGACTTCAATATCCAAACACATTCTGAATCTCTAAAATAATTATTTGGATAGTTAGGCGAAGAAATCGTTCCTCTTATGGTGTCATAAGTTCCGCCGCATGCTATTTAAAACAAAACAATATACTAGTATATTTAAATCGCTTAAGTTATGTCATATGTTTATACTAACCTACTGATCTTACAGAATACAGAGCTGTAAATGAATCCAACGCACCGGAGTTATCTGTGAACTCTATACGCATAGCCGGTCCATTACTGACAATAGGTGGTGGTATCGGATTTGACTTACAAAATTTAGTTATTTCAGGTGCATCTGATTCTGGGCCATCCAAAATTCGAAATATTGTATGAAATAAATCATTAGAACACGGGCGATCAGTTATATTTGAATTTTCTACTGTAATATCTTCTACATAATGTACTATGTCTATATGTGTAAACGTTAAAGTGACTTTTGATTGAGGGATATCAGATATAATAGTCCAAGTACAGTTCTCGAGTTCACCATTTGTAAAATATGGATTGTTAGTTATAATCCCCGAATCATTTGTAATTAATTTTGCACCACATGCCTAAAAAATAATTTAACACATTAGTATGCAAATTGCATTCATTATAACTAATAAGAATTACCGTGGAGTATATTGCTTTGAATCCTTTCGCTTGGAATTCATGTTTACTAACTTCAAAGGATATAAGGAGTTTGTTTGATGAAGAAATAACAGGTGGTGGTATACTGTTTCCAGAGTGATTAAGGAGTAATGAGCCATGCATATTACCATCATATACTAGGACAATATCATTATTCCCATGAGAAGAACTTTGAGTACTGAAGTCGATGAATGTAAGATTTATCAAATGAGTTTCTGCTATCTCAATATTCCACGTACATGAACTGTGAGAATCATAGCTCTGTGGGTAATTGGTAGTATGGATAACTCCCCGAGGAGCAGTATACATTCCACCACATTCTATAAAAAAAAAGATAAAAAAAACCATTAATATTAAAATAGTAATTTGTTTAGTTTTAAATTATAGACAATCAAGTTTATAGATAATGTAGTATAATTGATCACTTGTCATCAGATAGAAATTTCCAAGAAAAGATTCGTCAAATTTTCCAGTATTTATGGTTAAGAATTGAAAAAATCTAGTTTATAGGAATAAAAATATGTTTGGCCAACATTTTATTATTATTATTTTTAATTTATAAATATAATTATCCTATTTTGTTGATGAAGAATTATTAGGATATCTATATTAAATACACTTATTTTAGGTACATTTTTTATTTCAGTCAAGTGTGGCCTACAATTTATGCTAGCTCTAAAATTATTTATGAAAAAATTAATTATATTGAACTCTTTGTATGAAAAATTGTACCTTATAAAATTGTGTACTGCCACAATTGTAATATAAATTGAGCTTACTTTTTATATAAATTTACATAAAATATTTCTAGTTACCATATAACATGTTTATTTATCAATATACATCAATTAAGATAAATTTAAATATACCTTATAAAAAATATAATAAATCAGATAATTATATAATAAAATTATCATTTTAAATAATTATTGAAAAAAATACATACTCGATTTAATCGTTCTGTATGTAGCTTTGAAACGTTTTCTCTGAGACACGTCAACTGATTCAAATCTAACAAAAACTTCATTTCTACTAGACGTCAATGTAATTGGACTTGTTTGTTTATGGCATATTCTTAATAATTCCGATGCTGAATCATCATATCCATTGTAAATCTATGAGAAATATAACAGTTTTAAAAATTAAGTATACTATTTAAAGAAACCTATATACATACAGCTATGTAGTCAACTAAACAAGATCCTGAAATTTCAAACCATAAATCTTCTATAGTTATTTCAACAATATGTCTATCATCGACGATAATATTCCATTCACAAGTTGTACTCAAACTATAAAATCTAGGATATTCGGGTGATGTGAATTCTCCTTGCAATTGATTTAACACTCCACCACAACCATATACTATCCATTCGATACGAAAATTATTTAATTTATTTCTAAACATATTATCTTTGTAGGAATCATACGTGATTTTAACGATATTCTTAGTTGAAGATATCAAGGAATGAGGTTCTATGGAACAATTATTTTTCCACAAAACAGTATTTATTTCGTTCCTGTTTGCTCCTTCAGTTATCTATGATTAAACATATAAATTAAAGTCAATTAAGAACCATAATATTTTTTGTGCCATATAAATGTAATTATACGTACAATCAATTTAGTATCCGTACATTGCATTTCAAACTTAAACCGTGAATGAAAATCTGATAATATACCAGTGCTTGGAAAAAAAGGATATCTAAACAGATGAAAAATTCAAAATTGCCTTTTAATTTCTAATAATATAATTGTTGTTTTAAATATTACTTATATATTCTTTAAATGTTTAATTTAACATTTTTGTGTTAAACTGAAATTTCCCAGTTAATGTAATACAAATAAATATTACAGGATATAACTATCCTTGCGTTAATTAATTTTTGGAAGGATAGTGAAACTATTGGGTACTTTAGGGATTAAAAGTAAAAATTCTCAATAGTTTTTACAAGCACAGAGAAGTGCGAGATTTGGTAAAGTTGAGGTTTATATGGAGAAGGAGCGGAAAAAGCTAAAACTTTTCAAACAAATACTTTAAATACGAAAACAGGAATAATACTCCAGTTGCGATATCTCTCCAGCAAAATACAATTTAAAAATAAGAATATACCGGTATTAATTTCACAAATTATACGATCAATTAGACTACGCTAGCTATTCAATATTTGTAGTTTCATAATGCTCGTAGGTATATAAAATGTATGAGCATATCGATGATAAAAGTAGCCACAGAAGAATCTAGATGCGCGGTTAAATTCGATCATGAAAAATCAGAAGAGTTCCAAACCGCAACAGGGTTATAACAAGGTAATATACTTTCACCGTTACTCTTTAACCTAGTACTAGATGATGCAGTGAGGGAAGTACAAGAAGAATATCAAGGAATCAACTATGTCCGAAATATTCTCCAATTCGAAGACCGAAACAGAGATGGATTGACGCAACAAGATATTTTTGATTCCAAATAAATAATTCCTTATAAATTTAACGAAAAACTCACGCTAATGAAGATTTTACCAAACTCATAGCTAACGTAATATAGGTGTACAAGGAGTTATAGCAGAGGTATACCTTTTGACAAAAGAACAACAACAAGTCGTTCAAATTTAGAAATTAAAAAAATACGCTGGATTTTTGACAATATAACTTATAAGAATTTACTAAATAATTCTGAGAAGACAATGCGGACTATATATTATTATTATTATATTATCCAAGAATGTTTTATAATTAAATAACTCGTATTTTACTATGAGTAATTTATTTTTCTAATACTTAAGTAGGTATAGTTAACAGAACAATTAATCGAAAAACATCGCTACAAAACTAACTTTGTGATTTCCATAATTTGAATTCACATAGAGTCTGAAAATTATAATATCCGGTAATATATTATTTTAATATTTTTGAAATTATTAAGTTTATGTAGTTATAAATTTATTAATTACAATAAAAAAGTTTCGTTTAATTTAATTTCAGTATACCAAATATTTTAAGTAATACCTACTGTGGATTTTGACCCAAAACTACCAATTTTATCCATACGTAATGACTAATGACTAATAAATAATTAAAATTACATAACATCAAAATTCCTCCCAATACAATAAAATTTACCTGAATGGAACACGTGACTGGGATAAACGATTTAGTCTGGTAAAAATATATGGTGAATCTAAACTGTGGTCGTTGTCATCTAGATAGCGTGGTATTCTTATGATACTGGGAACTATTTTAAATTCGGTAAAAGTCATGTTAATTTTATTTCCTTTAGGAGCCACAATTGTCCATACACATGTATCTCCATTTGCATATTCTTCTTTAACTATTTCAATCACACCTTGATATCCTTTTAAATTCACACGGCAGTCTAAAAAAAATAAAGATTAGTTTTTGTTAATACAATCTCTCCACACAATTATTTTCTTTATTATTTAATTCATACGAACCAGTTGCATATGTTAACGAAAAACCTCTTCCTTTGGAAAAACCACTGCTTCTAAATTTAATATACATTTGATTTGATGTCGAATGTACAAACTGAGATAAGCCAGTATCATTACAAAACGTTCCTAATAATTTACTAGCAGAATTTCCACCGTCATAAAACTGTAAAAAATAATTTCTGACAATTTCTTCACAAATTAAAGTACAATTTACAACAAATGTGTTCACACTTAAATTGATAAATTTAACATATGTTATGTTTATTGGGTAGGTGGACAGGCTTGAATAAACAAAATAATAGTTCATAATGGCGGGATCGGGATGGGTTTAATTCCAAAAAACTTAAAATTGGTAAACCCCACTATATATGCTTAAACACAAGAGCCACGACATAAAATATTTTAGACAATAATTTACAATTCAGATTACAATTATAGATTTACCACCTACAAGTTTTCAGACTCAATTGATACATACTTCAAGAAAATCATCTTTACACATTAATCCAGGAACATTGTCTGTTACCAACTGTATATCTAATATAGTAAGCTTTATTTGACTTCCTTGCACCACAGATATCTTGTAAAAACATTCTAATGTTTCTAGTACAGGTAACGGATAGTTAGGAGAGACGATACTTCCTTTACCCGAATTCAATGTTCCACCACAACCTTTTAATTATGATATTAAGTATTATGAGTATATTTAAATTATATATATTTGATAAAAGATACCTCTAGCCATTAAATGCCATTGTATAAAAAAACCTTTACGTCCAAGAGACCCATCAGATACAAATCTAATAAAAAGTGAATTTCCGGCTGAAGATAAAATATGAGGAGTTTTAGATCCACAATACTTCCCAATTAAAGGTGATGCAGAGTATCCACCGTTTCTTTAAAAATGTATGTTTATTACACGTCATATTAATGATTCATAATTAAATTATATAGATACATACCGAATTTCAACAAAATCAAATTCACACTCAAAATTTTCTTCAAGATCAAATTGAGTGATGTTTAGCTCAATCTGATTTGAAACTGGTACATTTATGGTCCATATACAATCCATTAGTTTAGGATAGTCATCTGGGAAATTGGGTGACATGATAAAACCTTCTGAGGTGAAGAAGTTTCCACCACATGCTGCATAAATATAAATCATTATTTATGCGAGAAATGTATCTAGGACTGAACATACCTTGTGTTTTATTTAAAGAAGTATAATTTAACATAAACCCATCCAGTGCTCCTAAATGATCAGTATTGAAAACTATTGTTAGACGATTACCTAATGAAGTCAATACAGGTGGAACTTTAGATCCACAGTATCTAAAAATTATTGAGTATCAATTTTAAATATATTTTTAAAGGCATTTAATTTTCTATTCATTGTATTTGAATAATATGACCATATGTGAAACTATTCAGTCAACTACTTACTTAGCAATTTTTGATGCGTTTCCTTGAATACTATTATCATAGACTTCAACATAATCATTATTACAAGTGAGATGGTTATCCAAGGAAAATGATAACCAATTTAATTGTATTTGACTGGATTCATTTACAGATATAATCCATTTACACATCTGATTTTTTAAATATTGTTCCGGATTTTTTGGCGATTGTATGATACCAGACGGTTGCTTCAATATACCACCACATGCTAAGGTATAAAAAAAATTATAATTATAATTATCATAGATATTAGTTTAATTCAGTAATACTATTGTTTACTTATATCAATGGTTGAATAGTTAGCTCGAAATCCTCTATTAGAATTAATATGTTTATACGAGAATTTTAACCACATATAATTATGTGTTGATAGGTATGGAAGTTTAGGAAGTTTTTTAATATTTCCACATAACAATGCGATTATAGTTGAATTCGCATTGTCCCCGTCTCTGATCTAAAATTAATATAATTTACACTCATTATCAATAAAATGTAGGTACGATACAAACTCAGAACTCGTGATGGTTTTAGGGTACGAAAAGTGTAAATATATTAATCAAGACTCATTTAAATTCTTTCAATTTATATAACACATTACGATTAGATTAAAATAATTATGTACATTATAATATATAATGAATAATACACAGACTTATGCTAAAATATGAATTTATTTACTGACCTAAATGGTTCAAAATTTAAAACAAGAAAATAATATAATATTTTACAATAGTATCATGGATTTAAAAAACCAAATTTTCAAACACTTTATGTGTATTGTGTAAAGTTAAATAAACTTAATGTCTAAAATAAATCTACAAATTGTAGGTAGGTATACATATTTGACATCAAATACATAACTAAAAGGACGTGATACCCGCATGTGTTATCTCTGTCTTACAGGTGCGTAACATGGCAAATGTTACGCTCTGCAAAACACATATAACTCTGTTAGTTTTAAAACTAGAGTGAATTGACCTCTTATAAAATCTAAAGGTAAGATTATCGCATAATCAACCTCGTAAGTTGTTTTATTATATTTTACTTTTAAAGCGAGTTATGAGTATTTTAAAATTAAAGATTGTTTGTACATCTTAAAATACTCATAACTCGCTTTAAAAGTAAAATATAATAAAAAAAAATCCACGAGGTTGATTAGACAATAATCTTACCTTTAGATTTTATAAGAGGTTAATTCTCTCTAATTTTTAAACTAACAGAGTTACAGGTGTTCTGCCGAACGTAACATTTGCTATGTTACACACCAGTAAGACGGAGACAACACATGCGGAAATCACGTCCTCTTAATGAATGATTGTAGAGTTATACTTAATTCAACTACTACTATTGTATGTACGAAAAACAACACTTGTTATTGGTAAAAATGTTTTTTGTATATTGTCATGAACATGTTTAAATCAGATACACTTATAATACATATCTGGCAGAGGACGCACTAACGACACGACGGAGGGGCGCACAAACGAGATGACGGGGGCGCACTAACGATATGACGGGGGCGCACTAACAAAACGACGGGAGAGGGAGCCTTATCGAACGGGGTGTCGACCGATGCAATGCCGGAATTACTCTGACTATTGCACCATAGGGAAGGTGGACTGATCGGAACAATGCCAGAATAACTCCGACTATTGTAACATTGACCGAGCCACAAGCCGTCCGACAAGGTGGGGGGAGTTTGTCTTTCCTAATCGCGCAAGTCTGCCCGGGTGGGTCTTGCTACGAGTTCGGAAAGACAAGGAATGAATAGCATGGTCGTGTCGTTGGGCCTTTTATACCTGGTTTATCGGCGATTACACCGGATCGGTCCCGTGTTCTGTGACAGAACCTACGAGACCGGACCTGGTGAATCAGTGATTACACCGGGCCGGTCTCGTGTTCTGTGACAGAAAGCACGAAACCCCCATAGTGCAATCGCCGATGAACGTACGAATATAATAAAATTTATATAATAATTAACATGCATCAAAATGATAATACTAATAACATTATAAAGAATATTATTTTAATGAGAATCATGCAATTAATTAATTAGAATAATAATAATAGTAATAATAATAAGAATCATGACAATAATAATCTATTGCGCCGCGGCCTTATTTGCACACAGCGATAACAATTATAATAATAATAATAATAATAAGAAGAAGAAGAATAATAATAATAACAATAATAATATGTTATGCGTGGCTTTATTGCACACAGCGCAAACATCACCGCCCACTTTGAAGGTATCTTCAAGAAGATGGAAAGGGGCACAATTTAACAGCTGGGCGAACAAAAGATCCGGTGGCAGTATCCACTGTTGCAACCCGGGTTACTCCATCTGAGCCTGGATGGAGTTGACGGATTCTTCCTATTGACCATTGTAGTGGATGCGTGGTTTCTCGAATAAGAACGAGATCACCAACAGCTAACTGCTTCCCGTCAGAGCACCATTTTGATCGAACCTGAAGTGTGGTGAGATATTCATTCTTCCATCGAGACCAGAAGTGACGATGAATATCTGATATAAGACGCCAACGAGTCAGTTTTGATAGCGGTACGTTGTCTAAGTTGGGATCTGGAAGAGACGTAGATGGTTCCAGTGTTAAGAAGTGGCTTGGTGTAAGAGCGTCGAAATCTGATACGTCATTGCTTAAGGCACATAGTGGCCGCGAATTTAGCGTAGCTTCGACTTGGGTTAAAAGTGTCATAAACTCTTCAGCCGTCAACTTATGGAGTCCAATAGAGCGAAGAATAAGCGACTTAGTGGATTTCACCCCGGCTTCCCACAATCCCCCAAAATGAGGAGCCGAAGGAGGGTTGAAATGCCACTTTATGCTGGAGGTGGCCAGATGGGCACGTACACGAGTTTGAAATGATTGTGAGTTAGTCAACGTTTGTATTGGGTTCAACAGGCGTGATGCTCCAACAAAGTTAGTACCGTTATCACTGTGAATCTCATTCACTGGACCGCGACGAGATGTGAAACGCGTTAAAGCCAATAGGAAGGTTTCTGTTGATAAATCAGAACTCAATTCTAAGTGAACCGCTTTCGTATTGGTGCAGACAAACAGACAGATATAGGCCAACTTTGAACTTGACTTACGTCCTACATGACTCTTTAACGTGATTGGTCCAGCGTAATCTACACCAGTAATGGAGAAGGGTTTAATTTGTTGGACGCGGTACTTCGGAAGCGCAGCCATTTTTGGTTGAATGGATTGTGGCCTCGTACGGAAACATGCAAGACAATGACGCAAACGTGAACGGATTACTTGCCGGGATGACTGGATCCAAAATGTTCGTTGTAAGTGAGTTTGGAGAGCAGATGGACCGGGGTGTTTCAATTTGCAATGGTGTTGGTCAATGATCAGATCTGTCAATCGATGATGTGACGGTAGGAGGAGCGGATGTTTCTGCTCATATGGAAGATCGGCATTCTGAAGACGACCGCCCACTCTGAGAAATCCAGCACGATCAATAAATAGGTCCAATTTACGAAGTGGTTTGGAGCAGGGCAAGTGTTTCGTAAGTAGCGCGATTTCGTCCTGGTACACGGATTGTTGTACAGAAAAGATAAGAGCAGAAAGGGCGTGATGTAGTTCATCCGCGTTCAGACCTGTTGTGGTTTGTTGTTCCGGTTTTTTAACCTTTTTTACGCGTAAACAGTATGCAACAATTCGAACAATTTTGTTTAGCGACGAAAAACGATCTAGTAATTTTGTGGTAGAACAACTTACGACCATGAATACACCAACAGATTTTCTAACCTCAATATCAGGAACTGTATCGCTGGCATCTTGAGGAACGTCAAGAAAAGCTGGCCATTGGTCTGGAGGTTTTAATAAGAATGGTGGGCCAGTCCACCATAGAGCATGATTTATGAGATCTGACGGATACAATCCACGAGATGCACAATCAGCGGGATTGCTGAGAGTTGGGACGTGTCTCCAAATAGATGGAGATGTCAACTCTTGTATTTGACTTGTACGATTTGCAACAAAAGTCGTCCAACGATGCGGTGACGATCGAATCCAAGCAAGGGCTGTGGTAGAGTCAGTCCACGCAGTGAGTTTATCGATGTGTAGACGATCTTGAAACGTTGAAACAGTGTACCGAAGAAGTTGTGCTGCAAGAACTGTTCCACATAATTCCAAACGGGGAATGGTAACATGTTTTAGAGGTGCGACTCTGGTCTTGCCTGTAACAAGATGACAACGGACTGAAGTAGCAGTTTCGACACGGAGATATACTGCTGCAGCGTATCCTTTTTGAGAGCTGTCCGAAAAGGCATGCAACTGGACTGAGATGGCATCATCTTCAGTAATGCGACGAGGAATAGCAAGCGTGTTGACTAAATGAAGTTCCGACTGATACCTTTTCCATAGAGTGGAAAGGTCGGATGGTAAGGGATCATCCCATTTTATTCCAGAAATCCACAAACACTGCATAAAGTACTTGATCCAGAATGTAGTTGGTGAGAGTAACCCTAATGGGTCAAACGTTCGAGCAAGGTCTGACAACACTGATCTTTTGGTAGGGTTTTTTGACGAAGGTTGCGTGTGAAACGAAAAAATGTCTGCTGATGGATCCCATTTCAGTCCCAAAACATTTAACTCAGCATGATCAGCCGAATTGAACAACAACGACGGGGACATGGCACGCGCCTCACATGGGACTGCTTGAATGATGTTTGTGTTGTTACTAGCCCATTTGCGTAGTTCAAACTTAGCAAGTCCACATAGGTTGATTAATTGGCTTTGGCACTCAAGAGCAAGTTCTTCCGTATTCGCACCAGTAATGATATCATCAACAAAGGTGTCGTGTAACAGCACTTCAGCAGCTACTGGAAATCTCGGACCATCCACCGTGGCTAACTCTTTAACAGTTCGAAGAGCTTGGTATGGAGCTGCAGATGTACCATAAGTGACTGTACATAATCGATACTCTTCAATAGGCGAATCTACGGTGAATCGCCAAAAACTCCTTAGGTAATTTCGATCAGAAGAATCCACGATAATCTGACGGTACATCTGTTTTACGTCGGCCATGAACAAATATTTCCATAGTCGAGCGCGTAATAGAACCACTTGGATGTCAGGTTGTAATTTAGGACCTGTATACAAAAGATCATTTAGAGATGATCCGGTAGTTGTTCGTGCAGAGGCATTAAAAACAACCCGCAATTTTGTAGTTAGACTATCTGGCCGAAGTACACAATGATGAGGAATGTAATAATTATATGGAATATCTTTGTCTTTGGCTGGAATGAGTTCCATGTGGTTATTTGATACATAATCTTGCATAAACTCAACATATTGCTGGCGAAGATTTTGATCTTGACCAAGCCTGATCTCCAACGATCTGTATCTGCGAAGAGCCATGGTTCTTGAATCGCCTAATAAGGGCCGTGGTGACTTGAAGGGAAGTTTGACCATGAACCGTCCTGATTCAAGGCGAGTTGTAGTCTGTTGATAGAACTTCTCTGCAGTAGAGTCATCTATACTGAGGTGATGAGTGGTTTGTAATTCCTCAAGATCCCAAAATTTCTTTATAGTGTTGTCGAGGTTTTCAAAGACAGATATGCAGAATGAATTGAGTGAACCGGAAGAAGAGGATTGAGCTGGTCCGACCAATACCCAACCAAATATTGTTTCCATTGCCATTGGTTCACCATTTTTCCCTCTGTGTTGACCAGTTAGAACGAGAGATGGGAACATATCAGCTCCTAAGAGCAAGTCAATGTGTCCAGGAAGATGGTATGACGGATCAGCCAATGGAAGATTCTCAACATGAGTCCATGTTTCGTGCGTGATTGGAATTTGGGGCGTAAGACCAGTAATGTTTGGCACAATTAATGTATCTACGGACACAGACGGTGATACCTTATTACGAGGAAGTATAGTTATAGTGGCTTTCCCTTTGACTTGAGTAGTAGTTGTACTGGCAAAGGTCGTGATGTTAACGGGTGAATGGAAGCGACGTAGCATTAACAATGACGCAGTCTTTTCAGTAATAAAACTCGCTTGGGAGCCACTGTCCAACAGTGCACGCAGAGAATGCCGATGACCATCAGCGGCGATCACATCAAGCATTGCAGTTGATAATAAGATAGCGTGTTTGGGTACTCCTTTGACTATCATTGACACGGTAGTTGAAGAATCAGCAGGAAGTATATTGACCGGTGTATGTTGCTGTGGGTTTGATCCAGAAGTTGAATTGAAATGTAATAACGAGTGATGGGATCGGTTACAAACTTGACATTTGTACTTAGATGGACAGGCTGCTGATGCATGCCCGGCTCCTAGACAATTAATACAAAGTTTATGTGATTTCGCAAGTTGGAATCGTTCATTAGGTGTTTTCTCATTGAATCGTGAACATTTCCGAATTGAATGTGACTGGTTGCATATTGGACAATTCACATTTAATGGTTGACTGGTGGTAGTTGTAAGTATTTTTTGAAGTGGGCCAGTACGAGGCTTTTCCTGACTTCTAGGCACCTTTGCGAGGTGTGTAGACGGAGTCGAAGTTATAAATACTTCGGCAGAGCGCATGTGCTGACGTAAGAAATCGATAAATTTGGTTAGACTTGGAGAGTGTTCATCTCCCACCGCTAACTCCCATCGTGATCGTAGCTCATAATCCAGATGTTGTTCGAAGATGTATAGCAACAGTGGACTCCACGATCTAGTTACGAAATCTAAATTGTCTAATGCTGCAGTGTGTTCCGCAATGGAATTAAGCAGTGTTTTGATTGATTGCGAGTCAGTGGATTTTACTACATGCTTTTTTAAAAGAGACTGGAAGTGAATGCGGGCTAGATCGCGTTTGTTTCCATAGCGAGACTTTAGAATTTTCCAGGCACTCAAGTAGTTTGATGCTGTCAACGGTAAATGAGCAACCAGTGATAAGGCTTCACCTTGAAGAGAAGTTTTCAAATATTCAAATTTCTCAACATTCGGCAGATCTGGAGCATGGGATAATATTGAGTTAAATAAATCCTCAAAGCCTTGCCACTCTGTTATTACTCCAGAAAATGTGGGGAATGTGCGTTTTGGTAACTGGAAACATGATAAATTTCCAAAAGTACTAGATTGTTGAGCCGTGCTGGAAGCAAAGGATTGAGACATCTCTGCGACTGGTGACAGTGAAAAATTATGAATGTCGGCGAACGCAGCAAGCTCATAAAATATATCTTCAAAGGAGTTGATTAACGAACTACTACACTTATTATCGGTAACATCAACAGGGGCAGTAGCTTGTCCGACGGCCGTTTCCATTATTTGGATGTCCTCATTAACGCAACGACGAATCTCCTTTAATTCAGAGAGCATCTGCTTAATTTTTGCCTGTTTTCCAGTGTTTGTCCGATCATTGTTGTAATCGCCGGAGGCTTTCACAAATGTAGTGACTCGGGTGATCGCACGAATCACGCGAGCTTTCGCATCTATGTAGTGGATTGATTGTGGCATCGTCATATTGATGATTGAGATGAATTGATGACAGAGCCCAGTGAGACTGCGTAAGAGCGACGGTTACTGATCGTAGAGAAGGAATTCAAAGAGTTTTGTGAAACACAGTAAGTTTAATACAAGACTATGCGGAACACTAATTGGCGATATGAAAAAATACGAAGACACTACACGAGTAGGTCACGGTTTGTCGGTTAAATCCGGTTCGAAGGACCAAAAAATGTATGTACGAAAAAACAACACTTGTTATTGGTAAAAATGTTTTTTGTATATTGTCATGAACATGTTTAAATCAGATACACTTATACTACATATCTGGCAGAGGACGCACTAACGACACGACGGAGGGGCGCACAAACGAGATGACGGGGGCGCACTAACGAAACGACGGGAGAGGGAGCCTTATCGAACGGGGTGTCGACCGATGCAATGCCGGAATTACTCTGACTATTGCACCATAGGGAAGGTGGACTGATCGGAACAATGCCAGAATAACTCCGACTATTGTAACATTGACCGAGCCACAAGCCGTCCGACAAGGTGGGGGGAGTTTGTCTTTCCTAATCGCGCAAGTCTGCCCGGGTGGGTCTTGCTACGAGTTCGGAAAGACAAGGAATGAATAGCATGGTCGTGTCGTTGGGCCTTTTATACCTGGTTTATCGGCGATTACACCGGATCGGTCCCGTGTTCTGTGACAGAACCTACGAGACCGGACCTGGTGAATCAGTGATTACACCGGGCCGGTCTCGTGTTCTGTGACAGAAAGCACGAAACCCCCATAGTGCAATCGCCGATGAACGTACGAATATAATAAAATTTATATAATAATTAACATGCATCAAAATGATAATACTAATAACATTATACAGAATATTATTTTAATGAGAATCATGCAATTAATTAATTAGAATAATAATAATAGTAATAATAATAAGAATCATGACAATAATAATCTATTGCGCCGCGGCCTTATTTGCACACAGCGATAACAATTATAATAATAATAATAATAATAATAAGAAGAAGAATAATAATAATAACAATAATAATATGTTATGCGTGGCTTTATTGCACACAGCGCAACACTACTATTTCTTTCTCTAATTTTAAATCAAACATTTAAACACTAGGTATTATATTATAATATTATACAAAAAACATAAGTAAAACTTTAATAGTTTATTATTGTAATTATTATTAAACAATATTAATGTAAAATTTCAAAAAATAAAAATAAATGTTGTCACATAATTTTCAAATTAGTAAATTTTTTAATAAACTACTTTTATTAGCTATTAACTCTGTGATGTCTTCATTTTTGATGTTTTGTAAAATGTCTTTCTCAATATTCATTAATAATCCATTTTGTCTTGCGATTTCTGAGTCTATTTAGTATGTGCTTTAACTTTGAAAACGCCGTTTCACAATGTACTTGCGTGCAAGACAGCGTTAAAATAAACTTATACGCTAAAAATAAACTTGAATGTGCCATGGAATGTAAATTGTAGATTTATAAAACTTTAAAACAACATATAATACAATCTTTACATTTATTTTTGTTTTCATCAATTTTTTCTTCATTGTCCTCATCATTATCGTCATATTGTAATAATTTTTCCTGGTCATCATCAGCAAGTTGTTTAATTTTAGGCCATTTAGAAGCAAAATCTTTAATTTCATCGGTAAATGTTCCTACAGTTAAGCTAGGATCAAATTTGTTTAAAATACTTATTAATTTGATAAGTCTTTTTGCTATACCGATATGGCTTAAATTTAGAGTTGAAACAAAATTAGAGGGATCTAAAATTGAAATACTAGAAAATATTTCATGTTCCGAAAATCTTTGTTGTATGCTGCTTATAATTTGATCATAAATTACATTATATACGTTGATACGATATTTGTTTACTTGGTTTATTGCTGCCATTATATCAAGATAACGATTTTTATCATAGATTACATATTTACATTTTAGAATCACATTTTTGTCTTTTGATGTAAAATAAACTATGGATAAGATATTTCCACTGATTCAAAATATCATCAAACCGGCCCAAATCTTTCGAATTTTTAACGGCCCACCGGGTTTTGCCCGGTAGCCCGCCGGCTCAATCCGGGCCTGCTAACAAATATTATGGGATGAGGGTTTTAGGAACTAAGCCCCTTCAAAAAATAAGAATAGATTATATGGTATATTTGTAGGTATTTTATAAATTACAATATACTTTGTGTCCGCGAAAATAAGGTACAGTAAATAAAGTATAGTTTAATTACCCATATTACTCAGTAGTACTCTATGCATATTTTTGAATTTTGTTTGCAGGACATGCAACTAGATTATTAGATAATTTTCCCACCTCAGTTCCGAGCAAAAATAAAAAAAAACTATTAGATCATCAAGGTCCCACATACAGAATTCTAAAATATGTAGGTATAAGAATAATATGGGTAACTGAGTTATGGAGTTTACCCAGTTTTCACGGAAACACAGTATTTATAATATATATGTTATAAAACATAGGTATTTATACAAAATTACAAAAATACTAGTTAAATACTCTTAAAATAAAAGATACATATATTTTTAAAAAATTTTTAGCTTTAGGAAAAAAACATAAGATTATTAATATGTCTTATGACAGACACGAACAGTTGTTGTCTAGACATAGTACAATATATATTAATTTATGTAGAAACTTTTAGTAATCCACAGAAACAATAGATTAAACTTATTGAAAGGGATGAAGGGGGATGAATTTCAATTTCTAAATTCATACTTTGCATGTGACCATTATAAGAAAAGGTATGGTTCAAATTTCAGGTTTTTAGTAGCCAGGAATGTTGCATTTTTTTTTTGCACACATTTTTTTTCCACCATACATTAGACACATTAACGTAAAAATTGTCCATGGGCTTAAGCACTATCTGAATAGTTTTTCTATCCGTACCAATGAATTCATGCGTTTTGACAAAAATTAAATTATAATACATACATTTTATACAAAAATAAATCCAAACAAGCATTTAAAACTATAAAAAATAAATAATTGTAAAGATGCTAAAATCTATAAATGTTTGCCGAGCTAAGACCCTTAGGGCCCAAGCCCCCCCCTCCCACCCCCAAACGCAATAAGTGTGTCAATGAATTATATTATATTACTATACAATATGATCATATTATAATAATATATTCTATCCGACATCCGTATAGGTAGTTCAATAGTTGTACACGTGTATATCGTACGGCGTAAATATTAATGTAGGTATATATTATAGATAGATTTACAATTAGCATAATAATATTATAAAGGCACGCGGTGGCAAAGAACATATAGCCTAACGCGGTGCAACGTAGGCGGAAATCCGATAACGAGACGGTCACCACGGGACTAACGCACAATAACAATATTATTATGAACTGACTTACGGGTTGGGGCGGTGGCGGGGGCGCGTAATCCACCGCACGCGCGCATAATATTATTATTATTATTATTATAATGAGTAGTAACCCCATGTCCCCATTGTAATCGTCGTTTGTCTCCGCAGACGGAGAGGAGATTGACGTCTTTGATACGGCGATGTCGCGATGAGGAGGCTGAGTGTACCTGTATGTGGTACTATTCTCGCACGCGTACACGCCGTAATATTATGCTATTATTTAACACGTCTTATTATTATTACAATACGCGACGAGGATATGCCTGTATATTATACATTTAAGTTCAGACCGCGTGACGTAGGTACAAGTCGACGCGTGGTATTGCGGTGTGCGTGTACGATAATAATATAATTTTGTAAACGCGTACTTATACAATGTAATAGTATAGGTACACGCACGCAATGTGAGTTGTGTGTGCGCGTGCGCGGGCGAGAGAAGAGAAAACGTGAACAAAAAACATCACTCGACTAGAATGGACTAGTAAAAAAAAATGAATAGTAAAAAGGCACGTTAAACCGCGTATTTGCATAACTGTGGCGAATCCGCGGCGCTTGTATAAAATATAAGGAGACGGAGCGGGCGGAGAACGCGAGTCTTCCGCGGCGTTTCATGCTTTCTTATATATCATAATAATATACCGACAACCGGACTGTCCGGGCGCGTGCCACAATCGGGATTTTTAAAAAACAAAATATTTGTTTTTGGTTTTACTCTATACTCGGCTACTTTCACGCATACACACACACACACACACAGTCGACACATTCTCCGATTTAATTCTATTTAATTGTATTATACTTTACTCGCGCCATGTCCGAAAACGCTGCAGCCATAGATTTGGACCACTGTCTAACGTGCCGTCCGGCCATGGAATCGACCGAATATTCCGACACCGGCGACACCTTTAAGATGAGCGCACTCGACAAGAGGAGATTGTCGGGGATTACTAGGTGAAGAACTATAATGATATGCTATTTGTAATAATCGGGACTATGCATTTATTTAATTATGAAACAAAAAACTTTGGCATAAAGTAGGTACACTTATATTATTATATGTAATCAGGGCATATTTGTTGTCTTTTTCGTGTAACATAGCTATCACGCATGTGATATTTTAATACAGCGCACAAACACGTGGATAGTCTTTAAAAAAAAATTATCGTACATATACAAATTAACCTTTACATTGGTAGCTTTGTTTAAATGTACAAATAATTTAAACATAATTAGTAATTACACAGCTATTTGAAAAAAATATCGGATACATACCGTGGTTTTAACGATAACTATATAACCAATACATTCGGATTAAAGATACATTGGGCACGAAATACCAGACGCTCTTCTTATATCAAAACATTTTTTATTATCTTCTTACTTTATACCATTTAAAATAAAATAATTAAAAAGGTTAGGAAAATAGTAAATGTATGCAATGTTATTCACAATTATAAATTATTTAAACGTTTTAAAAAAAGATACTTAAGTTACTATATCATTATATAGTTGCCAATTGCCAAACCACCTGAGTAACAAATTCTAGACGCTAGTATATACGTTGTTATTTCATGCGAATAGGTTAAAAACACCCATCGTCAATAATGAATACTTGAATATGTCAATAAAATATAAATACACGATACACCTAGCTCGTATCTACTACCTACCTACTTCAACTACTGAACTACCTACATAATACATTGAACTCCATTGTTCTCAACTCCCATTTTCGATAAAATTCCTAATTATATACTTTATATCATATATTGATATTTAATGGTTCCGGGACATTTGCGGTCAGGACATTTGCGGTCGGCACTTTTTTCGTGCCATTTGCGGTCAATTTATTTCTGTTTACCTGTCTATAAAATGTAAGGTGCTATATAATACAATATTATATACCTACTAAAAATTGAAGTAAAAAAAAAATATAATATTGCAAAACAATGTACACTAGGTACAATAACATCCCCAGCTCAAATTTTTCGAGAAGAGTTTACGCCACTAATAGAACAGGGATTAGATTTAGTGACAGAAATTCTGGTTTACTCGTCTATAAAAACAACATTGAATCGTATACGACGTAAATCACTTGGAAATTCGTTGGATCCTAAATTAAGAGAAGATATAATTATACCTTCCGGTTCTGAATTTGTGTTATTTGATGACGGAGAAGAAAATAGAATAATAGGTTTGTGTTCAATTAAAAGATGTACATACAATTAGACGAAAGAATTAAAAAAACATTAGTAGAGTATGAAATAGATAACGATTTAGTCAAATGCTTAAAAAAAATAGCTTTTATTCAAAAATTAGAATAATGTTGTAAATTGTGAATTGTGAATTGTGAATGACAAATATTATTATATATGTGCATTTTTTATAATAATTATAATAAGGTTTTCAAAAAAAAAGTATATGTTTATTGTGTAAGTAATTGACAAAATATATTATTATTATATGAATTATTTATAATAATAATTATAAACTTTTAACACGCCAGTAACAAAACACTGCCAGTCCTAAGCCTGGAAAAGTGTGAAGGGAAGTTTAAATATAACTAAACATATACCTATTAGCACAAAATAAGTATATAATATTATATATAACACCTTAAATTTTATATAGTCAGGTAAATAGAAATAAAATATAAATTGACCGCAAATGGCACGAAAAAGGTGCCGACCGCAAATGTCCTGACCGCATCGGTGCCGACACCATATTTAATATACATTTACTATACATTTAATATTTAGTACATTTTCATGATCATTTTACATTTAATTTTTTAAAAATGTCTTTTGAATATGTGTATTAAAAAAATATTTTTGTTAAATGAGGTGGACTGCTAAAATCAATAACCCCCTTAATCTGGGCTTGGATACATTTCTGAAAAATTATTGTCACAGTTCGTTGAAAAAACATCAAAGCTAATCAAATATTATTTGAACTTAAATAGAAAAAGAGGAAAGTATAGTCTATGTATAATTAATTAATTAAAATAATGTCATAAATTTTTTGCTACTCGTTACACGTTTAATAATTTCGTACCACCCAATGCGAATTTCACAATTATAGTGTGGCGTAGGTACCTATTAAACATACAAAAAAAAAGCCATACTTAAGTTATGCATTCAAAAATCGGGAAATACTTTGCCTTAAAAATTCTTAAATTCGTGAAATTTTGTAAAACTAACTTACCTACCTAACAAAGTAATGAAATAAATTCACTATTATGTATAAACCTATAGGTATATTAAAGATGATATTATATAGTTTGAAAAAATAAATGTTGAAAGAATTAATGCTTAAATAAACTTTCGCGCTGAAATATCACAATATTATAGACTATAGTATTCTCATAATATAGTCTATACTCTATACTGTAGAGTCTATTGACATGACATTTTGACTAACCCATAATTTCCTCTAATATGCAAAATTGCATGTATTCATGTGCACTAACTTCTAAAATAATATAATAATATGATGCAAAAACAAGCATCGACGATATTTTAAGAGATTAAATGTGTACAAACCTATACTGTTTGAAAGATAATTTCACTATAATTATAACCGATCGGCTGTCAACTTATAGATGTTGGCCTATAGTAGAAGCAGCCCGCAGCTGTTATGTGGCTCACCTACGTCCTGTTCCAACTTCCGGCTGTTTTCGTACGGCAGCGGGCAGTACGTCTGGTACGACGCGTGGGATAGGTCGCGGTAACGGGCGCCACAATAATTTATTTGTTATTCGATAACCACGGTAGGTAGCCCGGTAGGTACCGTTCGCCGCGCCAGCCCGGCGGAGTTAATAACCTGTGTATAATCACAGAACATAATATTTTGTATATTGCATACCAGCAGGCTACCTATATATATATTATTTATAGTATACCTAATATTATTATTATGCCGCAGGTAAGTTGTTCCGTGGCTGGCGGCCCGTTCGATGACGACGTTATCACCCTGACGTGATAACGTCGTCTCGTTACTTCCCCGTTTTAATTTTATTGATATTCGTTGCGGACGGTTTTTTCGCATTGTTGATTGTTGTTTGTTTCAGTTGTTTGTTCACGTTTTCGCTCGTTCGCAACCGTCGTTGCTACACATTATTATTATAACTATCGTTGCATTATATTAAATTTTGATATTATTATTCTCAACACACTCGAAACCGTGCGCGCGCGCACACTCCCCCTTGGGGGAAACTTTTGTCCTACCGAATAGCGGATTATTTGGCCGTTTGCGTTCCGAGTTTCCGACACTATGTACTACTTGCGGTGCGCAGAGAATTTCACACAAGAAACATTGTACGTATTCGGTATTTACGGCCCCCTGACCTTGGGTTCCTAGGCGTAAACGTAAATTTTTCATTTTTCTGCCATGTCTGTGGGTCAGTAGTCATTGTAGGTAGGTGAAATCACTGTTTGAAAATTTTTACGTTTAAACTCGTACACGATGATTAGACCGATTGTGCGCTCCACCGCCCTAGCGGTGCCACGAAAACTGGGGCCAAAGAAATTCTATTCCTCTAGTGTTAACGGTGATGGGCCTAAAGCGTCTGTCAAGACGAGAGCGGCGACTATGTTAAAATATATTTGGTAAGAGTCCGCTTTGCAGATGCTTATGATGCCCTCAGACAAGTAACGATTAAATGACATACATCAATTACCTAATAATAGTCAAGTATGTGTATGTCTACATTAACTGTTTTATGACCACACGGATCATTTCATAATTAGATTATATATTTTGCTCATTTTTTTATTTTGTGTTTAACAAAAAATAAGATATATTTTTGTAAACATTTCTTGTTTTTAGTTTGGTTTGTATATAAGAACAAATTATATATTTTATTCCAAGTGTAGCATATTATACCTTTTCCACTAAAAATGCCTTGTCAAACGGTTGTTTATTAATATTGTAGTAAGTGTAAGTAATATTGATTCCATAGAAACAATTGTATAAACCTGTAAATCATTTTCTTTTCTAAGCTCAATTTTATAAATTTACCTATAAGTAAATATAATTAAATAGGTGATGACTAAATTTATATATTCATTATTTCATTATTAATAAATTATTACAGGATGGGAAGTTTTACATCTACCGTGAAAATTGACAATGAAGATTCCCAAGACAGAGATTTACAGTTTGACAATCATATGACCTATCAACAATTACTCGAATATTGCCGTACTCACAACAATCAATGGCCTAACTCACAACTCATAAAAAGAACATTTTCGTCAATCCCACATGGTAAGTTTTACATGATTTTAAATAATATTATACTTACCATGTATATTATTTATATATCATATTATGTATTGGCCATTCAATTATGTGTAACTACTTACTACTTACAAAAGTAATATTTTATGTAAAATAATTTTTATAAAGTGAAGCTATTTTTAGTGGTTTTAGTGACTAATGAGTAAGAGGAAAAACAATTAAAAATAAATTATTTACATTGTTATATTTTATCAATTATCTAAACCAACTACCTATTTAATTTTAAATGAAATAAAAATAAAATAAATATTTTTTATTAACAAATTATATTCTAATGCCTAGTTAGTTGTTTACAACTTTAAAAGAAAAATACCATTATCTATATAGTTGTATAATATTATTATTTATTATCATTGCTGGGATTACTTTTTTAGACTTAAAAAAACTAATTTTCTTAACAAAATGTGTGATTGAATAATTTAAAATATTGCCTTTTAGCAAACAATTACTATATAATTAAAAAATGTATTTGTGTAGACCAAGATAGTGTTGAAGGAAATCCTGTAAGAGTACTTCAATGGAACGTTTTGTCACAAGGTAACTAATATTATTAATAGTTCAACATTTCTTTTACTGTGTGATCATTATAATTGTTATTAACAATAAATTGTTTACATATTTTATTTCAGCATTGGGACAGAATAATGATAGATTTGACAGTTGTCCTTTAGAAGCTTTAGAATGGAAACATAGAAGGTGTCACATGCTTGAAGAAATTTTAAGACATAATCCTGATATTATTTGTTTACAGGTACCTAATATTAAAAATAAGAAAAATACATTTTTTTAAATCTAATTTTTTTCCTATTTATTTGGTGTAGGAAGTTGATCATTATGATTTCCTCAGCAGAGCTCTAGCTACGCAATCTTATAGCGGTCTATTTGTACCTAAACCAGATTCACCATGTATGTATATAAATGATAATAATGGACCTGATGGTTGTGCAATATTTTACAAAAATGACAAGTTTGATCTGTTAGAAAAACACGATAAAGTATTGCAAGTATGGACAGTCCACAGCAATCAGGTAAAGTTCAATTATTAAAAATTGCAACTATTTAAGTTTATTTAATACCGTGCATTTTTAAGGTGTCATTACTATTGGTACTTAAAGATAAAAGTACACAAAAAGAATTATGTGTTTCTACGACTCATCTAAAAGCTCGTAAAGGAGCCTTGCTGTCCACCTTGCGAAACGAACAAGGAAAAGATTTGCTACAATTCATATCTTCCCATGCAGCTGGCCGTCCAACAATAGTCTGTGGTGATTTTAATGCAGAACCTACAGAACCAGTTTACAGTACCATGTGCAGTTGTTCTTATTTACCACTAGATAGTGCATATAAGTTGTCTGGCTCCGAACCACTGTACACCTCTTGGAAGATTCGTGGAGGTGAAGGCGAAGTTATGCATACCATTGATTACATGTTTTACACTAAACATAAATTAACTGTTAGTAATATACTAGACATGCCAAAAGAAATAGATATTGGTGAAAATAGAGTACCCTCTATGACTTATCCATCAGATCATTTTTCTTTGATTAGTGATTTTTATTTTAACAACAATACAACACATTTTTGTGAATAATTTTGTTTTTATGATTTTATTTCAACAATAGTATTTATCTGCACTTTTTATCTTAAAAATTATAAGGTAGGCTATTTTTGTTTTAATAAGAAATTGACAATATAATTTATTATAAGTTATTTTTGAGTGGTAAAGTTGACCTTGTATGTTAGTCCTATAATATTCCCATAAAATGTGTGTACTTTATGTATTTGGTTTATACGGTTTAAATATTTATTATATTATTTCTTTTTACCATTTTACCAACCATATTTTATGAGCACAATGAAGGAACTAAACAACCTTAATTTATAAATTTTAATTACCGATTGTGTTTACCAATGAAGACTAAAAAGTAAAAGTATAGTAAACATATTTATTAAAAGAAAAAAGAGATCAAAATATTTTATTTATATTTATTTATAAGATATTATGATGTATTTAAAATCCATATTTATTATTATTTATTTATTTATTTATTTAATTTATGTAATTTAATAAACATCAAATTTGTTGTGAAAATTAATTTCCATTTGAAAGTTATCTATTTTGCCTTATTTCTTAACATGACCTATGACATTGGCGATTGGCAGCAATAATACAATTTATAATTAAAAGTTATTACCATATGAGTAAATTGACGTGATTTTGATTAGTTGCCAACCATTTATGATTGTTATTGTATTATAATTTATTATTAATTTATTATCTTAACAATACAGTACATACATCCAATTTCATCATTCGTCAATACTTTGGACTTCTCTGATCTGATTCTTGATTTATACGATGGTTTATCCATTCATCGGTGTAAAATTTAGGATCTGATATACAAAGAGCTGTTCTTTTGTACAAGTAGTAATGCAAACATGAAGCTGTAATCATAATGTTAAATAAATGTTAATTTAAATTTATAACAATACTATTTATTACATTTTAAATGACATTTTAGCCTTTGGGTACTTCTGGGTTAGCATAACTACAACCGTATCAGTACTTATTCTACACCACAATTGTCATCTTGAATTGTATACCTACTACCCTAACTCTATATTCTATACATGCTATTGTCCATATGTTAACATTTATCTAACCGTTTATTGTAGACTATAAAATCAAAAGTATGATTTAATTTAAAGTTATTCTTGTAATTATAAATTACTGGCAACCTCCAAAACACTGAAATATTGTTAATTGTTATTAATAGTTTATAATTTATTTCTACTGAATGATATTTATGAATTATAAAAATAATGGAAGTCTTATATTCTATAAGTGTAAGTAATCCATATTATGCATATGTGAAAAAAATTAGGTAATCTTGGAACCTATAATCATTTTTTGTGGTACCTAGTCCCAATAACCGGAAATACGTACCACATGTCCACATCATCTATAAAGTAAAAAAAAATGTATTTATTATAAAACTAGATAGGACATGAGGAACTGATGTTTAATGCACTTTTTATCATTTATAATTTATTAACTTAAATTAACCAGGTGGCAGGTAAGACAAAATGAGTACTTGTGATTTAGACTGATTTTATGTTGAGAAAAACATAAAGTTTACTTTACAGACAAGTAGTTATAGTAGACGATGTAGTCAGTGAACACCAAGCTATACTATGTGGACCAAATATTATCTGATCGGACGGTCTTAAGCTATTCGAAAAACGAGTAGATTCGAATTATAAATTATCGTCAAACAAAAAAATTCGAATTTTTTTGATATAGATTGCCGATTGGACCATAATATGGTTAATTACTTACTGAACTTGTGCAGGACAAAAAACACGTAAAGTCCGTCCGGCCAATAGAAATACACCTGTCCCTTGAAACGGTTCGTAAGAGTCCACACCTGCACGAACAGGGTTAGTATAAAATAACCGACGCCTGTGATAATGGTCGACCGGAACTCGTTGAACAGCAGCACAATGAATCCGGCCTGTGGGAACCACAAATCCATCGTAATTTGTTCCACGTGCTTCTTCGAAAAGGTAACACAATAATTATAGGGCTGGGATTTCGATGCACTTTACAACAGTTAATTAAATGGTTTTTATAAAGTTTTCCAAAGCTATGAGTTGCTCGTTTTTTTAACATATTGGTACGTTTCATGTATTTTTGAATAAAAAAAAAAATTTTATTTTTAGTTTGCTTTTTTTATACTATGACATAAAAATCGAGATAAAGAGCTTGGTAACAGAAAATTAAATAAGGATAACTCTTTTTCAGATTATAAGTCCCATTCGCGTAGGTAGCAGTTTTGAAATTGTGTTGTCCTGATACGCTGTACAACTTTTTATTAAATTCAATACTTGATTAAAAAAAATATATTAAGTACATTATATCGAAATTTTAGGGCATAAAAACATTTTTTGAGTTTTTAATTATATTCCCAGCCCTAATAATAATATATTATTTTATTATTCGATTTTGTCACCTGAAATATGTTGGTCTGGAAGAACGTGATGAGCAACACGGCGATGGCGACCAGTTGACCGATGTCTTGGAGCCTATAATATTGCGATAAAAAAACACAAAATCACAATCGGTCAATAATTAAGCTTTAAATCCATTTCTCCTAGACATATATTCGTCATCCTCACACGAAGAGCAAAATCGAAATGCCTGTGTTGGCCAGGTACCGATGGATGAACGTGTTGAACAACAGGTCGACGGCGAGAAGCGCCAACTGGACGACCAGCACCAGGGTGTACCTGAACTCGGACAGTCGCATTCCTTCGACAGGCGTCCCTCGAGTGTACAGTGGACTGTCCACTGTGGACAGTCAAGCTATACAAGAGCTGCTGCTGAACTCGAGCAAGCCCGGCCCCCTCCTCGACCACCGTCGGCGGCTGTTTTTTTATTGTTTAGCCGGAAAACTCGAGGCGGTCCCTATAGCAACGTCTGTTCGCCTTGCCATTCGCGTTTTCGTCCAGTGAACATCGAACAACGTACAACAACGGTAGGTAATAAATACTTATAATAATACAATGTTTTACACATACACACGCATGAGAGAACACATCATGGCATGCATATTACACCTACTCGGTACGCCTTGTGTGTATGTTTAATTAAAATTCAAAGCCAGACGACCGTGTAATGAACTATATAACGTGAGCGAATGGCGAGCGGTGTAGCGATGTTCGGGTAGTAAGTTATGGTAAATAATTATAGGCAGGACGAACACAAACGTGCACAAAGCGAGTACCTACCTACCTATATGTCCTGTGTATCGCACTTGTATGGCTGTATGCCATCTGGCGTGGATAGAATTTAGGAAGAACCGTGGAGGGGGTAGTATTTAGGAACTAGGACTCTCAGATGTAGATGATACCTATTACCTATGTGGTTCCCGGGCGGAAATTAGAAATTCTTGGGTTTTTTGAGAGCTTACTTTGTTCACGCATGAAACAATATTATATTGATGTAGTATATAATAATACCATCAATTAATACGAAATCCTAACCCAACCTGTAGTAACCTAACCGTACAAAAATTCAGAACCAAAAAAATCAAACATTCGTATGTATAGATAAGTTATCTAGGTAGATAAGGAAGAAAAATTAAAAATTAAAATGTAAAAATGACAAAAAAAAAATGTAAAAATTGGTTTACCGAAACTATATGGTATTCGAACTTCAAAACATTCTGTATTAAATACAAAGAAGGGCCACTGATATAGTGCCATATAGAATAGCAACTATTTATAAACAGCAATTGTCATCGTAAATCTCAAAATCCCTATTTGAGCACCTCCCCGGGTTGAACCTACCGGAATTTAAATCATGCCGGAAATCAATTAAAAGCATCAAACACATAAAAAAATTCATCAAAATTGGTCTAGCCGTTTAGGAATCGATAAAGGTCAGAGAGATAAACAAACATTCATATAATTATATATAGGTGTTTATATATTGTTTTTTAACGAAACGTAAAAAAAGACATACCACTGATCGTGGATCCACTATTCTGAAACCAGAAAGCCCACACTATCGCACACTACACGAAAGATAAAAAAAAAGCAGGGAAGTGGTTGTCGCTCATCTGTACAGTCGATTACAAGTGGATCATTGTAATGGATGGTATTAAATTTTAATTCAATGATACAATTATACAATATCATCATAGAACAATATCATTGTATATTTGTATTATTATTGTTAATACGATAGCCGGTAAATTGAATTATATTATTTGTTTATAAAATGTTTTAAGTACCCTCGAATAACGAATACCTAATGCTGTCTTTATGTTTACACCGGGTAAAAAATAATAATGGGTTTTAATATTTACTAGAAATTATTAATGTATATTATACAGTATATATGCGCAAATACTCTATGATAAGTTGATAACCATTGTGACTATAAAATTTATTTTATTATTAATATAATGGTGTTAAAATTGTTAATACATCGTACTATACTACTATTCAATATTTTCGATGAACATTATAGTCCTATCGAAATATTTTCACACGGTCGTTAATAATAAATGTAACTTTATACTTCAAACGATCAAATGATTGAAAACGAAAAACAGAAGATTTACTGCGGATTTGTCTGTTTTTGATAAAGTAAAGTTTGATATTTTTAAATTATAATACAAAACTAAAATAGTTCTTCGTTTAAATATCTAATTTCGTCCAAATTTGAACATAAAATAACTATAAAAAACAGAAAACCCTACTTACGTGGAACCTTATTTTAAATTTTCAATCCTTACTCCTTATAGCTATATAAAAGTTGAACATTTTATAAATTTGTAACTACAGTTCATTTTTAAATTTTAAATTTAATAAATTTTGTCAAAAAACGAACTTTAAATGTTTATAAAAAAAGTTGTGCTTATATATTTTTAATATTTTTCAACTGTGATTGTAACAATATATCAGGAGCTTTGTATTAAACATTCATGCCTTTTGACCAGCAAATAAAATTATATTGACATTTATAGAAAAAAGACAATTGAAAATTGAAAATGTCCGTAAATGCTCAAACCAATCAAAATATTTTAAAAATGTTATCAAGTTAAGAAATTGATAAAATCATCGACCTTATACTATTAGGTATAAGGTATAATAAGGTCCATGGATAAAATAAACATATTGAAGGATCTATAGTTATTAATTTTTGAATTACAACAAAATAAGAAATCATGATGACTGAATGAGAAATCGAGTGAATTTCAAATGCTTGTAAAAATTTTATTGGACTTTCTGGTGGACATTTTTTTTTTAGGATAGACAAAGTTATGAAGAAATTTCAAATTTGTATTAAATTTTAAAATATAATTTTTTATGAATTTCTAACTCAAAATAATTTGCATATTTTCGTGATTTTTAGGCGTTTTGTCAAAATTCGAACTTAAAATGCTTATAAATAAAAATTTTGACAATGGATTTTTAATATTTTTCAAATAGGTATCATTATAATAATATATTAGGAACCTTATATTAAATTTTCAAGCTTTTTTACCCCAAAAAAAAAATCGTATTGACATCCATAGAAAAAAAAAACTAAAATAATGTGTAACTGAAAAAGTCCGTGCACAGTTCAAAACAAATTAAACCTTCTAGTCCACCTACTTACGTGGAACCTTGTTTTATTTTTTCAATTTATAACTACAAAATCATTTTTAAATTTGATAAATGTTGTCAAAAATCGAACTTAATTGCTTATAAAAAAAAATTGTAACAATGTATTTGTATGATATATAATATTTTTAGCTTTGTATTACATTTTCAAGCTTTTTGACATAACGAATAAAAAAAAAATGTTTTGAAAATGTTGTCTAGTATAGGAATTGATAGAATAAATATATGATATAAATTTCAAGTACTTACAATTACTATTCGTTTTTGAATTACAACAAAATAGGGAAATCGCTACATGAGAAATCGAGTGAATATCCAATATTGGAAAAATTTGAACTTCCAACGTTCATAAAAATTTAATTTGACCTTCAGGTAGACATTTTTTTTTTGAAAAAGTTAGGTAAACTCATGAGGAATCTTGAATTAAATTTTCAAATCTTAGATTTAAAAAGTAAAGTTTTTATGAATTTCTAACTCAGCAAAAACGATACTGAAATAATTTTATATATAAATATATATGGATGCAAACCACCAGATCGCGCCAATGATATTTAAAAAAAATCAAATCAAGGAAATGTTATCATAGTAACACTGGACAGTTGGCGTAAAGATAGCGCAACAGGACCCTATAATATCTTTATTCTCTTTGGAAACAATTTAGTTTTATATTTGTTTATTAAAAGCGCCTTTAAAGCTCATCGTAAATATGAAACGTGATAACTGATAACAATGGTGAACACACTTTCCGGGTAGGATTCAACCACGGTCCACGATATTTTAATTTTAAGTAAAAACTTTGAACTATCTCCTCACCTGTTCAACATGGTAAGTCTCCGATCGGCGGTTATTGTTTTAACTTGAACTGTTTTTAAATATTTATTTTAAATATTTTAATATATATAATTTTGTATTGTGTTCCAGAAACCTTTAATGTTACAAGGG
Source organism: Nasonovia ribisnigri (assembly GCA_027563435.1). Lineage (NCBI taxonomy): Eukaryota > Metazoa > Arthropoda > Insecta > Hemiptera > Aphididae > Nasonovia > Nasonovia ribisnigri. Next base: position 120,243 of record JANEHU010000963.1, on the reverse strand, counting down.
CACGAGCGTGCCATTACTCAAATTAAATACAACAGAGAGGGTGATTTATTGTTCTCGTCTGCTAAGGACGTAACTCCAAACGTTTGGTATTCATTGAACGGAGAGCGTCTGGGCACGTACATTGGCCATACTGGAGCTGTATGGTGTATTGATGTCGATTGGAAAACTACAAAATTTTTGTCCGGAGCCGCTGACAACACATTAAGGCTTTGGGATGTTGCTACTGGTAATTATTTTGAACCTTCATTTAATAGCTTAAACGTAGGTAAATAATTTTAAAATTTATTTGTAGGTGTGGAGATCGGTAATATTAGTAGTAATTCGGCTGTGCGTACATGCTCGTTCAGCTATTCAGCTGATCTCGCCAGCTACTCAACAGATCAGGCTATGAAACAAGATTGTGAAATTTTTATAGTGGATGCTCGTGATGATGAATCTTTTAGTAAGTTATTTTTCTAGTTATTGTTTTTACAAATGGAAGATATAACATTTAGACTCTACAAATTAAAATAAAGAACTAAAATTTTTATTTTTAATTGCAAGTTCAGAATTCAAAGATTTACTCAAACTAATTCAATGGTTTATTGTAAAACAATTGTAAGTTATGTGTAGTAACATGCAAGAATTAAATTAAAATATAGATAAATCAGTACAAAATGTATTAGGTATTTTAGATGGTTAATAATTTATAACTAATGACATGATAATAAGTATGCACACTAGAAAAATTTCTGTATTTTACTCATTTAAACGTATTTATTAAATAAACATATATAAGTATTTAATTATTAACCATTATGCTGTAGAAAGCAGCGCCCCAATTTTGAGAATGACTGTGCCAGATTCCAAAGTGACTTCTTTAATTTGGGGTACATTGGACCATACAATAATTACTGGACATGAAGATGGTGCCATTACTCAATGGGATTTGAGAGTATGTATAATCTATATTCTATAAGAAATACATTTATATTATGAATATTATACCAGCGGTTCCCAACCTTTAGTTAAACTTAGCATAATACTTTAGTATAACTTTAGTTATATAGACCACCAATTATGTAAAAAAAAACCTTTGAGGCCTACTTTCCTAATATACAGGTTTTAAAATATAAACAAACTCAAAATTTAAGATGATACAAGAAATATAAACATGTATAAAATCATAGAAACCTCAATGTTGATGCCAATTAAAATTTGCTGACCCTTGGCTGAGGCTCTCAACCAGCGTCCGCGGCCCAATATCATATTGCCCGCAGCCTATGGGTTGGGAACCACTGTATATTCAATCAGGTCTCAATAACTCAAATTTCAAAAAGAATAACAGTACATTTTTCTATAATAACTATATTATAACTTGTTTAACTACAATAGAAAAGAAACAAAAAAATCAAGGTTTTGAGGTTTTTGAGTTATATAGACTTTTCCGTGTATAGGTGTATATAGTAATTATGTATATTATAGACTGGAAAGAGCATAGAATCTGTTAAAGACCACCAAGGATCAATTAACGACATGCAAAAGAACCGACAAGGTACTATGTTTGTTACTGCATCAAAAGACAAAACCGCAAAATTATTTGATGTTGATGATTTATCGGTCCACAAAGTTTATGTGACTGAACGACCTGTCAACAGTGCTTCACTTTCACCTACATATGACCATGTAAGTATATATATTTTGTAAATTTTGTCAATACATTACATTGAAAATTTTAAATTTTTGTTCTTTTATAAGGTGGTATTAGGTGGTGGTCAAGATGCTATGGATGTAACAACAACAGCAGCACAAGCAGGAAAATTTGATGCCCGATTCTTCCATGTAATTTTTGAAGAAGAATTTGCAAGAGTAAAAGGTCATTTCGGTCCAATAAATTCTTTAGCATTCCATCCAGATGGTGAAAGTTTCAGTACAGGCGGAGAGGATGGTTTCATTAGGGTACAATCATTTGATCCAACTTACAAAGAATTTAGATTTGATTATTGATTATTTATTCTACTGTCAGTGTCAATAATTGAAAAAAAAAATGTCTAATAAAATATTTAACACCAATTGTTTACAAAGTTTATCTAATTACAACCCATGTTATGAGATCTTACTGGTTAATAAACCATATGTTCTTTTAAATCCTTTTATTAATCAATGTATGTTGCATTTTACTAGACATATCATTATATCAACTTTTATTTGTGATTTTAAAGTTAACTTTTAAGTAAAATTTATTTTTAAAGTGGACACCACACTGGCATTTGTTGTCTATATCTATCATCTAACAAGTTTATAACATACCAGATTTATGTCCAGCTTCATGCCTTCATTAGTTTTAATATTAGTGTGAATTGAACTATTACAAAAACTTACCTAATTCAAACCATCTGAAACTAATCAATAGTGTTATTAAGTTATTTTAACTTGCCAAAGAAGTTTTTTTAAATCTTTTTTTTTGTGTAATATACAATTATCAAAAATAAGGAAAATTGTGAATAAATTCATGGTATAAATAAATTAAAATTAATGTAACTACTTCAAAAATTTTGTTATGTATATTGTATAGCCGTAACCTATAGTAAATAAAAACATAGTGGTGAAATTTTCCAGAGAATATTATTTTTTTAATTACGACAAAATAATTAAAATCGTTATATTTTGTTTAAATATCTCACTTAGTCGTATTTTGAACTTGAAATGTCTATACAAAGTACTGCGCGTTTATACTGTTGAGATTTTAAGGTTACCGATGTAAGAACAACTTATGAGGTACCACCTTCCATTACATTTTCATGGCTTAACAATAAAAATTGAAAATTATAATTAAGAGGACGCTACACTCACATGCGCTGTCTCCGTCTTACTTATACGGGTAACATGGACAATTTTAAGTTTTGAATAATCCATTTAACTTAGGTATTGCAGTCAGGTACCTATGTAATATGAAGGTAGGTATAATATAAGAGCGAATTCATCTATTATCAAATTTAAAAGTAAAAATATTATCTAGTGGGTTTATCCATGTGTATTTTAAAATGCACAAACAATTTACAAATCGGTGGCGCCGCATTGAATTCTGCTACTCAGCACAAACTTGATCGGGTTTAATCAATTTTTGAAAATTTTCCGAGTACACTGATGTATACTGTTCAAAAATATTCTTGATAAGTAATATAATTTAAAATTGTAATTATTAATAAATAGAATAATTTATTAGTAACTACTATAATATTAACATTATTATACTGTATTTTTATTAACATAATATTTTCATATTTTATTTCAAGTTTTTACTAAGCATGGGTTAATAGAACAGAAAAATGATAATCAATTTAGTTATGTTTAAATTAATTTTGTTATATTTCTTATATTATTTTCTAGTTATATGTATCTGTATCTAAACACCTCCTAACTCCCGCTGTGTCTTTTCTATAAGTACACTGCTGTACAGATTGTTGTATTTATGGCGAATTCAGGGCAGTAACTAGTACTTAACATCAGCGTTATTACTTATTGGCATAGATTAATTAATAACATTATAGTGTGTATTATTTATGTTATATTTTAACCTAGTTATTATAGTTATTATTTAAGCTGAGGACTACTAATTTTTTTTTCATATTTGTCTAGAATGTTAGCAAAACAATTTATTTGAGTGATCTTAATCTCATATTTCGTAACGCTAGATTTAAGTAGTAGGTACTAGGTAGGTATTATATTTAAAATTGTATTTTGCACCTATTATTGTCATCAGGTACTCCATATTATTATAAATGCATTTTGGAGTACCTATAAAGTTAGATCAATAAAATTTAGAACGTATTTTGCAATTTTTCAATCTGGTAGAGTTAATGTCCAACAAGTTTGGACATACGAAAACACATTTGGAAAATTGTTGGTATAAAAATAATTATTTCACTATTCCGTGTTCGTATCCTGTCCGATATGACAAAACCACAAATAATACCGAAACACGTACCTATATTTTACGTGCAACACGTATAGGTAATTAACTTTAGTTGTCCGTGATAAAAGATTATCGTGCACGCACACTGAGAACTTTTTTGTTACTTACTTTTAAAATGTTTAAATATATTATGATGTTGACAAAGAAGAAAGAAATATAGTTTATAATCAATTAACCTTTTAAAAATATAATATTGTTAACTTTCTAAACATAACATTTTTGTTATTTGTTTATCATATTTTTATATCAAACGATGAACATCGAATAATTTTTTTAGACCATATTTTAAGTGCATATCCCTTGTTTTTTAAGTGCATATACATCTTGCGATATTAAGTACCTACTAGAAATCCTCAACCCTATGGCCTATATATAGGCACTAAATTAATAGAAAAAAATTTTTTTTAGCTCTATCCGTTCGTCGCCTACTTCGGTACTCAAGTTTAATCGAAGAAAATAAATATAAACGACGACGTTTGGCCAATCATTTATTTTAGGTATAATATTACACCGAATAGCAAAAAAACAAATAAATGGCACAAAACGATAAAAAGAACGAACAAATAACAATGTTATTATTTTATTATTAATATTATTACCGTAGTAAGTATATAATATCTTCAGCCAGTGAATTGCCACCATGTCTAACTATACGTCCAATGTTTTTTTTCCCTTTGTACATGTAGGTACCTATATAGTTTGTATCAAACGACAAAACCACGACGTCGGCGGTATGAGGTTCTCGTGAAAAATCGACCACCCTGGATGGTCGCTGTCACCTGACATGGTTTACGTCTTCAACACGAGTCTATACTAGGTGTTACTATATGGTGGTCGAATATTCGGGCAAGCGCAAGCAGGCTTACGAATGATTAAAAAAAATTCCATTTTTTAAGTTTTTACTTTTTTTGAATACACTTGTAATTTCATATTCTGGAGAAAAATATTTTCAGAGTATTTATTCGATGCATAGAAATCGAATTTTGGACGAGTAGATAGTTGGCGGAATCCCCTAGCCATCGAGCCACCTATCTACGTTTTAAACATACTTATAAAGTAATTGTAACTATTGTACTATTGCTCTTTCAAAATTCGATTTTTAACGACTTAAAATAATTAGGTAAAAAAAAAATGTTCAATAGCTTTTAAAATAATGAGTGTCTCGCATTAAAAAATTCACCATGTAAACATATAGCCATGTGTGCATAATATGCACAATACATGCATACTATAATTCTACATTTATATCTATCTGTTTGACAATCCTTACAGCACTTTTACGACTCTGGGTGCCTCGTTGCTGATATACTTACAGTCTACGACTGTGCTTGCATTAGTGTTACGTGTGCGATCGACCCGATGTGAAACGAGATCGAGATTGATTCGAATGAAATAGATCAGTTTCCGGATCGCTGGAACTGCTGAAGGTACGCTTATATTACACTTGACTGTAGTGCGGCCCAATGTATGACACTAATAATTATTATAATAATAATAATATGTAATATATATATATAGTTATAGCGACGTAATGTAAATTGTAATGCCAATCGGCGAGGCCCACGCGTTCTTATACAGCCGCGAAGAATAAGTATATTCGCTGACGGAGAAAGCTATTCGGTGAAATCTATGAGCCATGAACGTTTGATAATAAATTATGCATTATTATATTCAATATTGTCTTAGTGTCTTATCGTAAAAAATTAGCAATTTTTTACATTACAATCGCATATCGCGTATAGGTATACCTACACACATGCACTATGCACCTACACACTTTAAGTCCGCAGACGTTATATAAAATATAATACCTAATAATAACAACAACAACGAAGTGATGTAAAATATAACGTCGGGCAACGGTTATTGAAATACTAATTTTTACTACAGAAGCATCAAGCAGTAATTATTATGTTAAATTTAAACAAAATAACTACCTAATAGGTAAGTATAACTAATAGGTAGCTTATAAGTGGTTATATGTAAATAACAGACACAGGTCATGGTTAATGAAATTTGTAATTATTGACATACTGATCTAGTGATGCGAAAAACAATGACCATAAATCGTTATTGTATACATGTTGATAAACAAAAAAACCCCATGTTTTAATATTATTATTATAATATATTTAAAAAACCATATTGTCAAATAATATGGTCGTACATTGAATACGACATAACGACGAGGATAATATTAAAATATTATTTAAAATCATTACATAATAATGTCATATCAATTATCACCATCGTCCGGCGATATCGGGATAATCGAGTCGTTATTGTTATTATTGAACCTATTTTTTTTTATGGGTCACGACGCGTATACTATAGGTGTTATTATTATTTATTACGCAGCGTATAGATCAAAGTTTAAAAACATCCATCAAAATAACAATAAATTATTATACTTGTTTTCGTCGCCTATATTATATATATAATAGTAAATATAGTATAATGTGATACCACATGTGCATGTATCGAGGTATACCTATTGGCTATTTGGCTATATATGTATAGTGGTTATACATTACATCTTACATATAATATTATTATTGTCCATATTATCTACGAGCGATATAAAATTATAATACTGTATAATATCTATATCGTAGAACAGATGTCATTGCTCTATAATAGAGCATCTATTCAAATACATATATTTAAATAACAAATTGTCTTAATGGACAGGAAAACATGCAAAGTTCGCTTTATTTTTTAACAATATATACTATAACCTAGACAGTGTATTTTACGTTTTTTTTTAAATTAATGGATGACATCATTTTGATTTTTATTTATACGAAAAGTTGTAAAAATGTCACGCGAAACAAACAATTCGATAGGTATGGTCTAAAATATCATGTGAAGTATTTTTTAGACAGACGACTTCGCATTACTTACGAATAGACAAATATAATAATCATGCGGTGATTCACATATTACATCGAAACGAAAATATAGTACGCGAATTGTGTAAAGTTATTATGTATAGAGGGTAATGTTATCTAATTCTTACTTTTCTAGGTACACCTGTGGAGTACATGAGCGCCAAAACGAGATAATCGACAAATAAATCATATCGTACAAAAACTCAAAAACCTTATAGATAGTATCTATCTATGTCTTATAGCCTCGTACCTATACCTACGCGTTTAAAATTTTCGACCATTTTTATATTATACTATCACCGTCTTATCATGTTGCAGCTGCTGCTGCAGTGTCGACAAATATCAATCGATTGCTGATTGTAGATATTATTATATTAGTATAAACATAATTATAATATACATAATACATATGGTGCCAATTTATCAAAAACAGACAAATCCGAAGTAAATCTCCCGTCTTTCGTTTTTAATCGTATGCAGATCGTTTGACGTATAAAGTTACATTTATTATTAACGACCGTGTGAAAATATTTCGTTAAGACTATAATGTTCGACGAAAATGTTGAACAGTACGATGTATTAAAATTATTAACACCATTATATTAGTAATAAAATATATTCTTTAGTCACAATGGTTATCATAGAGTGTGTTTGTGCACACACTGTATAATATACGTTTAAAACAGTACTCATATAGGTACGTGGCATATGACTACAAACATTAATAATTTCTAGTAAATATTAAAACCCATTATTATTTTTACCAGGTGTAAACATCAAATTAGTTTTGTGTGAAGGTAAAAAATGGTTGAAATGCATGTACCTATGTGATTTATTATGCAATATCCATACACTCCTGTTACCTATTGCTGCAGTAAGTATGTATATTGTATATATTGTATAGGTAGTACCTATAGGTGTATTTATTATAATATTATAGTATCGTACACCGATGAATAATAATAATTCATTTCGTCAACAAACGGATTAAAATATAATAGCATAATATTATTATATTATTATTAAACATATTCATTCTCGAAGAACCTATATATTATTGATATAATATTGTATAATTATACGTTTATCACAAAAATACATAACCACACTTAATACATTATATTTAATAGATTTTCATAACCCGTTTAACTAGCAAGCCACTACATTGAAGCTGTAAATTTGACACTTGTGCTAAATAAAAATCTCAGTTAAAAATATATTTTTTTAGTAAAATTTCACGTGATGTGCTCCGTAATTATTTCAATATTGAATTCTCTATAGATTTAATGAAATATGTAGGTAGTATATTATAATATTGTAAAAAATTGAAAAAATGATGAATGATTAAAAACGACTGGCGAAAAGAGCTTGTATAAAATACTGTCATATTAGTATCATATTATTAGAAAATGACGACGTATTGTGATAATATAATAATATTATAGTCAACTGAAATGTTATAGCATTACGATCAGAATTGTCCGTAATAACTATGTAATATTATGTTGGGCTTTTTGGTTGTCTGACAAAAAAAATAAAGTTAAATATAAGACTTGTATTAAAAATGATAAAAATAAAAAAATAAGTATAATCAATACGTGAGAGGTTTGAAATCTATTATAAATTATAATACGTGTTTCTGGCAACTGGTTTTCCATTGTCTATATACTTAAATAAAATATTCTTTACCTAGTACCTACCTGCCTATATTATTGTTGTTGAGATAGGTATTTTTTTAAAGCAATGATAACAATAATGTGACATTAATATTGTCAATCACTGACTAACAACAAAATATTACAATCGATAAGTTTTTGTTTTCGTCCGGCAGTTTTTATTGGTATAGAAAACAGAAAACCGCTATCATAAACTTGCTACTTACCTGTTTAGTATAATAATTAATAAATGTAACCATATTTTGTAGGTATTACATATACCACTTGCGAATTGGTTCTGTTATTGTCACAATTCATTAGTAATTAGAACTAATCTCAAACTTTTTGTTAAGAAAGCCTTGTTTGATATTAAACTAAAAAATAATGCATTTTTCTATATATGTATAGCCCTATATAATAGTCATAAATATTTTCTTAGATAAGTTAAGCCTGAGTTAAATCGTATAGTGGCATCTGCAAAATGCAATTTTAAAACAATTTAATAACTGCAATTGTGCATTTTAATATTATAGGTACAGGTTGTCGGTTTATATAAAAATATTAATGTATTATAGTAATGGTTGATAGTTATATATTGGTTATATATAAAGGTGTAAAAGTATAATAATCAACAATCTATAATTCTATATTAAAGTGCGCCGTCGGAACTAAATTTTCTCCGCAGTCTTAGACAGTCTGTATATAAATAGTCGTTGTTGAATAGGATATTTTCTAGCGTTACATAATATTATATGAAACTTATAAAAAGCAATCTACTCTAATCCATTGTTAGTTTTTGTGTTGTTTATTTTTCAGAAAAAAAAATTGGCAAATATACAACTCTGAGATAGTTCTGTACAAATAAGCTCTCTATTTGATACACTCGAAATAGTATACACCATATATTATACAAAATACAAATCATGTATGTCTTCTGCAGAGATAAATTCAAATTTCAAACTACGTTGGTTAGTGTTGGTCAAGGGAAACAGTACGAACAAAATTGTGATATGTCGTTGTGATAATAAAAAAAACAATAATTAAATACACTTTCATAATTAATTTTTGGCTAAAATAATTTTAAAAGTAACTTATAATACTTATCTCAAATAAATGTGCAAAATAGTATGTTCCATTCACAGTATCACCGATGAGTGGTTTTTTCCGTCAAAAGTTATTCAATTTTATATATTATTTACCCTTTTCACATTTACTTATTGTTCTTTACAGAATACACTGTAAACTGTACGATAAAAAAACATTAATTCATATTAATTTTATTAATTTTTTTTGTTAGATTTTATTGAATAATATAATATTAAAATTTAATATGATGATGAACTGTACAACTTATTATATTATTATGACGAGACCAAGATTATTTTATCTGTATTAGTCATTCAATTTATTCAGGATAACCTGCAGTTTAAGGTCAATACTGCACTCAGTTAAGTATTATAAAGACATAAATACATTACAATTCAAAACAATATAGGACAGACAAATTCGATATTCATTATTAATTACTATGGAGATTTGAAGATAAGCTAGAAAATCCTAAGACATTTCAAGTAAGAAAATCTTAAGTATGTACCTACATTACTATAGTTTGGTTTTCATGAATTTAAAGATCTTAAAGTATAAAATATAAATCGTATAGCCTCACGATAATCGCAGTTAGTAGAATAGTTAGATGCATTGTGATTTCATTCAGTGAATGAGAACGTACATTTTGTTTTATGAACTATTTAGTGTCTACAAAAATGAAAATGGTTTAATTCATATTTTATATTTGTTGGATCTCCGATAAAACTGTGGAACCAGATTAAGACTATGGAACCTACGCAATGGGGAGAAAGCACTAAGCAGCTCACGAAGAGTGTTATATCCTAACAGACAAGGGTGCCCACAGAAATGTAAACCAGGAGGGGGGGGGGGGCAAAGTAAAAAACCTTCAATAATGCAGCCAATAATTTATAAAATAAATTATGAAGTCTTTTCTTTTTTATCTTTTTTTTAAGTATTACTTTGTATACCTTTTGATTTATTTGTATAATTGTTGTAGATTAAAATAATATAGGTATCATAGGTATAAATACTTTGCATTATATAATATATAAAAAAAAAGTTGGCAAGTGTATGTCGATTTGCTGTACATTACAGGTGGTCACTGTTTAATAAATGGTATTAAATTTGAATTCAATGATATAATATCATTGTATACGAAAAACAATTCTGAGCTGAGACGGTTTGTCAGTGTGGATACTTTATATTATATTTATATTGTTATTACTTATTGTTAATACGGTAGCCGGTAGGTTGAATTGATATTGTAAAATTAAAACAATATAACTAAAATCTTTATTTTTGGTTATTCAATATGTAATTTTATCCAAATTTGAACATAAAATAACTAGAGAAAAAAATTGAGTGTTTTTATTTTTGAGATTGTTTGGTTACAGAATAGGTAACCTACTTATGTGGAACCTTGTTTTAATTTTCAATCCTTTCTTATAAAATTTGAATATTTTATAAATTTTTATCTACAAAATCATTTTTAAATTTTAAATTTGATAAATGTTGTAAAACATCGAACTTTAAATGCTTATAAAAAAAAAAATTATGACTGTATTTTTAATATTTTTCAACTGCTTTTGGAACAATATATCAGGAGCCTTGTATTAAATTATCATGATATTAATTTATAATTAACATGTACCAAACAGCAAATAAAATTATATTGATATTTAAAAAAAAAAAACAAGATAAATTGTAAATGTCCGTAAATGCTCAAAACGAGTCAAAATAATTTCAAAATGTTATCAAGTTTAGGAATTAATAAAATAAATATATTCAAGTGTCTACAGTTATTCGTTTTTTAATTACAACAAAATAAGAAAATCACAGTATGAAAAATCGGGAGAATATCCAATGTTGTAAAATTATGATCTTCAAACGTTCATAAAAATTTAATTTGATTTAAATAGCGTAGACATTTTTTTTTAAAGTAGACAAACTTATGAGGAATCTTGTATTACATTTTTAAATCTTAGATTTAAAAAGAAATATTTTATGAATTTCTAACTCAAAATATTTTGCACATTTTTGTCATTTTTACGTATTTTATCAATATTTGAACTTTAAATGCTTATAAATAAAAATTGTGACAACGGTTTTTTAATATTTTTCAAATATCATTTTAACATTATATTAGGAGCCTCGTATAAAATGTCAAGCTTTTTTACCCAATAAATAACATTTTATTGACATTCATAGAAAAAAAAACACTTAAAAAATGTGTAACTGAAAATGTCCGTAAAGTGTAAACACTTCAAAACATTCAATTTTTTTTGAAAATGTTATCGTGTATAGAAAATACTAATCTTTACATTAAGTGAAAATTGCATGTATCCATGGTCATTTTATTTTAGAGTTACACCAAAAACCAATAACGATTTTGTCGAAAACCGATAACGATTTTGTCGAAAACCGATTTTGCGTAAAAATTCCCGTTTTTCCTTAATTTTCTTATGTTTTTTTAGGCGCTTTTGAAAACTATCGGGAACTTTAAATGTTGACCTTCCGAATGCACCAATTAGATTCATTTTTTCATCGAACATGATACTGTTGAAGAAAATCGAAATAGTTTTACTCTCCCATGCAGTGATGACAGGCACAAAAAAAAAATTAATTAATGAATAAATAAAAAAAACACACATCATTGTAAAATCAATACATTCATCGCTCCGCTTAGAATCTAAAACCGCACAATGTACAACAACAACAAAAAAATCTAACAACATTTTTATATTAATTTCAATAAAAATCCGCGAATGCGCTTTTTTGTTTGTCGATAAAATTAAATGAGGGGGGCAAATAACGATTTACATTTATATATATATGATGGGGAATCCCCTTGCTCCACCTTAGAGTTACGATATTGCATTGGTAACACGATATTACTATTAATACTTTGTAGGTGAATCGTATTAATAATTTTTTTTTCTTTTATTCCTGTAATGTTCAAGCATTTGGAAAATATTTGAGAAATTATAGGAAATACAATGAGTAAAGCAGAGAATACTAAATTATAAAATAAATAAAATAATAAATTGAATATGGATTGTTTTATAGTGTGATAATTGCATAGAAACAAAACGTATTATTTCCAAAATATTGTTTTAGATTCTGAGCGGAGCGATGAATGTATTGATTTTACAATGATGTGTGTTTTTTTTTTATTTTTTTTTTATTTTTTTATTTTTTTTTATTTATTTTTTTTATTTTTTTTTTATTTTTTTTTATTTTTGTGTCTGTATTTTAACACAAGATTTAACGTAAGTTTTTCTACTTTTATCAAAAATAAAATTTCTAAAAGCAATTAAAAATAAATTTTTATGAGTGTTTTAAGTTCATAATTTTACAACATAGGATATTCACTCGATTTCTCATGTAGCGTTTTTCTTATTTGGTTGTAATTCAAAACGAATAATTGTAGATGCATGAAAATTTCACTAAATGTTTATATTCTCATTTTCTATACACCATTCAATTTTGAAAATATTTTGATTTGTTTTGAGCTGTTTACGGACATTTTCAGTTTTCAATTTTTTTAGTTTTTTTTTCAATAAATATCAATAAAGTTTTATCTGTTGGGCCAAAAAGTGTAAAAATTTAATACAAGGCTCCTGATATATTAATACAATATCAGTTGAAAAATATTAAAAATACATAGGCACAATTTTTTTTTATAAAGCATTTAAAGTTCGAATTTTGACCAAATACATCAAAATCTCAAAAATTATAAATTATTGTAATTAAACAATTATAAAATGGTCAGTTTTTATAACTAAGGATTGAAAATTTAAAATAAAGATTCTAATAAATAGTACATACTGTAATCAAAAAATCTAAAAAATATATAAACACAGTTATTTTTTATAGACATTTTAAATTCCAATTTAGACGAAATTACATATTAAAATCAATTTTAACGAGTACAAGTATATATTATAATATTTTTCTAGCATCACTGATAATTTTATGTTAATAATTAAATAATATGAATAATATTAATTCAACTTAGCAGCTACCGTAAAATAACAATATCAATATAATTTCAAATATCCTAGACTGACATACCGTCCCCGCTCAGAATCGTTTTTCGTATACAATGATATATCATTGAATTCAAATTTAATACCATCCATTATACAGTGATCTACTTGTAACTTACTGTACAGCAGAGCGACATCCACTTGACTCCCTTTTTTTTATTAAGAATTGTGATTTTCTGTGGCAAACGATCCCGAGAATTAAGGAAATATGTGTAACTTTTATAACAATTAAAATTTTATTATTAGAAAACTAAAATATTTGAGAAATAAAAAATAATTATTTATTTATTCACATTTTAAGGGTTTTTTTTGTTTTAATTTGCTGCAATTCAGTTGTGACATAGAGTACGTTTTGAAAAAAAAGAATCGATGTATACCTAGCTTGATTTTATTGAAAATGGAGATAGCACGTTCTACATAGAAACCCAACCTTTATTCAGAAGGTAACTTTGAATGTAATTGTTTTTTTATGTTTGGTTCTAATTTTAGATTTTCGGCATATTTAAAATATTTTCGTTTTTTTATCTATATTTTGTTTAAAAAAATATGACTTTATTTTTAACTTAATCGAGCACTTTTATCTGCACTCTTTGAGTAATTCACACTATTTTAGTATTTTTACATATTATGTCCCATTATATCACATGTTTTTCAATCGAAATAATATTTTTATCGTGTTTTTTCGTAAAATTTATAATTTTATTACAATTTACAACAAATATTTTTTGTTATTAGTCTGTATTGTTATCGAATAACATCATGCAACTATGCTAGTGTCTATCATTATCATAGAATGTCCGTTTGTGCACCATATATTATTTATACTATTTTATTGTCTATTAGATAAATTATTTACTTATATTATCTCATATCTGTATTATACAAAAAAAGGTAACGAGCATTTTACCTTGCGTTGCTGCATTGTACATAATGGATGTGTCCACATTAGATACCTATTGAACTAGTGTAAAAAAAAATCTGAAGAAAAAATATGCATATTGCATTAAAAATAAAATTATCCAGGAAGAGTTTAATAGGAGATAATAATTTATAATATCTGCATATAACATCTATTTCAAAATTTTAGTATTATTAGTTTAGACAAATTTAAAAATTGTACAAAGTTCTACAGAACATTGCAGGTTTTCCGATGAAACATTTTCTTCTTGTTCGAACTATTTCCCCGATAATACACGTGCGATGTATTCTTTCGGAATTATAGTCTTATACACTTATTAAACTATATTTATAAGTTTATAGAATGTTTCTATTCAAAAAGAAAGTAATCTCTAAGTAATCATTGTTTAGCGGTCAGCAATATTTTTGGGCCGCATTTAAAAATTAAAAAAGTTTTGCAGGCCGTGTCGGATAAAATACCAACACCATCATATATTTTTATTTATACAAAATGCATACATATTAATAAATTATATATATTTTTCTAGGGGAGAAATTTATACTTCAAAGTGGACTATGATCCAGAAAAAGGTTAAGAACTTATGCTATAGACAGTCATAAGTTTGTGTAAAAAAGGTATGGGTATTTTTTAATTTTTTTTATTTACGGGACGCAAATCGTATTTACATAAAAAATAGAGTGTCACAACTATAGTATGACCCCCGAAAAATAACCGGGCGATATTGTCCCAAGCCTGAAAAATGGGAACAAATAAAATTCAAAATATTGATTTTGCAAAATTGTTCGTAGACGTGATTAACGTATGAATAACAAATATTTAGACGGCAATTTACAAAATATATATAATATTTTATAAGTACCACAATTTACAAAAATAAATATGACTCAAAGATCCATCATAATAGATCCTAGCATCCAGCGTTACAGCGGGACACATACGTCAAAAATGAAGTAAATAAATTCATATCTCCACTTATAAATTACTTTGAAACAATGTGTAGGGGACAAGGTGAACAAGGTGTCCCAAACTGTAAATTTGGGAATATAAGAGGAAATCGCTGATTGCAGCCATTATTCGGTATAGACATTTGGAATTATTTTGATCATCTCCGTGATGATTTACCAAGGACAAACAACACTTTAACAATATTTAAGGCCAGCACAATATATTTTTTCGTATTAATCAATTTCACAAAACCAATTATTTGGAAATATATTATCTAAAAAATGGAAAAAATTACGAAAAAACAAAAACTTGCCGGTTGTGCATAACAACATCAACAACAACACGGAGTCCAGACGTCCAGTGATATATTAAAAATAATACAAAAAGTAGACTGTAGGTAAGTAGGTATTATGTATGTTATACTATTATTCATATATTTATTTATTTAAATTATAAACGCCCAAAAGCATAGAGTACATAGTATATAGAATAAATTAAGTAACAAAATCATAGATACAAAAATGCAAATCAATATATAAAGTAATATAAATTATATTAACAGTTAAAGATTATAGCGGCATTTAGACAATCATCCACGATCCACTCAATGTCATACATATTACAAAATATTGCTCTTAATTAAAATAATATAATGTATACAGAGAGTGATTCACTAAACATGTTCTGCACCCCCCATCTATCTCATTTAATAATGAATCAGTTCAAATTTTGATTTTTGGAATTTTTAACAGGTGATTCTTGTTTAAAAAATAAGTTTTTACCGTCACAGCCTACTCCTTAGGGTTTAAATGATAAAAAAAATCCGAGCATTTTAAAATATAGTCTTTAGGTGTACTTAAAAATTCCAATAATCAGAATTTACATTAATACATTATTAAAGGATAAAAGTCAAAAGGGGAGTGAACATGCTTGGTGAATCATCCTGTATATAATTTTAACAAGACATTAAACGTTTCAATATTATCTATAGGTACTTACATAGTTTTTACCAAACTGTAAATCACTGTCACGCACACACCACTTTTAAATTTTTACCATAATATACTATCGTGAATTATTTATTTATTTGTGGCTTGATTCAATAATTGCATTTTATTAAATAATTACATTTATATATATATGTATATAATATATTTAGTTTCTTTATTTTACCTTTTTGAATTAAAAATATTACGTGACAGTATAGGTACAGTTTATCTGTAATCTATGTACATATTATAAGTGCGTGTTTTGAATTTTTATAATTTACACATAATAATTTTAAGTTATTGTTAATAATTAATTATATTATTACAATAATATAAAATTATTTTTTTGCATGCGCTGAATTTACTGTGAACGTGGGCAAATTTACTATATAGCGTGTCTTTATTGGTACATGACATGAGCTCAATTAATTACAAATAATCATGTAGGTGACGGCGAGGCATTAGAAGTTTTGTTTATTCGAGTGCTTTAAACTGACTATTATGGACACGAGATTCTGACTTGTATAGGTACCTGTGTACTGAAATATGACGTGATGCTGTAACACATTTTGAAACTTGAACATTTATCTAGAATTTTCAATTTTTCATTGCACCGGTATTTCAGGTATATCAGGTTTTCTAAAATCAACATGGTCATTTCTAATGTGTATGCACTGCCACCGTATTATTATTCTCATACAATCTGATGTAGGTACAACAATAACTGGGAAACGTTCAAAATAATTATTATATAAATGTAGTATTATGTACCTAATAACTAACCTTTTCTGTTTTTTATTGAACTAGTAACTTAAATTTAAATTATTATATGGAGGGATTATTTTATAATTACAAAGAATAATTTATTACTCAAATAAATATTCTATTAATATGCATAGTGTATAAGTAAATAAATATGTAATATAGTTAAATAGTACCTATATTGTCAACAGATATAATTAAGTTTAAAGTATATTACATTCAACATTATCTACGTACAAGACTACGGAGATTACATAACATTATACTACCGTATTGGCATATTACCTATATAATAATATATTATATGATAATACTGCAGTTTAATAATTATTTAAGGTAATTGATATTTTTGAGACATTACACAAGAATATAATATGCACGCGAGTGCAAACCTATATTTTATACAACCTGTGGCAACAGCAAGTTAAATACTTAAATGTATTAATATTTACTATCATTATAATACATATTATATTTGAATAATATTATGGACATTCGACTTTTATATCATAAACTGTGAAATATAGCTGTAGTATACCTATAATATAATATAGATTGAAATGAAATAAATCCGTTGAATATAATATTATATTGTACAAGTTTAATTTTAATATTAGGTATAGTATATTATGTTGTCGTCTGTATAGGATTTCGGGATCGAATTATGAAAACGCAATAATAATAATGTGTAAAAAATATGAACGTAGGTAACGAAATGTCGTCGTGGGTCGTGGTGAGGGTTTGTGCGAATTTTCCATGGAAAATGGGGTGGAAGCTGTGGACGAGAGGGCGTGGTTATTGATTTTCTACAGCAATGCGCGAAAAGTGCAGCCAGCTGACGTGAAATATGTGAGTTGGTCTTCACTGTCCGTACGAGTCTAGTGAATTTCCTATAGGTACGGTGTTTTACTAGTTTCCAACGGCTTCAATATGAATATTTTATTTATCCTTCCGTTACTATTGCCTCTTAGCTATTGTGAATTCGCGTTAAACAGTAAGTAAAACATTGATATTAATCATACCCATAAAATATATACAATTTATTATATATATATAATATATATACACATAGGTATACAACGAATGGGACCTGTATTCTACTGTTATGTTTGATTCGTTTGTAGACGTAAATATGAGCACTAAAACAACAAATACAACGGTTGTACTTATAAGCCAGCATATTAGAATATAATAGCGTGTCACAATGATTTATAAATCGTTTAAATATTTTAGAGTTGAAACAATCGTTGAATCCATCACTTTGATCCTTTAACTGTTTAAATTATGTTTTGCAACACACATAATAATATGTTATTTATTTGTGGTATTCTGAAACTCGTCCATTGGAATTCTATCAATTTCACGCGTGCTGTATTTTGTCTTATCATATAATACATAAGATTTGGGCACGCAGATACGTATTGACGTGTTATGTATACTTAGATTTGTGTATATTGTATATACTATACACTATATATACACGAGTTTTATGATAAATTGTTAACGTTAATCCAATAATTTCAGAATTTTAAATTGTTACGTAACGCGTGTATAATACATTAGGTAGGTACAGCTAATAATAATAATATCCAAGCAAAAATCGATTGCCGTTTGTTATATTATTATTGAAAGGATAGTGAAGCCTTATCTCTTCCTAAAGCTGTATTATCAAAACACGTTAATATACACTATCTAATCATAGACCTTATATTAAGTAGGTACCTTATAGTATAAGGTATATAATTTAATTGCATAAATATTACAATCCAAGCATAGATGCAATTTAAATCTTTGATTTACTGAAGCTAGACAATTTTTTTAATGCATCAGACCCGTGGACGCTTTACCCACAACCACTATACACTGCGCCTCACATACTCTCACCAAACAATGTAATAAACAGTATTTTTGGACGAGCTAAATTGAGGATTGAAGTTTCCCACCCCCAAAAATTCCGTTCATAAAGTCAGGGCGATATTTGCATTATTCAATAATAGATTAATTAACGGATTTGTATTATTAAAATGGAATCATAATAATAATTACCGGTTTTATGGTTGTGGACGCCACACGATGAAAAGTTTCTGCATTTTATATTTTTCAGTTTCTATAATATTGTAAACTGTAGGCAGGTACCTATTACATTTGTTTTAATTGTTGTCGTTAAATGGCGCTAATTAAAATTGTTTGTTGAAATAATGTAGTTAATTTTCGATCAATCGACGAGTATATATTGTATTATTAATTGTTTCGCATTAATTATTAGTTTTAAATATGTAATTAGATACAAAATTCGAAGGAAACCCTTACAAAAAACATCTGTTCGATGACCTTCTGAGCAACTATAATCGGCTGATCAGACCAGTACAAAACCATTCGGAGAACTTAACCGTTTGGATGGGATTAAAACTCACTCAGCTAACCGAAATGGTAATGGGTGCGACGACGGACAGTAATATAGCTAATTCATCATGATGCGTATTTCAACACATTTTTTGTTTTTGTTGTAGAATCTCAAAAGTCAAGTGATGACAACGAGTGTGTGGTTGATCCAGAAATGGTTCGACTGCAATTTGAAATGGGATCCCAAAGACTATGGTGGCTTAGACAAATTATACGTGCCTTCAGATCATATTTGGTTGCCCGATATAGTTTTGTTCAACAAGTAATAATCGTTTACTTAACACTATACTATATAATTCGTAAATACCAAAATAATTATATTATAAGGATATCCTAAAAATAACTTTGCACTATTTATCGTGGTTCATAAATCTTCATAAATGATTTTTTAGTCTCGTGATTTATTACGCAAACAAGCTGTAATTGTTGCCAACGACCACACATAGACGTCTAGCCGCCTAACGAAAAACCAATTGTGGGTGGATAATAATATTTCGTTGACACTTGTTGTTAAGTATGTTCATAATATCTATAGTAAAAATTCCAATCGAAATCCATATAGGCATTTGTGAAGAATTGTGTAATGAAGGAGCATGATATAGTATAATACGTATATATTTTTTCCATCTATATAGGTATACTATCGTCTATTGTACGAAGTATATTTATATTTTCTATTGTTTATTTGTTATGGAATGTTCGTTTGCCCTTGGGTTTGTTTTCGTATCGAGCTATATTAAAGTAGATTGTAGGTACGTACGAAGAAAATGTATATTAATTTGAATGCTACTAAATTTGTCTCAACATAAAATACAATTTTATAATACTAATAATTATTATTTTAATATTATACATGTATACGGTTAGAACTATAGTAATATTTTTGAATATCGCAAAGTCCTAATGGCTAATCTGCTATGACGAGTGACGAGTATCATACCTAAGCGTACAATAATATTGATTTTCACATAAGTGATAACTGATAAGTACCTATAATTTAATCGACGTATATTTGACATAATACAATAAACATCACAAGCCAATTGAATAAACCAAGTATATGAATAATTAGATATTTGTAAAAGTATTTACCAGATACTGAGATATTTATGTACGAATTTCCGGCTTTAGTGTGAAAAGGAGACTAATGTTTGTGTACGTCTGTTAGATTAGTGTTAAATATATATTAGGTATATACGCTGTGTACCTTAACATGATAATATATAAGTGGAGGTTGTTTAAAACTTGAGTAATAACGAATGATAAACAATTCTTACGATTTTACCATAATTATGGTAAAATTATGTGTTTTACAAACTGTAGAATAAATATTTTATATTTTTACTGCGTAGTGCTGACGGGAACTACGAAGTTACTCTGATGACAAAAGCTGTGCTCAAGTATACCGGTGAAGTATTATGGTCACCTCCGGCCATATACAAATCGTACTGCGAGATAAACGTTCTGTACTTTCCGTTTGACGAACAGAACTGTTATATGATGTTCGGTTCGTGGACGTACAACGGAAATCAGGTATGTGATCACTGGTCAATAATGTTTACGTTTTTGGGATATTATTTAATCCCTACTGACGAGCCAGACTAACCGCACTTACCCTTTCGCTATATAAATAACTTACAGGTAGACTTGAGGCACATTGACCAATCGCAGGGCAGAAACCGCGTGGACGTTGGCATCGATCTAAGCGAATTCTATCTATCCGTAGAATGGGATTTGCTCGAAGTCCCTGCGGTCAGGAACGAAGAGTTCTATTCCTGTTGCTCAGAATCGTATACGGGTGAGTTGAAACATTTTAAATGTTATCGAATTTTTTCTCGCAAATCACGTGTAAATATTATCAAACGTGAAGACATTATATTTTATTATTTAAGTGTTATGAGCATATACCACTCCTACATTATAGTTTATACCATAAAATATGTATCAACATAATATGATGTACCTACCTACTATATTATGATGATTCGGGTATAGTTATGAGTTATATGCTTGTATATAGTTATATACTTATTACTTATACTATATGACATATGAATATATGATAAGTCCTTTGGATAAATGATTAGCGTGTACCTAATGGCTAATACCTATATATATATATGCGATTAAATGTAGGTAATATTGTGCATAGCTTGCGCTAAGACAGTATAAATTAGGTACCTTTACTATATTTGAGAGACATCAATTTTAGTAGGTATATTACTATATTATACTTGCATGTAAAATATAATACAAAAATCATAATAATATGAACATAATATACTGAGTAGACTGATTATTTATGTATATAATATTTAATATTATGTCTTATATCGTATATGGACTAATGAGTGATTAAACGTTCAACATTAAGAACAACTTTCGCTGTCCGAACCAAACGGTTGCAGTTGCAGCAGTTGTCGTTATTGTGTGGTGGTCTTATATTTTATTTTAAGTCTTAACATAAACCAATTAACCTCAAATGGATAGAATACATTTAGTTTTAAAGAGTAATATTGTGCCATCAATAATGGCTGTGCAATTTTTTTTAGCATTATGCCAACGTCGGCAGAAAGTATAAGGAGTAGAGATCTACTCAACATTATCGAGACAAAGAACAATAATAATATATACCTATTATAGTTAGTAAATTATAATATCATATTTTAAACGTTTATAGATAAATAAATATTAATATGTTAGTTTCTGCACTGTCTGCATTAATATAATAAATCTGTGTATACGGAATAATGTACATTGTAATATATAAACCTTAAAATTATGTATTTAATTTTTTAATAATATGCAATACAAATATCTAATTTCATTATCGTAAATTATATTTTATGACGTCCTAATATTTTTGTCAAAACTTGATTATTATGTGCCATTGCGTCATCATGATAATTTAATGACATTTTTGTTTTGGGTGTTGACGTATTGACGTACAAACTGGGTAGGAGATTATATTGATAAACTTATAATCAGTTATTTTCAATGATCACGTATTATTTGAAAAAAAATTACACTAGACGTTGATAAAGAGGGAAACCAATATTATATAAGTGGATACTAGATAGTATAATAATATTATATTCAAAGTTAAAATACCTAGGTCTTTTATTTTTTGATTTAATACTATTAACTGGCATTGGCCATTGAGTAATATTGAGTACCTTAAAACTTATCACTAGTTGTCGCATTAATGTAACTTAGTACCGACGTACTGTATAGAACGGTATGAATAAGTTCGTAATATAAACAGCTAAAAATTACTCTAAATATTTTTAAAACTTCATTATATATAGGTAGTAAATAATAATATAGGTGCCTACGTAATGGTGAAAAGTCCCTAATGCAATTAATATTTTTTGAATTACAACAATAAAACTTACATTATCGTGTTAAATTGTCAAGCCTTTTTTAATAAGCACTAATATTTTTATCAACACTTAAATAAAAACACAAAATTAGAAAATTTTAAATTTATATATAGTTTACAATTTATCTAAGTATTTTGACTAAGTTAGGTTTACAAAATAAGTAGATTTTTATCCTGTGGTGTATTATTTTATACTTTCATAATATTATATCATATATATGTCACAGTTAAAGTGTTGCAAAGAGATATTCTATGAAATAATAAGTTAATATATAAATATTAGTAGGTATATATGGATTAAGTGTATAATATATAGGTGAATTAACTAGTTTTTTGTAAATAAGTATCGTTCACTATGTCAGAGGATAGTTCAAATGTACAAATTGTTTTTTTGTTAATTTACTGTGCCTACACAACATAAAACTTTCAGTCAATAAATAAGATTGACATCGTATTATCATCTTTCGTCCTACTCTCACATACCTAATCAGCTGTCATAATATGCTGTTTAGAAATATGAACTATTATTTATTTTATGTATTAAAATATATATACCTGCTTAATGGGAATCAATATGAAATAATCTGCAGTGATTAAATAGTCTAAAATATTTAGTACTATATATAACTAGCTGTTTTCTGCATTTATATTTATTATAAATAATTTATATAATTGTAGGTTTGTAGCATACAGTTTGTATCTACTAGAAGATAATTGTAGGTTTGTAGCATACAGTTTGTATCTACTAGAAGATAGATATAGAGTATTTCGCATATATTAGCGAAATGCATTCAGTTAATCGATATTTAAGTATCGATTTTCTGAACGCAAATATTGGCTACAAAAAAGATATACTGTAGTTTGATTATAACCTGTTTTCGACCTTTTTGATGTGGATGCAATACTTACGTATTAAATAAATTCCGGGACGCAAGTAGTATGCACCTCCTCAGAGTACCAACTAGATCCAAATTTTCACCAGAAACAACATTTTTAATGGAAGAATTTTTCAGACATAACTTTCAACATAAAGATGCGACGCAAGACTTTATTCTACACAGTTAATCTGATCATTCCATGCGTCGGACTGACATTCATGACGGTGTTGGTGTTCTATTTGCCATCTGACTCTGGTGAAAAGGTAATAAAAAAAACATATCAATTTTATGGACTCGTATTTGCTTCAATTTTAGAAAAAAACTGTTTGAAATCAAAAAATCATACTGGATTGTCGAAAGTGCTAAATCTGCATAAATTGTACATGACTCATCGACCTGGAAACTGTTTTATATAAATAACGAAATTATAACGTTAGATCGACTAAAATAATACAAATTCACTACAAGTATTCAGTACAAATTAAATTAGCAAAAATATATCATACATTTAATATACTAATGGTATATCGAATATAGATAAATAGGTAATTGATGCATTAATGCACTAAAATAAGGGTAAATGTTTATTTGGAACATTAACAGAGTGGTCCCAATCTTTTTTCATGTAAATTTTCAAAATTCTCACGCCCCCCTTAAATTAGTGTTAAGACGACCTTTTTTTTAGTGGTTTAAAATAACTTTATACCTATTATAGATCTAATGACTTATATATTTTTTTCATCATTTTAAAAATATAATATAAATCAACTCACAAATTAGGTAATAATATTATTTTTATATTTTTGAATACAATTTTATAAATATTTTTATTCTAAATATTATAAGTAAAATTAATTTATTGTTTTTAATTTGACTGATTGTAAAATGGCATGATTATTTTAACAACAACATTTTCGTCATTTCATCATTAAGTACTATATCCCCCTTCCCCCTTGCCGTGCAGTATCTAAATTCCCCCGGTTGGGAATCAACGTGTTATTATTATCAAATAACTATATAAAATAATATATTAGGTACACGAAGAAATATATTATATTTTGTAACAAGTAAAATGTTATAGCAATTTAGTTAAATATTTTAAAAGTAACTTACCCCTAATACCTTATACCACGAACGACCACTGATACAATTTCGTTCTTTTATAAATACTTCAGGTGACTCTGTGCAGTAACATTCTAGTGTCGTTGACTGTGTTCTTCTTGCTGCTAGCCGAGATCATCCCACCGACGTCTCTGGCCGTTCCGCTCCTCGGCAAGTACTTGTTGTTTACCATGGTTCTAGTGTCCATGTCGATCGGCATGACCGTGGTCGTGTTAAACATCCATTTCCGGTAAGCGTGCGTTTACCGTGCCGGTATTATCGCTATATATTATAATATTACGTCAGGCGTCTTTTAACCAAATCGAATCACTTATAAAGGTCACCATCAACCCACACCCTGTCACCTTGGGTGAGAACCGTGTTTCTGCACATGATGCCACAGATACTTATGATGCGCCGACCGCCGTATTCACTGATGACCAACGACGGATTTCAAAGCTCACCTGGTTACTTCAACGAACTGGACTACAGGTATCTGATTCATCTATATCATATACTCACTGTTAGCCATATTATATATACCTAATTATTTTTTAAAACGGTTTTATCGATAATTTAAAGTCTGAATTGTGACGGATGCGCAGTCCCATGTTCAGTATAGACTATAGTTATTACTTATTATACTATAATTTATTATAATTCACAGTCGAGACAGCATAAGCGATAGCGGTGGAACCGAACAGAAACCTCCATCTTTGACCCAGAGACACTGGTCCTTCAAAAAAATTCAATCGGTACAGCCTCACAATTATCGTAAGTCATTATTCAATAATTTAATGAATATATTTAATAGTATAGCTACATATACCTGTAGTTTCATTTATTTATTTTCTGACTACCTGTGAAAATTATTTATAAATACTATTCAACATAACTTGGATAATATTTTATATTTGTTTAGTCTTTTATACACATGTAGTACCTATGCATATTATAATATGAAATGTATTCTCGTACAACGATTAATGGAAAATAATTATATTTCTCTAGCGGAGAATGTAATGCCAAAGACAATGTCCCCAGATCTACTCAAGGCTTTACAAGGGGTCTGTTATATTGCTCAACATATCAAAGACGCAGACAAAGATAAAGAGGTAAATTAATATAATATAATAATCAAATATTAATTTAATTATACATTGTACAATATTCAAATAGGTTAATGGTTTTTATTATAGTTTCAAGTTGTTTAATGTTCGTTTAATATAGACGCGTGAATTGAATAATAATATTTATAATATTATATAAATGCAAATATACTGTGTAGGACGTAGATATAAATTTTAAAAAATAAAAACAATTGTCGTAATCAATATATTATCCCTTTTACTTTATCTTCATTCTACCTACATAATTAAGACTATAAACCTACAGGCTACAATTATTGAAAACTTAAAACCATAATATTCATAAAAGTGCAGAACAATTTTGTGATTTAAAAAAGTGTCTATAAATAAGTTTTATAGTTCAACGCATTCAGATTCCTCTTAGCTATCTTTAATTTATTATAATTTATCACAAATCAAATAATTAATCTAAATGCACAGTGTACATTGTACACGTAATGTACGTACATTGTCTTAAACATTAAAAAACTTTTATAAGAAATTTAGTCATGGAGTTTATAATATAATATTAACTTATATTTGTTATTAACCATCAGCAAATAGTGTAGGTACATGTCGTTTGATCATACGAATAAAAAAGTCCTACATCATATTGCTTAAATTATCTAAAGAGTAGGAATTATAATATGATTTCGTATTTTATTTGAAACGAAATTAATTGTTCGTCAATTTAACAAAATTACGGTATTTTCATCTAAATTGATTAGGTTATAAGCGGTATAACATTTTACTGGTTATGATATTTATTTATTTTTAACTTTTTTTTCTATATGTATACTAGCTCAAGCTACCTACTTAATTTTAATTTCCTGTCTTTAAAAAGTAAAAACAAATCAATTATAAACTATGCGAAATAAATGTATCACCTATACTTATTATAGTACCTATACTATACTTATACTTATTATATATACAGATTACAGTTACGATAACACGTTTATAATTTAAATTGTTGTTAGTTTTATAGATCACGCAGCTACCTATGACGTATATTAATATTATGACATGAAATATGCATACAAAAAATATAACTGAATTTATAACGAAAAGGCAATAGAATAACATTAATCATCTAGCTAAGCCATTGTATTAATAGTTGTTTTAGAACTTTTAAACTAATTATTATACTCGTAAATTCAAGTTGTAAAATGCTGTGCTTATATTATAGTTTACTTTGTTTTATTTATGTATACACAATCTGCCAATCTAATACTTGAACATATACAAAAATAATTTGTGCAATTAAAATATATACGAAATGACTTGACATATGGTATACATAAGGTACACGAAAAAATCATACTTCGCAATGGTGACTTTTTACTATAATTTGGCAGTTTATTTGAATATTTTTTATGTGCATATTATGATATGTTATTAAAGTTTTAGGTTTTCAATAAATAGAGCGATTCACCAAGCATACACATTACACACCCCCGTTTTTCCTTTTAATAATACATTTTTTTGAGTCCTGATTATTAGAATTTTAAAGTATACATAAGGACCATATTTCAAATACAATTTTCATACATTGACATTTGACACATTGTATACAAATACGTTTTCCGTCGCCCTAACCGAACGCTGCAACCATTCGATGAATAGGTGGTGTCATTCATGCATAATTCGATTAGAATATTACTAGATAATGGATCATAATTAACAAACACACTCGATAAAATTATATTCTGTTACAAGGCTCAGATAAGCGGTAAATATTTACATTTTACACTTCATTCATTAGGTAGTTTATTTTGATAATTGAAGAGTTACCTCGATTAAGCGGTAGTCATAATTAACCAGTGTCTCTATTAACTATTATAAGAAGTCTATACTGTACATAGATATTTACACCATTTATCCATTTGTCCTGAAGCCATACATTCTTCAAATGAAAACAAACTTTTTTTACAGTAAATTGTAAATTTTGTTTGAAAATTTTGATGGATCTAAAATTGGAATGAGTAGTTTCTAAGTTATTTAAATGAATGTATATACTAGAGAAGATATAGATAGGTTATATTCTTTAACAATGGGTTTACAACAATTACAAATATGTACTGTTTAATATATACATATACCTATTTGGTACCTACTTATATAATATTATACTATTATCATTTGTAAAAATTATAATATGTAAATATATAGATCAATACTAATTAGTAACTATAGTTAAAATAATTATCAAATCATCAAAGCCCCAGTTATGTGTAATGTTAATAGGTACATACATAAAAAGAAAAATACTAAATTATTTTTAAAAGATTCACAAAATATAAAGTACTTACAATTTTTTTTTTTATTAATTTATTATGAAATAATTTAGTATACATTTGTAATTTAGTGACATAAATAACAAATTATAAATTTAGTATTGTATTAATTTTCAGAAAATTATAAATTTATCGAGTTGATCGTTCGATTATTATATGCTCTAAATATTACGCTCCAATTTATAGTTATTAGTCTTACCTCGGCCATCCGAGACTTAGACGGGTCTCATTGCCACAGCACTGCGGGTTATGTATCAGTTTTTAGGCTGGGTCTAAGCATAATATATACTTGGCGAATATATGACATTAATTTTTCTGTGATTTACACAAACTTTTATGTGTATAATCATTATAATGTATTACGATATTATAATTTAGGTGATCGAGGACTGGAAGTACGTTTCAATGGTGTTTGACCGGTTCTTCCTGTGGGTGTTCACTCTAGCCTGCATAGTGGGCACATGCGCCATAATATTCCAGGCACCCTCGCTGTACGACCAACGGCAACCCATCGACTTCCAGCTGTCCAGCATACCCCGCCGCCGGAGCAACCTGGCACTACCGCATGAAATCGACTTTTACGAGCGTACTTACGGTGCCAACTAGAGTACCTAACTGTTATATTTTTTGGATTAAAATCCCGCTGCAGGCTCATTATAATTTGTACATAATTAAATATATACTTCTATACGTAGATAACACACACACATGTTTATAGGTATACCGAATGAATGATATAAAGTGAAAATTCTAAATACCGAACACTATAGTTCGCTAAAATATTGTCCGCTATTCAGAGGGTTCAGTTTGTAGAAATTTTGTATTTGGTTCCCAAGAAAACGCCCATTATTTGGAAGTGTCCGCTATTTAGAGGTGACCGTTAGGTAACATAGGACGTGTCCATCACACTCGCAAAAATAAATCATTGAGCTACCTGTTAGAACAGCGTGTAGCACCACTTCTTAAACTCGTTGTCTGCTGCAGTGGAATCAACTACTATAGAAGAGTAAAATTAAGTGATGAAAAGCTTTCCACCCTAACCCCCAACACTCCAACGAGAAACAGAGATCCCAAACGGTTAGGACTTTTTGAACTCGGTAGTGGCCGCGAAGAACTTGCACGAATAATATTATTATTAACGAAAGATAAATGATAATACTATAGTAATTAATAGTTATATTATATATCTTTCCGACAAAATATCACCACATCTCTATATTGTATTATATCATAATATATTTTCGTTAATCTGGAACGCTACATAATAATATGTCCTATTCGTTATTATACTCACTACGTGTTATATAAACGCGTCTAAACGAGTTAAACAAAATATTATATTAATACGTGTGAAAAAAACTGTTTCATTTCCTTCACAGCCCCGTGGTATCTTTAAATAGTTTTAGCCTGCGCACGCGCACGATTATTTTTTGTTTTCTTTTTGCATGTCCGCGACGTACGCAAATCGTCGCCAATCAGACACTCCGAAAAACCCGTGTAGACACACGTGCGTACTATAATATTACTGTGTTATAAACAATATTTCAATATACAATATTATAATATAAAACGAGCAATGAGTGGAATCCGCAAAGTGCTGCAAAGTCTGCACGTATTGTGTTCGTCTAATAAGACGTAGGTACTGCACTACTGCGAGACGTACAATGCGAGGTGAGGTAGGTTATATACCTATATTGTATATAACTATCTGTGTAACAGTGTATATCGGGTGAACTATTTAACATTAGTCATTAATTATTTCTAATAACGTTTTTGGAGATATTTTTTTCCTATTACATTGAGTATTCGTTAAAAACAATATTTTTTTAAAAATAATATTATTTTATCGTTATCATGTTTTAAATAAACATTTTTCCTGTTTTTAGTGACAACATGCATTTTTATTCCTTATTGCAAAACAAAATATTTTTTTAAATACTTAGATAGGTACTTAAAAATCGAATTTTGGACGAGTAGTTTATGAGTATTTGAAGTTTTGATGAGGGGTGTGGAGTGGTAATTATACTACAGACTATAATAGTGGTATCCCGGAAAATGTTGGTCCATTACTTCGTTCATCTATACTTTAATTAGGTACTTAGGCGTATGACTAATAAAATTCTTAAGAAATTAGTTTTCAATAGATCAAAAATATTCTGCTTTAAAATATGAAATTAAAAATGTATAGTGTAATCATTCAAAAACTTAAAAAATTAGTAAAATTTATCATTTTTTCTTAAATATGGTTTTTTGAAATTATGTAAAATAAATGTTTTCAAAAATGTCAGGGAGTTTTTAAATGATGAGTATATAAGTACCTATACAACGAATCCCGATGGTTTTCTTCGGAGAATGAAGAACATAAATCAATAAACGTTTCCGGCTGACTCGATGATGCAATATTATAAAATGTACAATTGAACAGAAATGTCCATAATATTATGTAGTAGTATTAAGGAATTTTCAAAACTTAAATAATATAAATTTTTTTTCTAAGTGTTCTTTTAATAATTATATGCTTCTTTCTACATATAACCATTGGTGAACAATATATCCCTATAATATCCCAAGCATCAACCGTCTATAGGGTGGCATATATAGGTAACTATTATAGTTTATATTTAACTACAGATTTTATGTTTCAAAAATTCTACATAGTTGAGCGTAACGGAGATTTTAATAAGTATTCCTTGTACCTACTAGTTAAACGCTCTATATCATCACTGAAATGTATAATTTATTATTAATTAATATCCAATTTTATAAAAATAGCACGGAAAACGATATAAAATGGAAATTGGAATAATGATTTTTAATTTTTTATTGGTACAATTCATAGTTGAACACTTAGAATCTATATCCAGATGTAATTAATCTATATAATATATATTGTGTAGTTGAAAAAATTATATAATGAAATTGTTTTGAATTTTAATTTCACAATTAATATGTCATGTATTTTAGGGTCTGATTAAATTTGTATTTAAAACTGCCCATTTATTTAATATAGAACCGGCCATAATAGTTAAAGGTTAGCCACGATGCCGCTTAGAGAAAGTTCTGATTATTATTATTATACAGATCAACATTCGATTGATATTATGATTCCCTATGACAAAATATTGTATTGTTATTATTATTTCACGTTGAGCGGACTCTTTACTGCAGATAAACCCCTCCTCCCCCAAGTTTTGACATGGCCGTCTATTGGTTATAAATTATAAGTTATAACAAATAAACATTCAAAACGCTGCACAGAGCGTGAATTATTCGCGAATAAATGTAGGTATCTATTTAATATATGTTTTAACGAACAGTGAGATCGTGTTTCGAGGTCAAAAAGCGCTGCGTAAAGTGTATATTTATGTATTATGCTTATGTCTTTCTCGCATTTGTGTATATGCTTTGCATACATTGTAGTTATATATATTACATACATACCTACTCGAAACGTGGACGATGGCTGCAGTCATACAGATTTGTTATCATTATCATTTCTAATTGGTGGTCGAAATGCTGTCGGATGATACCTAGCACAAGATGATTAACTTGATCGGTGGAAGGAATTGTAAAAAAAATAAAGAAACGCTGGACGTTCAAAACCTAAGTCCTTGGGGGTAGGACAGTATATAGGTGATATAATATCGTGTTTTTCCTAATATAATTTTATTATAGCGCTGATATCGATATCAAAACCGTCGGAGTCGTGTGACATTCCCGTTGGATATGCCATAAAATACGTTATAAACTTATTATGATCTACCACAATCTTTGAAGTACATAATTTATTATTATAACTATTATCTATTTATGTATGAACACAATATGTATCGTACTACATAATATATCTATGTATTTGTATTATCTGCTCGGACGGCAACTTTCTAAAAGTATACGATATATAATATAACATACATACCTATTATTATATTATTATAGATATACATTATTCCTATTTTAAAAAGCGTTATATGCATCATCATATATTCATAAACGAAACGTTCAAGTTTGCTCAAACAATCTATCGAAAGACTATGTACATTTATTATTATTACCTAGGTATATATTATTATGCTCTGACGCGTATACGTAAATATTATAATAGCATAATATTATAAAGAAAATTTACATTATTACAATAAAGAACGGTGGCTTATTACTACGCGTTTGTCAATCGACCGTGTTTGTAAATATCGTATTCAATTAATGTATGTCATTGTTTACTCGTTAGTACCAGCATTTTTGATTTTTTGGACTGTTTGATACTTTGATTTCGTTTCGTCATGTCGATTATTGTACTCACTCTGTAAGTCTTAAATTAAAGAGATTTCGTGCGGTCGCCCGCCAAAACGTAGAAAATAACCGTCTCGCCTGGCCGCGTCGAAAAAAAGAATAAAAACATTTTAAAAAAATTTAAAGAAATAAATAGGAATAACAATCACAGACAAAGTAGACATTATGATGGACCTTTTAGCTTTAGTCTTCCGGTACATCACGTGATCCTAGTGGCAGAAACAAATTGAGTTTTACGCCTTCGTATTTATATAGGTAGTATATATAGGTATATAGATAAATGGATCCCCTGCTCAATGTTCACACATTTCTATATAATCGAATGAATATTATTGTATATTAATGCCTCAAGTATTCGAAACTGTTTTCATATAATATTAAATAATTTTAAAAAAACATACACTTTTTTATGTACCTACATCCGATGTCTATATACTCTACAATGTAATATTATATTATCTACCTGCAGTGAGCGTTATTTGTGTAATATTATTCAAATGAATTGAATATAATCAATTTATTTTCGTATTTTTTAAATTAATTTCATCGACCAAGTTTTCATAGCACAAATTGTATTCAAAGAATAGCAATCCATTTAATTTTTTTTTTTTACATTTTATCAAAATGTAAAATAATATTAATTTTCATAAATATTATTGTTAATTATTTGTTATAATATTTATTTAAAAATAAACGAATAACAGTTCAATAAAAAGGAATTTCGGTTAAGCAATGTAGAATAATAAAATTGTTAGAAATTATTGATCAATGTTCACAATTTAAATTGGAACCTCGTAAGAAAATTAATTTAGTTGATTTATACAGTTAAAATAAACAAAACTTATAAGTTATGTTGCCTATATTATAAATTTGCATGCAAGTGCGGACTGGTGTTAAAATAATATATTATATTTTATAAAGTTACGCAATCGATGTTGTAGTATTTTATGTGTGAAATATAATAATACAAATGTTGAATATGAAATAATGTATACATGTTGTATTTCCTGTATAATATAATACTATTATAATTACACTCGTTTAAGAATTTGAAGTACATTATTTTGTTTTAAAATTTTAAATGAATTCAGAAAATCCCATTATCTTCTGCTGAGTACAAAATATTAACGAGGCATTTAACTTGCTAATTCCTTTTTTGGATACAAATGTCTTTTAAATTATTTTAGAAAAATATTACACTAAATATCTTAATTATTGTTATTATTATAAAAAGTACTTTAACCTTATTATTGTATACTTATGAAGTTATTATATTAGTTACTAGTTTGTAAGGTTTGCTAAGTGTTGTAGTAAAATGTAAAACTATAGTTAATTATATAATATGTTGTCTCAATGTAAATATATTTTAATAAACTGAAAATTATTACCATATAAACATAATATTATGTAATATTTATTAATTTATTGAATTAAGGATAAAAAGAAACTCGATTTATAAAAATTGTGTATAAATAGAACAGTTGTATAGGTACAATACAATAAAGTAATATGAATAATAATAATAATAATACATAATTTTATAAGATTAGAAAACTAAACTATAAACCACATATTATTTATTTAATATCATTAATATTAGAATAAAATATATCTAAATTATCATAATTACCTAATGATGATCTTGTTAAAGTTTATTTAATAATTAGAACGTCTACGAATATGTTTTGTGAGAAAAAATATCTAAATTTAAAGCATCATCTGCATTCATTAATTTAATAGTTTTATATATTTTAGCGTCATCGGTGAGAAGCAATATTTTTAAAATTAAAATATCTATTATTAATGAATGATAAAAAAAATGAAAAAGAAATATGATTTCCTTGGGGAACTACAGAGGAATTTTATATTTACACACTATACATACATAAAACATAGAGTTGTTGTAATGTTATACCATGAGTATATGCGACTGAAGTGCTTTAAATCTCTATAACGTAATATACTCGTATAATCACATAACGATATTCTAATGAATATATTTTTAATAATAATTATTGTAGGTACGTTATTTACCCCGAATATTTTTTAGGTGAATATATTTCAAATATATGATCGAATATATTTTTATATATAAATCAAAAACTCTTGAAAGCAGTTGTAATCTTGCAAGGCCACTTGTTAGAGTATATATATATATATATATACAAGAGTAAACACATAAAATTTGATAAGAATAAGTTACCAATTATACAATCAATGAATGTCGAAATCGTTAAAGTTTACCTAACCAGCACGAAAAAAATTAAAAACGAAAATTTATAGTCGCATAACATATACATTATACATATATATAATACATAATGTATAAACCAACCATGAAGGTCAAATAATTTTTCGGGCGGTAACTGATTTTTCAATATGGACTATTTGATCGTTAAAAATATAATTTTTTGTTATAAAATCGTAATTATTGCAGAGATGGGCCATGAGGGGTATCTACAATTCCCCTCGTCCACCCCCGTTTGATCACCTTTGAAAACAATCCACCTATACTATCTTATACAATATAAATATATAGATAAATGAAAAACGTTTAGTTGATATTTATTTATGTATTATGCAAGTGTCGAATGTTGGTGCAGAATATATAAAATACGATTTACGCTTGGGATTTGAAATACAACTATTTAAATATTTTTCGAAATTCGTCAAAAAATAAATCTAACTAGATCAATCTACCGCAAATGCAACGTCACCGCGGCGGTAGTCCCAGCGATCGTACAATATAATATAATTTCCAAAAACTATGGGCAGTAATGCAGTATATAATTTCAAATATCGCAACCACAGAACTACAGAAGTATAGGGTATCCGGATGGCCGGTTAAGATGCTCTCCATCATTACTTCAAAAACTAATACAATTGTTGAAGATATTATTTTTACATAATTGTAAGTCGTTAAAAAACAAAACAGTTCTATGAAGAATAAAAATAATTTTACTATTATATTTTACTTTTATTTTTATTTTTAATGACGACCATGTTTTTTCAATTCCTTATTCCAAACCAGAATATTTTATGGAATACTTTGGTGCATAATAATTTTGGACAAGTAGCTCATTGGCTTCGGAATACAACATTTAAAATGTACGTTATCATTTAAAAGAGTAAAAAACTTTTAATACATTTTTTTCTCAAAAACGTTATTTGTAATGGCTAAAAAATTGTGTGAAAGTATTATTTTCAAAAATGTTAGTATTTTATGTAGTAATAAGTTTCTTGCGTTAAATGGATCGTAGCTATTTTTTTTTTAATCAGTAAAGTAGTTTTGTGGCCGTGGGTCTAGTATAATTAACTACTGTCTCCTTCCCAGCTTCCGTCCCTCGCGATTCCGGTTTCGCGATATAATATTTTAACATAATTTTTGGTATGTACCTTCTACCTAGTATAATGTTGGCAGACACGAACCTATTGCGTAGCAAGTTAGTCGAGTGCTCAAATGTAATATTATGTATATTAGCTGTTTCCACGCCGTGAATAGTGTACTATAATAGGTACTTAAGTATACTTTACTATATATACTATATTAATTAATAAATATATTTTAATATTATTATATTTTATTATATAGGTACATACCTACAACGAGTAATAATGTCGATTTGTGTATTATTCATTGGCTTACTTATAATGGATGCAAGCAGATAAACCACGAACGATATATGCCGTTTTATCGCCTAGGCAGAAATGCATTTCTTTCGTTATCTGAATACGTTTGTTTGCAGTGAGAAATAAAATCAAACAAAACATATTTGCATTAGCATTGTTATTATTCTACAATTATTATAGAATAAAGAACAACAAACACTTCCGATTAAAAATAATTGCATTTGCCGGCAAATTGTATCGTGGCATAGAAAAATATAATATTGTACTTGAACGTGATCGTTAGCGAATTTACTATTTGATAAGAGTCCTAATAGTTCAAATGCAATATGTTTATATATAAAATATTATACTATATAGGCAATTGGAGGTACTATAAGGCATACTTTATTATAGGTTATATATATTATTCTATTATTGCGAATAGAACAATAGTTTCTTTTCTTCTTTTAATATTCAATTTAATCGGTTAGTGTACGCATTTTAAATCAAACGCAATCAACCTCAATATAATAAATATCATTATTATGCAATGATTTTATATCCTCGTAAATATTTAAAGACGATTTTGTTATTCCACTTTAATAATGTTCAGTTAAATATTTTTTTATAATAAAATAAATAATATATAAACTATAAAGCAACACAGGTACCGCCGTATTACTGTAACGAATAACTACTAAAGATACGAAATGTAAAAACTTAATATTTTTTCATCGGACGTTTACGAGTTACGATGATAACTCAGTTTATGTGCATTGTGCAGTCCTGCAGTATATTATGACTAATGGTGTGATATTATAGACTATATAGTATCCAAACAAATGACCCTCTATACACACACGAGTTTATCCGAAGGGTCATAACAATTAAAGAGACGAGTGTCGGAGTGCAGCAATAGGAGAAATTCATTTTTATATCATTATTATAAAAACTATGAAGACAGAAAACGGGATAAACTTATAAATGGAATTAAATGATATACAATTACAATTACAATTACAATTACACACACACACACAAACGCTCAGTTCTGCTAACTTTTTTATAATATACAATATGGTTTTAAAATTGTTTTTATATTAAAGATGTTAAATCATTTTTTCCCCGCACAAAAATAACACGTGATGTACTGAATGCGTTAAACAACATATGTGCACGGTTTTTTGAACCGTATCAAATGTTAAACAGCTAATGAGACATTTTTTTTATAGACGTCTGTGTGCAGGCGCAGTATAATAATTAATACATTAATATACGCGCCCATGTGGATCAAATATACGCATTGCAAATGTGTTTCACAACATAATTTCATCTCTAAACGCCATTAAATATCTTGTTCTTACGAGTGTTCACTAAATAAAAATTATTATTAATCTTAAATCTTATTCATTTACCCATTAACTTGCGATTTTAAACTTTTTAGTTTGATACTTTAAACGACTACCTATTGCATAGATTATTGGTTTATGTAGAAAGTACTTGTATACATTTTACAGAATAATAAATTGTAGACTGTTTAACACGATGTTTTTTCAAAATTAAGGACAAATTATTTTCGTGGACTAAAAAATAAATAGGTGGGTAAACAACTATAACAGTAAAACAATAACATTCATTATAGGTAACTAAAAGTATGGGTACTTACATTTTAAATCAGTTAGGTTGGTTGTTGTTATTATGCGTGTATTCTTAAAAGTAGTCACTTTTGGGTTTGGCATCAAGAAGTGATCAATATTTGTAATTGATAATTGTATATTTGTTTATCAGTTCATATAATAATATTTATACATACAGTAATTGACCTTTAAATAATAGGACTTGCGTGCATTTTGTTCACTAATTATTCCAAAGCTGCAGATAACAATAATGCACTATTGCGCATAAATGCATAATATATTATAATTTATAACGTATGTTATAAAATATATAACTACCGCACATGTTGGCTGTTACAAGTATAAAGTTAATCTTAAATAATTCGTAAAACTAATTTTCGTGAATATATTAATTAATATACAAATTGTACATACAACTATTCATGATTTGCTTTTCGTGATAACCGCCATTGTCTGTGAGGTAGTGACGTAGTGTATATATTTAATTTTTTTCCACCCTCCTAAAATCAATGGGACACAAGTATATAGGTGCACGACCCACCCCAAGACTTATTCAATGTGACTGCACCCGTAATTTCGTGAGGTTAGTAACATTATATATATAATATAATACTATACTATATATACTATAAACATACAGTTTATTGTACGTATAAAACGTTTCGAAACGAACGCGATTTCCAATGAATTATTTATGATATGCATTTGCCATTTCTCCGTGCAAAACTAAATGAATTGTGTGGTGCTTGTGATGTATTTATGTGTACGCCATAAAATTCATGAAAGTGTGATTTAACGATTCCGTCGAACCTATATAACTGAACCACGATGGACTCATATTAAATAGGCGTCGAATACACGGGGGCTCAGCGAACACAGCCCCTGTAGTAAAGACTGAGCCGTGGCTAAGTCTCTGGAGCCTAACAGATAGGACTCAAAAATAATAATTTCAGACCCCAAAGACATTTTAAGAACCTGTTGCCTATAGATATGCACTCACTGTTCATTAAACCACCGATTAATCACGAGTCGTAAACAACCTGCTACGCCGTCCTAAATAATTATTTTATCAGCTGAATACAGGTGATTTACAAAATGTTTATGAGCAGCATGATGGTGTGTGCAAACTTTGAGAGTCGAGATGCATAATATAATAATATACAAATATTAAATATAATATGTATTTTATAATTTTTAGTTATAAACACAATATATTATTCACTATTCAAAGCGTTCTAGAAAAAAAATTGTTTTATATTTATTATTCGCAACTCATTCGTTTGCTAATTTCAAACTAACCACAAACATTCACCTACACCAAGCAGTAATAACTAATAAGTAATAACCTTCCATCCTCCTGCTTAAGACCACCGCTGGTAACATAAGTACCAACCTACAATAATATAGTATGTAGGTCTCGTAAGTTTTCTTTATAATAATATAATTAATAATTAATTACTATACTTTGTAGGTAGTTCATATTTCAGATATTGAACGGTTTTAATAATATTTCAAACCACAAAAATACATCATTAGCAAGTCTAAAAGTGAGTAAAACTAATATAAGTAATATTATAATATTATAGTATAGCTACGCGGCTTTACGCTGAGCGGAAAAGGTGAACGTGAAGTCAGCGTGTGGCAGCGATACCATTAGCGGCGGCATTTACGCTGATAAGGTTTTAGACGTGTTTAAGAGGCTGATAAGACCTCATAATCTAATCTTTTTTAACGCTGTACATAAAAAAGTAAACAAAAACATGTCTGATTTCTCAGAAACTATTAAATTCTAAAAAAGTGGCTATGAGTAGTAGAGAGATTAGGCAATAAAATATTGTCGATGTAAATATACCTAGACGTGTACAACTAGACACGACTGGCATAGATTACATTTTGGGTTATTTGGTCGTAATTTTAATGATGTAACGATATTTTGTCAGTATTTTTTCAATATGTTCAATTTTGTCCACGAAAATACATTTAATACCTATATAATACCTAAATACCTAACTTAAAAATATTTATTTATTCTGAATATTATAATGTGTATAACATTATACTATTATTTCGTATTTGGATATGAGCTACCTGCCTACTTATACCAGTATAATAGTTGTATTAGTTTCTAAAATAAATTACTTAACGGTGCATTGGTAATGTACTTCAACTTTCAATTGGTAATATGTACTGCGACTTACTGGCAATGCGTATAGTGGAAATATTATTTTAATTATAAAAACGTATATTATTGTTATAGGATATCCACAGTAAATTATGTTAGTAATTTGAATAGCATTGTAAATACCAGAATTGTATAGTGCATAGGAAATTTCAATCAATATAACTATCATAATATAAGATAATACAACTATATAAGATTGGTGTTTGGTACCTTTATAATTTCAACACGTCATATAAATTTTTCGTTTACTTGTAATCATTATATATATATGTATATACATTGTATTTTCAATGAAAATTAAAATAAAATATTGGCAGGAGTACAGGGCAATAAATTAAAGCAGTACCTACCTATAACTCCAATAAATCATGCCTTTCAAAATACAATTATTTTGATCTCAGTTTACGCATTTACTAAATTATAAACTAAAATATTTAAAATAGTTGTGTTTTTTATACTTTATATGTTTGTAGTATGTTCACAAATTATTTCGTGTAGTAAATAGTAATATTCAATATTTATTCGATCTAGTTAACAAATTGAATGAGGGTAACTTTATAATACAATTTTTCGATACCCAAACTCCTGCAAAGTGCAATTCTACATGACGTGACTCCTGACTATATACCTATCGTCAAGGTTTAAGTTGGATTTTATACGTTTGGCAATAGGTAAATATAGAATATATACTCGATAATAGGTATACTATAATAATATATTTGTAAATATAAATTATATTTAGGGTTATTTCTAAAATAACGTCAATAACGATCGTCGGAGCGTATGAATGTAAATCCCTACGAGGAACATGACGTGAATAATATTGCAGGCGACATAGTTTTGTCTTACTTTGATGTGCCGCCCTTGGAAAATAACGTATACGACTCGTTTCGCTGGTCGATTGCACAGTGCACATTATTATGCTCAATAGTGCAGAATCGAGAGAACAGGACGTATAAAAACAGGCTGTTGAAGATCGCGTTTTTCTTTTAGATCGACCGAGACCGACGACGGAAAACACCATGGTTACCCGCTCGACAAATTCATACCACAGTCGATAAGACATAGACTTTGTGCCGTTGTTGCCTCCAAGTGGTATATGTTTCTTGGAACCGGTAATCTCAATTTTTATTCGTTGGTCAGTTAAAAGTTTTAATTTATTAGGGGGAAATTTATTTAGCCGTCAACCGTTTCCTCTACGTCCGCCGCTACGCCCCACCATCATATTATTATATAATATGTTTCTCAACGTTTATCAATCAGACCGTTTTTGCCACACTTATATGATTCACATTTATTGATATTCTCAATCAAACAGTTTTCACGTCGACACTCGATATTCGGATTTAAAAAGCGTTGAGAATTTCGATGCGATATTCCGGCGTGACAAGTACCTACGCCGACTTGTACAAACGACAAACGTACAACTGCATGATAGCACTGATTATAGGTATTATTTACCTATATAATCAATGATAATAGACACGTTGGTATGTATATTTTTAAGTCTCATCACTTTTGGTCCGCTTAAAATTGGACCTTTCCTTTCTTTTCTAAAGATAGTATCACGGTAAAAAGCCACTATTATCAATGTCATAAATACTAAAATACAAGATATATTCACTGTTTTCTAGGACGCCTCTACGACCGATTTATAAATGATTATTGACTGTAATGTTGTCAGTTATACAATATAATGTTCGTATAGTACTACCTATACCTATATAATATATATATTTCTAAAATCAAAATATAGAATCTTTATAAAGTATTTAATTTTTTTTAAGATTAATATCTTAACATATTAACACTCGAAGTCATTACTGGGGGTTTCCATTTTTCGTCAAAGTGACCCTAGAACGTTACCTGCACCGTGTCCTTTTTTCGCAATGGTTATATTCCAAATTTCCGCATAATAAATTAATATATCATCATTTTAGATTTTTAGATTTTTTTGTAGAACCCCTGACTTTAAATTCGTAATGATTGTGATTACGTGCCTCCGGCCTCGCTTCGTATAGTCTCTAAATATCATATCAAGTAATATAGATACTATACAATTGTACCTATGTCCTATATGTACACAATTTATTAAAAACTGCATTTAAAATTTTAAAACGTTTCCTTCTATATAAGTTTTGAACTGAAGCAACTGCTTCACTAACAATAACCACAAATATTATAATATCTACCTATGAACCGTTGTTTCTTTAAATTCTTTAAACTTCATTTTTTCATGTGTCTATGAGAAATTTAATTAATTGATTAGAACTTTCATCTCCCGATCTCCACACAGCTATTGGCTAAGAGGCGACCAACTCTCTTTAGTTGTAATGATAATTTTGTTTTTATGTAATATTGTTGTAATTGGAATTGTATTCAATAAACAAATAAATATAATATGTAAATCATTTTATTCTGATTTTAATTAATTTTTTTTATAAAGACTCGTCCTTAATAAGTAGGTATCTACTTACGTTTCATTGTTGGTTATTATTTGATCACCTAAAAAACTTAATCAGAAAATATACGGACGTTTATACTTAAAACTATGAAAATAATAATGAATACAAATATATTTTACTCAAGCATGTGAATATGTATAGAGTTACATGACTTTTTACGAGGAAATCCATCGTTATTAAAAGTGATTTAACAAATATTATACATAACACCTTCCCCATCAATACAAGTAACAAGCGATTAGTTTAGTTTTTATAAACAAATTTTGTTATATTGATTTATATAAAAATCTATTCCAAAATATATCTACAGTTAACAAATTATTTAATAAATTATTTATTTATTTAATTAGGTATATATTATTTTTATTTTTTTTTTATGGAGTTCGAATATGGCACAGATGTACCTATGATATAATGCTATATGCCTATATAATTTATAAATATATGTATTAGGTAGGAATTCCATTTTATTGACAAACAACAAATAAGTAGTTCTCCGAGTTAAAATAATATTATTATGTGTATATTTATAAAACGTAATGTGTTATTTTTTGATAACTTTGTTAAACTATTTTTTGGCTATTACTATACAATGATCTGTAATTTTTTTTATATGGATTTGTTAAAGTAAAATACGTTAAATTTATATTAACGTTATTAATCAGTATTAATTAATGTTAATAGATAATAATGAATAATTTACTAAGTTTATATCGTTAATTATTAAAGATTTATGTTGATTCCAAATAATATTAGATATCATGTTAATTGTATTATAATTATTTGTTTTCACATGATAATGAACTATGGTATTTCGAAATGCATAAATTCCCAACTATTCGACAGGCGCATTTATTTGTTTTCCACTTCTTCTTACAGTGATATCTTTGATAGTCTTGTGTGTCCATAAGGCTATTACATTCTGCTGCTTTTCATTGTGTTATATCTTTTTTTTTACTAGGAATTTTTTTATTTTCCGAAAAAAAACCAGAAGGTAGCCAATTCTAATAATAGCGTAGCAAAATATAACATAATGTTGATA
Source organism: Nasonovia ribisnigri (assembly GCA_027563435.1). NCBI lineage: Eukaryota > Metazoa > Arthropoda > Insecta > Hemiptera > Aphididae > Nasonovia > Nasonovia ribisnigri. Next base: position 76,594 of record JANEHU010000963.1, on the reverse strand, counting down.
CCAATTTTGAGTTGATTGAAGAAAGTGTCGGTGCAACCACTGCTACGTCAAGACAGCACTGGCATGTTTGATTCCGGCCTGTAGAAAAAACAAGCTAGTAGAAAATTCTGAAAATGGTAGTAAAATGTAGCAAATTATTGATGTATGGTTTGAGGTTATAGCACTGAGTGCCGGTTAACTTGATGGACATATTATTTATTACTTATTTTATTAATTATATGGGATTTAATTTAAATCATTTAAAGTAGTTAAATTTATTTTCTATTTCAAGTTCATCCATATTGAATTGTATTAATAATATAAATTAAAAATAATTAACACAACATTTTACGAATATTTTAAGACACAACGATAGTACAACACATAACGTATAATGATATACGACGCATAACCAAGATATAATAGATATTAGTCTATATCTTACTCCATGGTTCTATCTACTGTAGCTACAATACCATCTAATACCATAAAAATAACATTATAACAACATTTTCCATCGTGTTTACAATTAATAATCAATGATCAAACCAAAAAAATAAATAATAAACCGTGATAATTATTCGTTAGTTAGGTAACAATATTTGATGTATAATAACATTTAATTAAACACACAATAGTTTTTTTATGAGTGTCTGAAGTTAGAATTTTTTTTTTATTTCTTTAAATGTATCATTACATTAGTTTATGTAATTCTGAAAGTTGGCGTGCGTACAGGGACCCTCCGACCTTTCCCCTAAAACCCTAATTAATAAATAAAGGCCCTAAGAATTAAGTTTTCAATATTTTTACGTTTAGTTACCTAAAGTATTTAGTTTTTCGAGCCTTATTTAAAACTAATTCTACAAATATCAAAGATAATAAAAAACCACTAGGTGAAAAGGGGAGTGAATCGACGGACAAGCACCACAATGAATGTCATGTGTGTCATGTGTAACGTCCAGCGCTTAGTTACTTCGTAATTTACAGCTGATATTTCTGGCGCTGGCACAACCACGTTTTCTTTGATCCTTACAATCGGTTCAGTTAGAGAGAGTTGAGAGATTGTCGAAGAGTCACCGCCCGCGAATTGAGAATCATAAAACAAACGCCCTGCCAAATCGTCGATCGTTAATTCTTGTCTATATAGTGTAATCCAGTTTCCATCTTTTCGTATGAGATGTTGTTGATGATTTTATCTATGATGTCTATGGTGGCAGCTTCGATTTAGTCGTCCATTTTGTCATAATAATATGACTTAGCCATTTTCACTGGTAGTCAGAATAGCAAATTAGCCGATTCCAAATTTCGTCCTAGGCCATCGCCGATCATGTAAAACACAACATCGTTTATTACTGCTATTATTATAGGGAACACTCCATTATATTATTAATCAACCAGAATAAGCTGGATTTCAGGCCCTTTTATTTTTCCAAATACCATATTGTTATTACTATTGATTTATCAATTATCAACTATAATACGCTATTATGTTATTGATTTTTTAAATTTCAATAAATACTCAAACCTGGCTAATAATCCCGGGACCGTATGCTAAAAACAGTCAGTATCAGTATTTTGAATTGGGATTAATGGCAATAACTTAGCCTACATACTTGGTATTTATAGTTATAGACCTACCTATATTGAACATTGACATTGGTAATTATTAGGTATTTTTATGGAAACTGCGGTTACTGGAGTTATATGTTTTTTAACGTAGTTACCTAATCTATCAACCATCAAGGTTACAATAATAATTCTTTTTTTCCATAAACACAGAGTAATTTTGAAGAACAAAATATAATAATTTATTCTTAAATTATACTAATTAATTTTAATTAAATTATATGGCAACGAAAAATCGACGGACAGCGCATATGTGACTATTCCACCAAGGTCTAACACGGATTATAAAAGCCTAAATAATACTTAATAATACTCGTAAACATACAATACCTGAAGCGACGATAATCCATTATATAGTACTTCGAATTCGGCTGTCGGAACCATTTATTCGGGTTTCGGGTGCTGCATGATGTATTCGAGTGTTTAAACACAATAAACACCGGGATAAAAAAAATGTAAACAAACGTTTGGGTGTTAATAATCGTTATTGTTCTAGTTAGTTTGGTTATTACGGGTGTTTAGTAGTTAGGTTAATTCATAAAAAAATAAAAAATAGTGATCGGATATACATGACATAAATATATACCACTAGAAAAACATTTTTCGGTCATTATTGAAACATCCTAACCCTGACCAAAAAAAAGTTTAGCATATTTGCGCCTATATTATTAACTATTAGTAATTACCTTTAATAATTAATACCTAATTAGTACAATTTTTGCTCATTTAAAATTATTATAGACATTTTTAAGATAAATAAAATATTTGGGTATTTTGAGAAAAAATTATTCGGGTTATATGGGTTTCGGGTGTTTAATTTTTTGAGGATTTTAGGGGTAATATGGTTTTGGTTGATAATTCTGGTACAAATCACTGCTTGAAGTATCTATAGGTTTCTAAAATTCGTAACTTAATATATTCCTTGAGACTCTGGGATCTTTATAACTTATTCTTCAACCCTTATAGATTGCTATAGGGTGGCTCATCAAGAATTTAATTTTGGCTCACTAAAATCAAATATTTTTTTGTTTACTTAAATGGTATTACTATTGGTTACAGATTATATTACTAATAATTATACTATTATAATTAGTGAAAATATGGCATATCATTATATAAACATTTGTTCACAAATATATTTTTAAAAACAATTGAAATTAAAATCAAATAGATACTTATGAACACAATTACAATGGTAACTCTTATGATTTGTAATCATATAATATTATGCTTTCTTAATTCTGGTCATTTTTTTTATGTAACTATATTGGTACAGAAACACATTAAGACGAACTTGATAATATAGATTTACGCTGGCTTCTAAGCATTCGTTGAACAATATTTACATAAAAAATATGTCCAGAATTAAGAGATGGAATATCATAATTATAAGTTTGTATTAAAGTATTATAATATATTTCAACTGAAGCAAAGCGATCTTACGATAGTAAGATAGATTAACCAATTAAGTTTAACCAGGACGAAGTCGGTAATATAGCTAATATATAGTTATAAATTATAATTATTTAAACTCGAGGATCGGTAAAACGTATTTTGATTGGCAGGGGGGGAGAGGGCTGTGCTCTAGATGATGGTGATCGGGAAAATGGCCCGAGAAAAAACTAGACCAAAAATGTTCAACACTGAAAAGTACTATGTCTTGAGGTCTGTGATTTTTATAACAATATTGCATAAAATTATGTTCCTTGGATAATAAAATGTGTTTATTTTTCTCAGTTGATTTCGTTTTCTTATCAATTTATATTTTAGACCGGTGTGACACTTGCAGAATATCCGGCATCCGCAACGGAAAATCGACCCACGGAGTCCGCAGATATACCAAACACGTTGTTTTAATTACATGCGTACAATGTGTACTAGATTGGAAATATCGCCTCGGAACGTCCGCTGCAGCGAATATCCGCAAGTGTAACACCAGCCTATTGACATAATATTATATTGATATATAAAATGAATTAGCATCGTCAAAAGACGACATTGAAATAACGATCTAGGAGGGGTGCCGAAGAAGTTAGTGACACGGCGTGAGAATTGTGTGTACATTTCTACTTGTGAGTTTGTGACGTATCTACAGAGTCGCCGGCGGCGTTTGACATAACAAGTAACAACAACAATATTGTCGCCGTGGCACTCCCCCGCCAATTTAGTTTGCATCATAAACGCGATACGCGAGTCGCGTTTATCATGGAGTGTGACACGAATACACGATTACAATATTATTGTAATTTTTACCGTGGTATTGGCCAGACGAGGTTTTCGCAAGCGTTGTTGAAAAAACCCGAATGAAAAAGAACGGGAAAAAAAAACCATCCGGCGATGTGCGTGCGTAGTGCGTACAACCGCGGTTAAACGGAAACCGCCGATGAGTCAGATGGGTTTTTTTTCGGGCGGGCTCCACCGTTGTCGTAGTTTCACTTTCACCCGAACGCAGATCCGTCTCGAAACCGGTCCATCATGGTCGTGTGCGTACGCATACATAATATTAATAATATATTATTATTATGGATAATAATGATGTCTGATCGCGCATTAAGTATATTATGTATTTCGAGTACATAATAAATACATGCACCTGCAGTCGGACCTAAATTGACGACACGGGGGCTGCATCAGACCTCTTGCTGATATTTTGGTGAAACGTTTTTTTATTTTTATTGAAATATAGCTATTATATTCGATAAACGTAATTTGATGCAAATATTCGACTTAAACAAATTAGAAATTACTCGAAAACTTAATACAATTATATCATTTTTGCAATAGGTAATAGGTATACCATGCGGCGATCATTGTCTATAATATAATATTATGGTGTCTAATATTTGTTATGCGCTGTTTGCCATTATAATAAAGTCATTAATAGATATACGATAGACCACTAATAAGTAGGTAATAATAACATTTTGTCGTGTTCAGATGGTTAACAGCAGACCCTGCAGCCGCCTCCCTATCAACGCCTATGTCGTAAATTGACATTGTTATACAATTTCCTATATCGATCGGCAAACACATACATAAAAAGTAGACCATGGTCTTTAAAATTTCTGACTAGATTTTAAATTTCCAAATTTTTAAATGTCGAACAAATTTACTGACTGCCTATCAAAAGTCAAATATTGGTGCCAAAGGGTGGATGGGGGAGGTGTAACAACGCACCTTCAGTTCATCTGTAGAAACTATAGTAGACATGATTCCTTCAGTGGCTATTCCGAGATGGTGGAACGAAATGGTGTGATATCCGCTCACCTAGATTTATTATTTTCTCCTCGTGTTAAAAATTAAAGCTCGACGAGTCGTGTTTGTTTTTATAATCAAAATCGATTTTTTCAACGTAAATACCATACATCACGACTAATGATGGGAATATCCATCATTATAAATGCGACCTGTTAGATGTTTATTGGAATTAATTACTCTTATAATGTGTTTTTCAAACTAAATTTCCAACAATAGTCGTATTATAAACGCATCGTTAAAGTGCTCAACGCGCGTTTGTACCTTGTAAATGTCCGGACAGTATAAATAAACGATTACTGAAAGTGAAAACACACGGACTGTAGATGTCGGTAAAAAATTAGTTTCTTTTGATTGTGCTCGGGCCGGGCGGCGTCGGTAAACGAAAATCGCAAAGTGCTGACACGGCGAATTACGCGCATTTAACACAAATGGTATAAACACACGTAATATGTTGGCACTTCTTCGTATTGTCGTTATCATGCCGAACGCGTGCCCAAGTATTTATCAGTCGACTTCGATACATTTTGAAAGTCGTCCGAGGAGAAAAACAAAACAAAACCCGATTCGTCCTGCAGTAAACATCATGACTTGGTCCGGTCGAAGAGAGCACTACACGCGCGTTCGATTGGGACTATATTATTATTATGTTCTCGGAAATCACAACACGATAACATCGACTCGTTTTTTTCATTTAATGTCGCGCACGTCCTTCAGACATCAAAAGTTATTGGGTTTTATGCTTATATCGATACAACAACACACGGACGGCCACCGCTGCAACAAACGATACAATACGCCTTTAAATATGATATGTAATATAACGTTTCTATAATTTATTCAAGTACCGGAGTACCGTAATTTAAATGTTAATATATGGTTGACACAAAAAAACGCACGTCCGCAATAATTAATACATACGAAAACGTATATTATAATACCTGACCCAAATCCTTGTACCTACCAATATTGCGGTACACCTATTCCGCGAAAAAAGTGTCTTTTGATTGCTCACGATGTGTGTTTCGTAATATTATGCGGAATATACTGGAGGAATACACCTTTATTAAACCTTAGCACATTTCTCACTTCAATTTAAGTATAAAAAGTTTAAAACGACATTATGATCGGAACACTATCTACATCGTCTGGCCACGATACTCGGTAGAATATTGTTCATGTGCTGATGTATAGTGTTGTTATATTCAGTTTGATGAAGTGATAAATCGTTGGATACGAAAAAATAATTTTGTCTTCCGAGTTAATTCAAAAACGGTTACTCTCTGGACTTAGGACTCTTATTTGTTATCTATACTACGACGAAATGCAGCTGCAGTGGTTTAAATTATTTACCTCTAATTATACATATAATATAGCCCACCGAATTCATTTGTCAAAGTACATTATGGAATTAATAAAATTAATTTTGATTGAATTATTGCGATAGATCGTTGGCGTTGCCGGGATGTGCGACGAAGTAAATAAATCCATTCGAATACCATGCGAGAAACCACGCGAAATTTGACAGCATACTGCGTCGACGTGCACACTCGTCGATCCTCGTGTTTTTGCGACCATGACAATCATGCATATATAATATATATTATATTTATATATATATATATATAATATGTCATATGTAATATGTATAATGTGTACTATGTATATTGTACATAGTATATGTTACGTATAACGTACAGGCGTATAGATATAATACATACATACACCAGCTGTGTTACCCGACTTGACCACAGTTAAAAATAATATATCTTTCAATTGTTTTCCGTTTTTTTTTTAGTTGAATTATAAGACACATTAACAATAATAAATTTTATGATTTTCCATTCCTTAATTCTGGCCATGTTTTTTACGTAAACGAAAAACAATAAGACGGATCAATGAATGTTTATCGAAGCTGACGTAAATCGAATATGGTTGAGATTGGTATATATTCGTCTATTTTTTTACATCAAAAATATGTCCAGAATTACCAAATCATTGTTGTAAATCATAAAAGTAATCATTGTATTTGTGTTTATAAGTATTTAATTTTTGTTTTTTTTTCAATATATTCCTACATAATTGCATATTATGCCTTAACTTCTACTTATTATTATTGACAACCATTTAAATTAACGAAATAATATTCGATTTTTGTGAGCCAAAACTAAATTCAAAAGTGAGCCACCCAATAAGCTATTCCTTCGGGTTTCGAGGAATCTATATTGATATATAACTTTTATTGAAAACTGTCCAATAGTTTTTTAGAAAATAGAGGACAAACAAATAAAGAAATATTAATTGTCATATATTATATATACACTGTAAACATTCTTTACAGTGTGTTGTTTTTCTTTTTGTATGCAATTTTATTGTTTTTTTTTTTTTTTTGTTATAGGTTGGTTTGTGCGTATAAACCTTTAATGACCGGCCGTGTTTAGTTTTTCGTGCTTCGAATAGTTTAATCTTTTTAAAAGCTTAGAAATCAAACTGTGTGCACACTTGGGTACATCTTAAAATTGTCTGGTTTGTGATAAAAATAAATACCTTATGATCACCCTGTAGATAGCCAGGTATAGTATAAATGTATAATGTGTGGCCGCAAAATCACTCACACGTGTACAATATGTTAGTAATATATAAGGCATACACCGACGTAGTTTGGCAAATGGCAACATTGAATAATTGCGCGCACGCGTCGCCGTTGGCTGTATATACTATTATATAGTATTTTATTATATACATAGCATTACCGGAAACCGGAGACATTCTTCTCTTCTTCTTCTTCTTCCTCTTCTTCTTGCCGCGTTCGGTTTCGTAAGCTATGTTGTTCCTTTCGAGGCCCGCAAGACGGTATTCGCGGGCGCGTCGTATACCTATATTAGCTACAACCTATGCTATTAGTATAATATTATAGGGCCATAATACCATAATAATTATACGGTAAAATATTGTATTATACGCTGTTCGGTCCAATATGTGACCATCGAATAATATATACATTAGGTGCACTATACGGCCGTTGTAATATATAATATTATAATATTATGTTTAATATATTATCAGTGCCTATCATATGTTATGTACCTACATTATTATAAGACGTAGGTAGGTACGCACCGCGCGTTGAATATTAATGTTACATATTATTGTAATTTAGTACAATATTATATATGTCAATCTGTGATCTGTCCGTGTTTATATGAATCTATTGTGGGTTAAGACAATAAAACGTATAGGTACGCTCGTCTTCCTGCATGCAGCGCGTACACCTAATATTACACAAATCTATTTTATTCTTTTGAAACTGTAAAAATTAAAATTGAATATTCGTAGTGGATAATATTATTATTATATAAATACATACAAAATATGTGTAATTGCTGTTTGTTTATATACCTATACTCTATAGGTACAGCGCGTGTTGTATAACGTACCTATATACACGAGTGAACGATTATAGCTCCATCTGTTTGCGACAATAAAATCACATATTACATCCTTTAAAAAAATATGTTATCCCATTCATCTTTATGATTTTTAAAATATAGATAGTAAGTACAAAATAAAATGTACGTTAAAACAATTACCGTGTGCCCGTCGGTGTTTCAATGTGTTTAAACGGTCAAGAAAGTTAAAGTAAATTTTCTATTACATAATATATCAAATAAAAAATTAACATATTTTGTTGTAAACATATGGTTATTATTTAACTTGTAACAATAATAATACGGTTCAGGATGTATGTACATTTTAAATTTCCAACTTATGTCTTATAGTGAATGTTGAATAATTTTGTGAATGCAAATTGTCATTATGAAGTTTAAAAAATAATATTTATACTGATATGACTTATTATTTATTACTTTTAATATCTATTAGTTATCCAATCATGAGTTAAAAAATATTTACAGACTGAGTACAAACGATTATTTAATTATTTGTATTTACAAAGATTTGATTAGAATTTAATTTACACAATATGTGTGTAAATATGTAATGCACTATAAAATTATGTGTTCATTAAATATCTCATGTCAATAACATTATTATCGTTATTAATTACAATACATTGAGTATTTTTTATTTATCTTTTATTGCTATTATTAAGATAACATATTGTTGCATATATACAGGAATTTTCTCGAATCCTATAGGTTTGCAAGAATATTTAAGTAGTTATAATGGTGTATTTCACACTTAATATATATGTATATTATAGCTATTAGTATTTAGTTATTACTTATTAATTATTATATATACCACATACATAGGTACACTGTTTATATTTAATGAATTTAAATATTTTACGATATATAGGTACCATATTAAATGGGTTATTAAAAACTACTTTTGAATTAAGTTACGAAGTGGCTAATTATTAAATAATGACAAGTTAATGTCAATAATATAATTATATTATATTTTTCACTTTTCATAAATATTTTCAATTATCGGGGCTTATTATTATAAATTCAAATATAGCCATTATCGATTGACCGCAAACTTTATAAATCTGTAAATCTTTTTGGGTCAAATGTTATTTTTTTATCAAAAAAATGCCACACTTTGTTTTTCTTAGATTATAGAATCCTTATGAAATATTGGTAAACAGATTAAGTAGACACAATTTTAGTGAACCATAAATTTCTTATGTAGCATTGGTCTTCTAATCTAGTATACTTAACTACATATTAGCATTGTTTAGGTACTAATAATATAGTATTTTGAATTAAAGGTATATTAATTTTATATATTAGATAATGTTATGAAAGCTAAATCAGTAATTTTTTTAGAACTACATGAATAATATATTATTATATTAATATTTAATCGAAAGCTAAAGGTGCATCTCATAAACCTGCAGCAGTTCAAACTAGCGATGTGTTTCAGCATTCAATAATATTACAGCTAGTAAGTATTTGAACACGGATAGAATGGAGAAAATGTTGATATTGGGCAATCCGATCGAACTGAATGTAGGGCGTTTATTTTTTGACTTTTCTAAAATAGACCGAGTAACATGTATTTTATAAACATAAAGACGATAATGGTGTGTAATATATATGCTTTAAAAACTATAAAATACAAGACGTGTTGTGTAACTCAGTGTAAGTATAGTTAAGAATATGATCATATTTAAATTTATATATTGGAGTAACCGAAAAGTGATAAGAGTACAATTAGAAAAGGATCGTTAGGTACTATACAATAATAATACAATATTATAATAATTTGATATGACCAAAATCAAACATGCCATTGATTCGGGCGACGTTATAAATTTATAACTAAATTTGTAAGCGATAATCTATTAAGAAAATAAATATGAATAACGGAGATTTGTTTTTTTTTTTTCATTAAAATGCCGAAAAGAGTTTTAATTCATTAAATTGAATCCCTCATTAAGAATTTCATATGGTTTGATAAAAAATGTACCTAAAATTTTAAATATTATATATATTTCAACTTATTACTTATATTCAAGAAAAAAAACCGAAAAACTTAAATACTGCAATAGCAGCTAGTGGTGATTTCCAGGAGTACGGTAAATATATTGAATTATCGCTTTTCTCGTAGGTAGGTAATTTGTAAAGTGCAGTTAACATAGCAAGATACTATTTAATTAAAAAATCAAAAATTTCCAATACGTTGTCGCTATACCTACATATGCAATTTTTGTTCATTCCACAATGTGCATATTTTAATGTAGATAAAATGTATAAGCGCTAACAATTTCAAAAACATATTTTTTCAATTGTTTGAATAGTTTGATTATTTTGTTTATATAATACCATAATTTACAGTATCTACAGTACCACAGTACCTACCTAACTGCATATTTTGATCACAATCGAAATCCGTCGACGAACGACGATGAATTAACGGCGCTGCGGCTTACAGTAGACATCATTATTATTATTGTACCATTAATATTTAGTACCTATGTATGTATAATATAACTAATAACTTACATGTAAATAGTAATAATATTATCTCGTATACATACTTATAGGTATATGCAAAAAGTCGTTCGACAAATATTTCGGCGTTACGTGTTGTTGCGTAATACTGCATACGCTTCGATGCTTGTATTCCATATAACTAAATAAGAGTAGCGACTGTGGCCGGAGAATGTGGGCTAATATTTTGTTCCGCGAACTACGATATAGTACGAAATATTATCATTATCAGTGAACTATTTAGGCCGGGGCCCTCCAGGTTCGTCCAAGTTGGAGGCATAATTATCACGATGGACATTATAAAAAACACTGAGTAGTAATTATATTTTAATTTTTTAATCAAATCAAGGATCGAAAAGATTATTATAAAATAAGCAGGGTACAGCGGTGTTATTGTTTTAAATACATTAATTATATAATAAGTAGTAACACGATTATTAATAAGTTTTTCTTTTTACTATACCTATTCTAGCATCACTATTTAATAATTTAATTTCTGTGTTTAAGAGGGCCTCCCTCCACCCAATGGTGCAAATCATTTACTTTTACGGGAGGCCAACCTAAAATTTCACCAGCTGGCACCCACCCACTATTATTAATCAACTATAATTCCAACATGTGTCTATTTAGTAGTATTTACTGCTTTAAGAGTTAACCATACAATATTACATTTACAATATAATTATATATAGGTACTATCACTATATCACTTCTACGAACTTCTAGTTAGGAAATTCAAGCAACTGCAACCCTCTCCTAGGGTCCAAGATCCACCAAGTTTCACGCTACGCCACTCATTACTATACTTCCCGATAAATTTATATAACAATAAAGTTTTCGATGCCGCTACGACGGAGCAATGTTGTGAAGTGATCGTAATAACCGACCTCGATCTGGAACAACTGAACAAGTGAACAACGTGCTCGAAAATTAGCCAGTAACTGATACATGAAGTATATACGTCATAAGCGATGTATAGGTGTATAATATATAATATTATATATTTTAAACAGGACGGAGTGCATTAAGGCGCTGGTCCCGTTTTTTCAGAGACCCCTACAAAATCACCTTTTTTCATTTTTGGTTATTTTTATTTATGGATAGATTTAAAAATGATAATTAGATTTTATTATGCTACTATAATGTAATTGAAAATAACCCGCTCACTTATTTTATTTATATTCGTAAATAATCAATGTGGGTAGATGTGATTTTTAAAATATTTTATTGCGTATAGCGTGCAGAAGACAGTTTATTAGATCCACGATGAGGAACAAAAAAATATGTATTAGACCCAGAGGCCCACAATCTCTTTTGCCCGGGGCCTCAAAAATCCTAAGCCGGTCGTGATAACATTTAGTGCTAATAGTATAGTACGTATTACATATTTATATAATAACATATTATATAGGTTTGTCCGCGAATTCTGCGAATTTGTGCAAAAACGACCGATGTCGACTGCATTCATTAGTATTAATGTCTAATATATACGTAAGTACCTACGTGCAAAATAGCTCGCGCACGTTTGTCAAACGCGTTTCGCGCGTATTATCGTCGGCGGCATGACGGCGGCGGCGCGGTGAAAGGAGACGACGTCAGTTCCTCCACCCGTCCGTCACCCGTACGTGCCAACCCCACCACCCGACGCTGTCGCGGCCAGATTTCACCGGGTCAAGGATTTTCCGTCGCCGTTCTTCTTCTTCATCTTCATATGCTGACGCTCTACCCGTCGAATATCGTGCAAAACTGTATATATATATATATGTATAATGTACATTGTATACAAATAAATACAAACAATACTCGCGAGAGATATATTATGTACGTAAAATATTGTTTGTGTGCGTGTTAGGCCCTGTAAACATTATTGTGCAGATCCGGCGTAGCAGTGCGGGCGACAAGGTTGTATTTTAAATAATAATTATAATATTATAGGTACACGCGCGCCGTGTGCCTACGCGTTCCGCACGTCCTCAGCGGTGGAGGCGTCGGCGGCGAGCTTTCCGCAAGGTGTTTGTGCTGTCCGCCGGTACATAATATAGTGCAGGATACGAAAATAAAAATAGATATATTATAATATATACCTATATATATATAAGGAACGGGTTTATTTGTATCAGAGATTGTGAAAAAGTCATCAAAATACTCAACGATATAATATCCTGTATAATATTATAGAGAATACTTCAATGCTGGATGCATACCTATATAAAAGGTAGCTTCGCCCTCTTGATAATATAGTGTGTATATTGAAAAAACGTCAAGCAAACTAAAATACCTATTTAAATTTTATGACAGAATTATACATGTGATTTTTGTATTAATCATTGATTTAAAAAAATGCATTGTAGATATGTATATATAAACAGTATTTATTTTTGAAACCATTTGATAATTTATTTTTATGGTAATAGTAATATAGTATGGGAATAAGCTATAAATTAAAATAGTCCTTCAAATATTATATAGCTGCTACCTAGTAAAAACTTTAAATCAGATCAAAGTACCTAGTTAAAATTTGGATTTGATATTTTTATCGTGAAGGAAGCATCGTAGTAGGAATAAGTTATCTCTTTTCGGTTTATAATAATATGATATACGTAACACGCAACAAAATCAGGTTTAGTATATTTCCAATACCGCACTGTGGGTCATAGGTTAATTTTAGAGTTTAATGTTAGTCTATTATAGACAGATAGAGAGCAAAATTATCTATATTCTGATGGCTATTATTTATTTTATTTATTTTTTAGTAAATTAATGGCAAAGCTAAAATGCGTAATATCGTAATTCACAAATATACAACTTATATATTATACCGTAATTACCGTGTACATTATTATTAAAACGCTATTGATTAGAATAAAAATTAATTTATAAATAAAATATGTCATGAACCAAACGCTAGCGTTATGTTAGATATACAAATGTCCATGGCCCTGCAGCATTCAGTTTCTTCAATACCCAATTAAAAATATGCATATAATTATTCATCTTTCTTAGACATACCTAACGTTGATTTATAATAACTATTTGCTATTCAGTAACAACTAACTATACAATATGGAGATAATAAAATAGATTTGCAAAATATGTAAAATATTAATTACTGTTAAGTGTTAATGAACAAAACATTTCTTAAGTAGATATATAATTACTTTATAAGTATGTAGGTAGTAACTATATTTAGTACATAATATACACATACATATTATTATACAGATGTATTAAAACAAAATGATCTTTACTTTTTAACGATAGACATTTAATAATATATTACCTATGTTGAATGTACCAGGTACCTGTATATAGTATAATGTGTATTGAACTAGTTTAACTACCTGTGCTATACTTATAGGTACTACAGTATATTGTTAGGTATTATTTTTATTAGTTTATCCCTGTCTGTAACTGAGCTATGCGTACATAAAATAAATTATATTTTTATATTTTATTGGACTTTTTCTGTTATAGTTAGTTGTACTATATGGTCTATAGTATATTATATGAAAGTGGAAACGATAGGTAGATAATAGATATTATAGTTACATTGTCGTGTGCCGGGCGCTCAAAGTGTTTTATAATGAGTGGATACAAATTTAATAAACGAGAAAATAATTTTAAATTTAACTGTACATAACCTTCTATAACTAAAGGGAATGAAAAAGTTGAACGATTCGATTAAATTATATATGCGCGCACATACACACATATACATATAATAATAATAAATATTATATTAGACACTCGAAACCCGCATTTCGTGTCCAGGGTTTAATCGAAGCCAATTCCAAGTGAATTTCCAACACATAATATAAGCTTATAATATAATATAATTTACGTTTAAATTATCGTTTTTATTGGTAGGTAATGATGATGGTATAACTTATGTACTTTTGTCCATGATATTCAATTGTGTACAGAATAATTAAAATGCTACAGCGGGTACATAGACTTTCACTGCGTGCCTATATGCAAGCTCCAAAAGATCAAAACAATATATATATTTTAGTAAGTAGGCACATGTAAAAAATGATATAGTATTCGTCTACTAAGCACATTATAGTTTCACCCACACTGGTATTTTCATTGTCTGTTTAAGGTGGAGGTGAATTATCGACACAATCGTTGAGCATCGTAAATTTAAAGACATTTTACAAATCGACTGTGTAAATTATTGTAGTTTCAGTTTTTGATTTCTCAATGACTATGATAAAAAAAAACATATAGGTGCATAATTCATAACCTACGCAGCAGTATATTATAATATACGCGTCTGCGGCAATAGAATTTGTATGTTCTTTTTAACATTTGCTTCAACGCATATCGATATAATATCACAACAATTTTGTGTGTGAGACGCATGAATGAAAGTTCATCCCTAAACTAATCGTTTTTGTCGTTTTTTGCCAAGAAACATTTTGAAAATCAGCGGCAACAGTATGAAAATTGTTTTTATACTGCACACTCAGGTTGCACCTCCAGGTTTTGTTTCAAACATATTTTATCGTTCAGAAATATTGTCGATATAAATTTGTTTTGTTCGATCTACGGGTATAACTACATTGAACTTGTGAGTTAATAAAACCAACACAGTAAAACATATTATTTATACAATTATACCTACGTCTAATGGCTATTTTATTGTGGTTGACTGTCTGAGTGGGTTCATGCCCAAAAAGTCCACCTACAATATCTGACAATTTATACCAACCCAATTTTAAATCGTAATATTTCCACCATTAGCATAAATGACAATATTGCTATTTTTTGTTTAAATGTTAATATAATAATTATTTAATTTTAAATTAAAATTTTTATAGTTTTTTCCTTCATCAAATATTTCTAAATAAAAATGAAAAATATTTATCCGATTTGAGTGTATGATTAGTGTTTACGATGGTTAGTTTTGCTGATTCTAAGTTAAATTTGACCGTTCACGTTTAAAAATAAATTACACGGTTTTGAAAAATAAGTCGAACTTTCGTTTTAGATATACTTGTTCACATACTTTACTTTATTTATATGTGTATATTAACATATGTTATTGTACCATTCTTTGTGTACCGAAATGTGTATAGTGTCTTCTAATTGCTCAAAGTGCTCATAAAAAAATGGTCTTTAACATTGTCAGCGTGTAGGCTTTTTATATACATACAACTTATTACTCATTTTATATTTTGAGCACGTACTCGAACAATGAGTGGAGAACGGAAACTATATACTTACCTACTTGGTTATCTATGGAATAGAAATAACAACAGATAACGTTTTTTTTTATTATTTAAGTATGATTTACAAACACTATTCAAATATTATACATGGTCGGAACGATTTTATTTTCCATTTACTATAATGTATACTATAATTTACTATAATTTACTATAATTTACTATAATTTATCCATAATTATATATAGAAATTACTGATCGTTTTTATTTTTTTATCCATTCAATCAATAGTATTGCTTTATATATTATTATTACGTATGTCCCTGTCGATGTCATTCATATATTATAAATAATAATTTCCACAGAAGAATAAAAAAAAGTGTTTCAAAATTTATAATCATTGTAGGCCATAGGCGGATAGGTACCATTTATATTTCTCTCAAGCAGAATTATTTAAAATGACTCGACATTTTTTATCTTTGTAAATTACTAGATAGATACACGTGGCACAAGTAGCAAGTGCACGGTAAAATCGAACGAAATAATATGCGACACCACCTATATGTATCTATATTATAGATTTCGATATTCAATATTTATAAATATTATTATTTTTATACAAGCATTATAATAAAAGATAATGCATTTTGTGGTCAGCATATTATACACCATAGACAAATATACAACAATGATAGGCAGACGTTCTGAATAAAATATTGTGTATTATAGTAGGAACCTATCTGTCCTATAAGGCATAATACAATTATTAAAAAACAATTGAAAATAAAATATATTTTGCTATTTCCATGAAACATTTATATCAATTTGAGTGCGTATGTAGTGCGATAGTAATATTATTGAACACGCCGGAACGCCACGCTATCCTTGTATGAAGTCTTCGAGATTATTTCCTCGTATACACTTAATAATTTACTATTGACATTTTGTACATTATATATAATATAATATATCAATGTACGCACCTTCATAAATAAATATTTTACAAATTTAAAGCAAATGCAGCATGCAGTAGGTATATGCCGATGAACTGTAAAGATACGTGTAATAAACTTCGGTAAGTAACAATTTGCCACAAACTATAAATACAATAAGGCAACATTGCAGTTATAGGTATAATCATACCGTAATATATTTTGGGATTGGTTTTAGAATTAAATATGGTTTGAACAGTTGATTAACCATGGTTAATTGTTTTCATATAAATCTCCAGAAATCGTTAATATGGTATACTTACCTATACTATACGCTATATAGGTAATAAAGCAATAAGATTAACGCACGACCTTGTAATGTTTTACTGCATGATTTTTCCATATTTGTCATTGGAAGACCTACTTTTAGGTGCTAAATCACAATTGAGTCAGTAGTACCAATGTCGTTTTAAAAACTTCGAGTTTAACTACGGGTTCATTAAATTGCGTAGGTATAGTATACCTACTCGCACAAGGCACAATAACCATACAGTTTTATTTTTAAATTACATTTTAATAGTACCTATATTATATAATATCTCGACCATACAGTACCTATACATACGTACCTATATTACATGGAATAAATACGGAAATAATGTATATTATGTATACCGTAGACATGTAAATTGTATATTAATAGTCTAGGTCTGTTGATATTTTTTACCCAAAACAAGAGTTTTTTTATTTTTGTCACAGTTGTGGTTACTGATCGACACAGACATGCTACTACTCACACGTCTTACCAAAAAAAAACGAGTCCTCTTACATTTCTATTTGAGATGTACCTATGTAATAATAGATATTTCAATACGTCATAGATAATATACAATTTATTGGTGTTGCTTGTTTAATGACCTCCGAAATAACGACAAAAAAAACCTATAGGTACTGATGCACCAACAGTGCGTAAACTTTTCTAGATAGTTAAAAAAAAAACATTTTTCTCTCATAATTATTTAAAAAGCTATGGCGCCACTGCAATAGTACAGCGGTTGTCAGGCGCGCGACTCAGACGTTGGGTTAATAAGTCTATGTGTATATGTATGTATATATATATTATACCTATTATATACTACTACATGTGTCCAACAACAATAAAATATGGCGACGGCATTATATTTCTATATTTAATAGTATAAATGTATAATTTGTATGTATAATTAATAATAATATGGTGTACCGTATATATACTGACGGCGTCGATCCGTAGAAATCCGTATATATATTTAATATTTATTGGTGTATACATCATACATTTTCTTTTAGAAAAGTTTATAACATTTTGTTCGTATATTAAAAAAATTATCAATAATTCAGTTAAATACATTATATATGTGATATATATATATATATATTATTATACTATATAATATACTATGTGCGTATGAAATACATATATATATATATATATACGTATATATACAGAGAACAGTCTACTCTATATTAGGTGCGCCGTTTTACATTTCTACTATTGGACACAGCTAATATATAATGTCTAATAAATAATAATGGATTTATGTTTTATCTCAAGAGAAACATTATATTATCTTTTGTTGTGCATGAATTTAAATTCAAAAACAAAAACAATAAAATCTACCAAATATAGGTATAGCTAGGCGAATGACTATATGGTTTGATAATTTATTTATTTTATTTTAACTCCTGTTCACTTTGTTTTCATATAATATTATAACGTGAAAAAGAGGGAAGATGAAAGCGTTTTTAGAGATCTTCACTGAATAAATAGTATTCTATACCTATATTACAGCCAATTTACAGGTAGTATACATATATTATTATACTATATCATTATTTAGTACATTATTATTGCTGTAATATTGATATCAAAATGTTCACGTGACATTCATAAATTGTTGTGTTAAAGTTAACATGTGCATTTTAATACTATATGATAATAATAATCAATCAGTCTAATAATCAATTATATATTCAATCTTACATTTTATATACTTAATTAAAAATATTTAATCAATACATTGTTTTATTTGAACTTAATTTAGTATTTTTTTTAATCATTTATTCATCAAAAACAATTAACACATACTTGGTGTATAAAATACATTTATAAAAGTAGATAAAAATTATTCGATTTAATTTAAATTTAATTTATATAATTTTAATTTTATTCACGGTTGATGATTAAATTAATTTTTACGAATCCAGGGTATTATTGTTTATATAGTTATATTACGGGTTTTATTTAAAAAGAATCTCTTATAGATAAATATAAAATGTGTATTTTTAATAATATTTAAACCATTGTATCAACCCTGTACATTAACCCACCACAAAAGAAATATCAATTTTTGTTGATTAAACAACAAAATATTGGAATAAAAAATTCCGATTAGAAAAATTATTGGCTGGAAAGACTGAATTCTAATTTTGATTAATCCGAAAATATGCAAACAAATTATTTCGTGTTAGCTACCAAAAAAAAAAAAAATTGAACATTAAAACCGATTAGTATAGCAATAAATTCATTGTTTCTTTGAACGATTTAACACATTTGTATTGATTGTGTTTTATGGAAAAAATTCGTAGAAAACTGTCATTCGGAAATGGTATTGGGATTGAAAAAAATGTTTATTAAAAAAAATTATATTTAACACATTCAGCAAAATTTCTTTCAAAAAGGGAAATTAATTTTAATAACAATATTGAACACGAAAAAAATTTAAAAACGTATTTAAAAGAAAAATATATTTAGGACATAGGTATACTCTTTCTTATACATGTACACAAAACAATAATAATTAGTTACTATTATATAATATATATTGTTTTCGTTCTGAAAATTATACTCAAAATATTTTAATTTTATCGCGAGTGACAATTTATTAAAACAAATAAAATAATTGAATCTAAATAAATAATGAATAATAATAACTTAATTAATGTTTATATAGAACCTAATCAGTGGCGTTTAGTCTTTAGTTTATAAATACACAGGATTCCTCAATCATTAAAAGTAAAATTTATCTTTTTTAATTTAATTTACTAAGAGCTGTTGTCTTAAACAATTATACTCAATTGTTATTTACCAAGAAGTTAGAAATTCTTGATTATTAATTATAATTTATCTCAATAACAAAATTTTTTCAGCAATTATTCACTATTTGGATTTACAGTTGTAAAATAGAAAAATTTGTGATTCACAATTCGAATTCTTTAAATTAATGAATTTACGACAGTATTCATAGGTGAGCGTAGACTTTTGTTTCAAGTGTGGGGTGTAGCTGATATCATATTTTCATTTACGGTCATCTTGATCAGCAAAAAAAAAATTATAATGTGATAAAATATCACTGAATTTTCAGTTTTTATATAATTTAAGATTCTAGGTGATCTATTTAAATTTCAAAATCACGGTAATATTATGGTAATAATATAGTGATAAACAGTGAGACAGTGTGACTTATAGTTATTATTACTGGCCATTGGGTAATGCTCAACCGTAGTATTTTTTGCGGTGCGCGGAGGTGTTTATGCTATCAGAAATGGTGACAGCAACAAATATTCAAAACATTTAAATAATGTAACATAATTGTATTATTGGATTTTAAATTAAAAATAATTATCAGAAAAAAGGTGCAGGTGTTGCTAAAGCATTCCCAGTAACACTCGTAAACACGCATATCATAGTATCATATTTTGCGAATATATATATATATATATAATTAGTATCGACCCTTTCACGAGTATTGATGCAAGTATTAAGAAACAAGAACTATATATATAAGAACTTACTTATATATTTTATTGTGACAAAATTAATATTGATAAATATAACAATATTTATATTGTCATGCATAGGCGGAAATCCATTAAAATTTCAGTGGGACTATAACATTTTTAACTTAAAAGTGAGCAACGCCATCGATCCCACACAACTAAAAATCTGTCTATTTTTGAAGTGCTAATGGAATATTTGTGGGTGCTTACTGTTTAGCTAACTCCCTCCTTACAGATTTCCACCTATTTTCCATCGTCATTTCTAATTGTATTTCATCCTCAGAAAAAATATTTTTTTTTTTGGTCATAGGTACACTTATTGTACGCAAATACTAATACACAATGTACTTTTTTTGTCACGCCTGAACCAAAAATTTAATTTTCGATGTCGGCTGAGGCGTTGAAATATATGACCTTTTTCTGTCAGTCGGACTGTGAAGACTTTTTTTTGCATGCCACAGTAAAAAGTCAGTGGTCGAAAAAGTTAATGTCGAGATCGAATTAATAATTATATATATTATATGTTTTATAGTATTTATAGGATATTACGAAGGTATCGAACGTATACATTTTGTCTAATATATGAAATATTAGCTATCACCTTTGTGGATCTATCCCGTGCTGCTCTATGAAAAAGTTGCACGAATCTAGATACCGAGAACCGCAAGAACATCTGTTTGTTATGGATTATGTAGTAAGTACCGTAATTTCGATGGAAGCGGTTTCGGAGGCGGCAGAGGCATGACGAAAAAAAATATGTGTGGGCCGTGTGGGAAGGAAACTTCTATCTCAGGGTAAATGCAGCCCTCCGCTTCAGCTTGTGCTTGCGATTGAAATAGCTCGTTTCCACACAATATATTAAATACTATAGGTAATATATTATTATACCTAGTGGATGAATATTGGTTTATTCGTCAAGGATTATCTGACTTACAATATATTACTCGTTTGACTAACCTCAGAATATTTACTCTGGACTTCACTATAGTCTATAGGTACTTAATAATAATTTTATAAGATATTTGTGTAAAAAAAAAATAAATGAAAATATTTTATACTTTTTAAGGTTATCAAATTCTAAGTTTCCGATCCCTACTTATAATATACCTATTAGGATAGATTTTTTATTAAATATACCTATATGTTAAATATTGAGGTAGTAGGTTCATCAAGAATCGAAGGCATTATTATAAAGAGTTTACATTATATTTATACAACTAATAAAAAAATAATGTTAGGTAATTAGGTAAGTTTTTAAGTTGGTTGAGCTTAGGCTAGGTATGCTGATTTGTTTTTGACGTATCACTTGGTGTCTATATGTTTTTTTGTGTAGTATATATTTACAAATACTACAGTAGAGGTAAGTAAAATAGTATCAGTACCTATGCAGAGCTTATATTTATTTGCAACTTAAGCTGATAAAAAGGATAACCTTACCTAACCTTACAAAGGATAAAAAAAATACGTAGTTACCTAGTTGTTTAAAAACATTTTAATGGTACAATATTGTTAAATATAGGTGTACACCTACCTATTTCCTTTGTGCATTCTAATGTATTAGGTGAATACATCTGTTTTAACTAAGTATTTTTTCAGTTACGAATTACAATAAAACTAACTAAAAACGCCTTAGTATACGAACAATTAAGTTCGTTTATTAAAATAGTAGCTAACTATTCAAATGTGTAAATCAGGTGATTATTATCTATTAAAAAAAACCTCATCAATAGGATAATTTAGTGCGCCTTGACTTTCATTTGTATCTTTTTGACAATTTTTAAATAATTAAATACATTTTAAAATATGCTATTTTATACAATGATATGGATAAATATATTTACCTATATAGTATATACAATATACAATATACATATATGTATAAATGACTGTAAATAATTTACAAATAGTTAATATAATAAATACAATACACAAGCACCTATATAGTGTTTATGACCCAAATATTTTGTCTCTATTTAGTTTTTCCTATTGCAGCTATTGGTATTTATCAATATATGCACAACTACTTAGACTACCTGATGACGACTTGTACATCAAAGTTACGCGGATTCAATTTATTGTAGGTATTTGTGGTTATATTGTTTTTTTATTTTATTCTTCTTTCTGCATTTCCAAAACACGTCTTTGCCGTGTTGTCACATCGAAATAAATAGGTACAGACAATGTGTATAATTACGGCATACCCGAAGGTCACCCGCGAAGTCCGTGGCATTCAATATTCCTTCGGACTTTTATTTTATATCGTTCGGAACGGAAGATCATTGTCGGAGCCATTAAGAATATAAAATAATACTATAGGTATTTATTATTATTATATTATGCGTACAGACTTTAATAATATCGTATGGAGTAATGAGTATAGATAATAACAGGAGTCGGCGGCGGTGGAGAATCGTGTAAAAAACCGTTCAACTGATGTTAATATTATATTATTGCAATTGTTTATGACATTGAATTGCACAATAATAATATTATACGATTCGTGTGAAACATAGCGCACGATATTACCACGAACAACAGGAAAACCGGAAAGGCATATTTATTTTACTGCAGCCTTCGTCTTTGTACAATACGAAATCGTAATGCTCTGGGCCGTGGGAGGACATATCCAAAATTATTATATTACGATATTATTGTATGATTTTTTTTATATAGGTAGGTATAATATCAGATATATTATATATACTATTTCGAATAAAGAACTCCTATTCATATTCATATTATTACCTATTGTATAACTATGTACATATTTTTCACCATCACTAACAGTTGGGACCGGAGAGATAAAATTACGTATAATAATTAGACCTTAGATCATATTATACACTATTTGTAAGATTTAAGATTTAGATTATCTTATGAATTTCTTATATAATATAAAGCAGTTTTTATAATTAAAACAATTTTTGAACCACGCATACGTAGTTTAACTTTTTTTCTCAATAAAACAGTAATCCAATTTTTAGTTTTTTAATTTTTCTGTGCTTTAAGACAACCTTTAACTTTAAGGATTGTGATGGGAAGTTTGATTTTGGAAAAACACAGATAACCCTGAAAATGTTTGAAGTATATTTTTACAGAAAAAGTAATCTGTAATTAAAAATGGTAAAAATTATAAAAACTGTTTGGGTGTAAAACATTTTTATTATGTTCTATTTTACATATTTTACAAAAAAACAGAATGAAAAATGGGTTACTATGGTATTTTTTTCGATTCAAAATCCCCGAACAGACTTTTTCCCGAATGAAAATTTCCTGAATAACATTTTTTCGTAACCCCTTAACTTGATCGATCTTTTTCAAAATTTTTTTTTTTTTTATTTATCTATACTCCTCAACCACTAGGGTAGTAGGGTTATTGGCCTTTCTGAAATACTTTACATTTTATAGTTTATACAATATACAAACAATGTTAAGTATGATACATGAAAGGATTATATATGTTTATTTAATTACAAGTTATATTTTCATCTATATGCTTTGTAATGTCATATTTTCTTTATCAGGTTCGTATCTTTGGGGAGTTTAAGAAGAATCGATGTCATTTCTGTGTTGGGTGCTAGTATTTCACATTTAAAAATAATTTTTTTAAAACTTAAACTACTGCGAGTAATATTTTTCGTGAACTTTTATTACTCTGACAATAGTATTACATTAAATATTATACTTAATACATACCTATATTAATATGAGTATTATATTTTAATAGCAGAAACGAATACGAAATACGAATACGATATGGCAATAACTTGAACAACTATAAGTACTTATTTGTCCGTAATGTCTGTACGAATGTACCTAATCTTTATGACCACGATTATGATTGTAGATATCATATTATACGTGTTCGTGTTAATGGTCATAGATATAAACCAATCAATATAAAATAAGTCAATAACCCAGGTAGAATATTAGTTTTGTCCTAACCAAGGACAAAAAGTAATGCCAAAAAGAAAATGGTTGGATTTTCTAAAGTCCACTGCAGTATCATTTATCACGGATTAAGCAACTATAGCTACAAATCATAGGATTCTCACGGGCAGTGATTCAAAAACTACGTTTTATGTAATATTTAATAATTTTTTTATTTTATGAAATCTATCATGTTTGTGTAATATTAATAAATAATAAAAACAATAATGATTTTTTAATAAGTAATAAAAATTAACATACTATATTAATACAATTTTTTTTTCGTGAAAAATACTATGAACATTTATTTATTTTTTAGATTTCTAATTTTTTCAATGGCTTGGAATTTAGATTTAAATTTTACCTCTAAAACTCACATTTTTTAATATTTTTAGTTTATGACTTCACCACCAAACAATATATTTAGGGTTGTTTATAGGGTTTAACCAAAAATTATCATTGTTAATCAGTTGCTATAATCATTGTTATATCAAATCTGTGTATACAATTATTCGTTAATAAATATCGATTTAAACTGCAGAGAAAACATATTTGTATATTTATGTATTTTTTTTTGGTAACTTTTTTATGCCTGAACACTCATGTATAAATTTTATAAGATAAATATAATTTTATCGTTTGTTATACTTGAGGTTTTGGTATGATAAAAACCACTTTATTAATTATTAAATACATGTCCATTGTATGTATATTTAAAAAAACGCATCGAATAATGTATTAATCGTAAACGTGAGATGGTTTTCAATGATGAGTTCGGACAGTTCAGTGTTCCCGATTATAGGCCAAGGTCGATTCAATCGGAAAAGTAATTTTTAATTTATTTCAATACGGCATAACTACCCTGTGATGGTTTTTTAAGAGCGTATAGTATATTTCTTATTATACTTTTGTCGATTTCACGGAAGACGAAAAGAGCAAAGCAATTCGATTCGATCCGATTGAACTGTTTACCGACAACATTCCGATGCATAGATAGAATCGTTATTGATTTATATTGAGCGTGATAACAGTAGGATAACTTTGTTTATTAAATTAACTAATAAGCGTTATTTTTCTTATTTATTAATTATTAATGTATGATATTATAATCATATCACATATTGAATATTATGTTTATTGCAATTCAAACATTAATATAACGACAAATAATTATATAATTATACAATTAACGATATATACTCGTATTATCTTTGTTCACTACTAATAAATCAATTCGACGCAATTATATATTGATTGCACTCGATTTTGAATTTGAACGAAATAATAAACACTTATCGATTCCGATATTATTATATACTGACATATACGCATTAAATAATACCTACTCAAGTGATACACTCTGCTAGATATTATGTTTTATTTTTTTTTACAAATTTAATGTGTATTTACAAAACTAAAAATCGTACTTGCAGTCATTCTAATCGAAGATGCACTAGGATAATAGTATGATTATTATAATTTCATGCACTTATAAGTAATAATTAATAAGTGCATGAATTACTAGTGTAGTAGTGTATAGTAGTGTGTAGTAGTGTAGTAGTACATTATTAATGCCCAATAATATACGTCAGGTCACAAAATGTGTTTTAAATTGGGCGTAATCTATGAAATGCGCGTATACCAATACACGATTAATTTTTATTCTTAAAAACGATAAAATACTTTTTATACTCTTCTAAATTTCTGCAACAATTTTTTAATTGTTCTGCTAGGACTTGACGATTAGATTCTAAATTGTCGTAGAAGTACTTAAATAATTAATATACTCGAAGTGTAATATTGTGTAAAATATCTAAACCGCAGCAGTAAGTTCTTGCAGTAGGTAGTGCAAAAACATTAAAATAATTGTGTGCGTTTTCAGTGTGGCGTACATCACAGACCTACCTATACATAAATCGTTAACAGTGCTCTAGCGACTTACCTATATTTTACTAACGTCCTGACAAATGACAATCGACATTGGCTGTATATCATAATTCATAACTACAGTGTATTATATTTTAATATTTCTCATAAATTGTCAACGTGAACAGTATTTTATCTTGAACAGTGTATAACAGGTTTAACGTACTTACCACAGATAAAATACCTATAACGTTTTCGGCGGGCGTAAACTATATATTTTATACCTATATAATTATTTTTTTCATATAATAAACTTGACAATTTTTTTGTTTGTTTATTAATCTGTGAGAGTATCATTGCACTATACATAACTATAGATATTATTGTAAAAATATAAATAATTTTCGTGAACACTTTAGCAACACAAACAATAACAGCATAAAACACATGTTATGCATGGTAAAATAGCGCATATTTCGCAACCATTTTTCTAAAAATTTCTTTTTGAAATTTAAATGCTTAAATAATATTGAAATTGTAGTTCACATACAGTTGTACGACTGCATAACATAGGTGCCTTTATACTGAACTATATGTCCCAAATATTAAACCTATGTAAAAACTATATTAAGCGACTACCTTTGATAACAATTTATAATAAACTATACCTAATAACGATTACTGCAGTAGTTGTAGCCTGCAGTTTTGGATAGTATTTTTAATTTTTATTTAACCTCAAACTCGTAAGGAAATGTTTAATAGAGTAGGATGTTGACTACAATAATGTATAAAATATTATATTATTGTAGGTACCAACTTTGCTGCACAGAGTACATATTATACGCAACGCGCCATATACTCTGTAAATGTTTGAAGGCCGGTCGATCTCTAATAATTAAAAAAAGAAACAATCGTCGATAAAGTCGAAACTGTACCTACCTATATTATTTACTTTCTATAATATATATATATAATTTATAAAATTATATATTTATAGGTATTAGGTAGGTAAATATATTATAAGGTACGATATATATATATATATATTGTATTATTACTGGCAGGTCGACGCTTAAAAACATAATATTTTAATTTTGTATATAATACATGGGTATAAATGTAGTATAATATAATAATAATATAAAGTACAATGATGTACAAATAAATATTTTTTTATTTAGACAATATATTACATATTTATACATGCGTATACCTATATAATGAAAGAGTTGTTTTTAACGCTAATCGCTCATTGTCAGTAAATGTTTGTTTGATAGCAAAAAATGTTGTATTCTAAAAGGAACATATTGGTATGTTGTATATAACGTTTTGGAACAGTACAGCTTTCTGAAAGCAACTTTTAACCAGTTGGATAAAAGTAGATAAATACCAAAAGTAGACAATACCAGTATATTTTTTTAATAATTGGGAAAACTATAACAAACAATATGGGATGGGAGGAAACGAGTACCTACCCATATTTAGGCATACAACCTCAGTTTTCTACTAAATCGATTATAAAATTTAATACTAGGTTTCTCATTAAATTCTGATCTAATAACAGCTAAATATATTGAAATTAGGTGACCAATTTTTTTTTATAAGTGAATATGTTCAAATTTTAACAATATTGCATATTCAAATGTGGATTAACGATTTTTCCTGGAACGATTAGTTAATATGTCGTTATTCAAGAAATATTTACAGTAGGAACTTGTTACTATTTGCTACTATAACTTATAAGTACCTATACCTACTCATATTATATAATATTTGTATACTTATTTTAAGCTTATTTTTTTACTACGAACTTATTCACGATATTTTATGTTTGCGATACAAATATACGATGGTATGTAGACTTAAAAAAGTTATAATATCATGTGATATTTTGGCAAAAATTATAGTTCGTAACAAACTTAAATAATTATAATATATAAATATAATGTAACATCATTAGAAATAGATGAGGGATTCAATCGTTTGCTTCACTCAGAATAGTTGTTTGTATATGCAATTATATTTTGAGTGACCTATTCAATGACGATAGATATGTATACACTAAAACCCTACTACACAGTAGAGTGTGTTACCCGGCTCTTTTATTTTGATGATATTTTATATTTTTATAATTCGTAATCAGAATAATAGTTGTGATTTGCAAATAATATTGTACACAACGTAAATCACAAATATAATTTTTCTCCAGGTCGATTAAAACCTACCTTTAATATACATTATACGCATTTCACTACGGTTTTCCTAACGTGTTCAAGTGAATAATTTTAAGATTCTTACGATAGTGTACTGTCGTATAGGTACTTACAATAATTCATTGTAATTTTGAGAAAAATCGAAACGGATTCACACGCACGGGCCATGGCAATATTATATCATTCGGCCGGGCCTGGGCGGTTTTAATACGAATATATACAACAAGAGAAATACATATTATTTAAAAAGGTTGTTTAATTATAAGTATATTATTAAGACATGTATGATAATGTATAGTAATTATTATATATAATAATTTATTACGACATGTCAACATAACATTATTGAGGTGCTAGTCCATATGTGATTTATTGCCTAAAAACATATTATAAGTGCTGATACAAAAACACATCCGTGCAACATAATATGAATGTTTATGCACGCGCACGTTGTAAGTACCTTCACGATATTATTGTGTCGGTCAAATAACGTTTATACGTGTTTAATATCGCATTCAATGTATCCGACGATAACACTAATGCTGTAAGCATAATTTAATAGAAGCATATAACTTATTACCTGCAGTACGGTTTTTATCGAATTAAATTGGTTTTCGCCACGATAAGACAAGTCCACCAGCCGGGCACTAGGTCAACCAAATCGTATAATATAGTAATGATAATATGTGTATAGAAACACTACAAACTATCGGTTGGTTTTTATTTTTTTCAAAACAACAAAATAGTTATGACTTGATTAGGTATACTAATTTATTAGGTAGAATAGTGTTTAAAGTAGTAATATAGCGTTGTACATAACGAATGATGATACTATTTTAAATTAAACCGAAAAAAAGAGATCGCGATTCAGACGAGGAAAAAAAAGAGGTAAATTAATAACGCTCATCGCTTCTATATTACGTACTTACACCAAAATTTATTATAAATAATACTGTAGCTGAATTATTGGCTATTACTATTTATATTGGCTATCGCCGCTATATATTCATTCAGTGCTCGAACTTGAAAAGAAATATACAGGAGGTGCAAATATATTAAAACAAAAATTGTCCCTAAAAATGTTAAATTCTTATTGATTGGGATGCAATTATAGAAGGGGTACGCTAAAACATATTTAAAAAAGTAGGGGTACTCTGCCCTTCCCGCGTCACCCTCCAATTCAAATACTACAAAATTGTAATAATATAATATTATGTATAGACGTATATTATTATATAGTGATAAATACTTTATTTGCTAACTGTCATACTTATATAGAACCTAGAAATTATGTATGTGTAGACAATTAGGGGGTTTTTATTTTTGCTTTGGAGATATTTAAACAGTTAATTAATAATTATGAGTTTCAAATGCACGTTATACCAAATATCAAATGTTTTCCGCTATTGTATAATATTATTCACCATATTTGAGACTAATTCATTGCTTTATTCGTGGTACTAGAGTTGAGATTTGATATATTATTAGAAAATAAAATGTTCTCTTGTATGTTGTATCCGTACAATATATTACTTTATGTAATATAGGTGATTACTTAATTGTTTGGCTCTCATAAGATTTGTTTGGGCCTTTATCTTACTATTTGTGTATCAGACTTTTTCCACACAAACCTTTTAATCTTGTTTTATTTTTCAATCATTTATTAGCACACCCCAGTTAAAAACTTAAATATCGAACTTATGTAAATATGTAATCTTAATAGATTATAGTTTTAATTTTGACATTGAATTCTTAATTAAATTAAATAGCCATCAATAATAATGTTATAAATATTTTTTATTTATTACACTTGGAAATTATTTGTTTGAACGCAACGTCAACGTTTGAGTAAAACATTTGTTATTTTACTTTTTTTTAACTCGTTAATCGATTTAAAAATAATTGTTTAAAATATTGTAAAATTTAAAAATATAGGTATATACATGATTGAAATATACAAGGTACCCCCATATACCCCTTCTCAATCAAATTGTTGACGATAAAAACAAAAATGGCAATGTAAAAGGATCCAGCTATGTTTCATGATAAGAACAATTGATATTTGTGATATCCCTTTACGCAGCCATTTTGTATCTGATGAAAACAATCCTAGTCCATGTGCAATATCCTGTATATTTCAACCATGGGTATAAATAATAAATTATAATATATAGTGTATCAATATTCATAAAAACCACATTGAATTTTGTATTGTTATAATAGTATTATAATTTAGTCGTGCATTTTGAACCTTTTTATGCATAGAAATTGTATCATTTGCTTAATAATTGATTTTATTAAGATCTAAAGAGACAATTTGCACGTAAATTATAATTATATTATTTTATATCATAAATGGCATGCATATGATTCTATATTATTATGATAGTTAATAAATTCATGAGCTTTATAGTTCGTTCAACGTTCTTATAAAATTGGTATTATTTTTTATGGAAATATAATTAATTAAATTATTTTACTTTCACAATTCACTTGCAAATGTAATTTTTTTTTTTGGTTTTATTCATAAAGCATTAAGTACATTAAGTACAGATATTTAAAAGAAATATAACTTGTGAGTTGTGATATAAAATTAAAACCCGAATATGAATGCTCTAGAACCTATCAAAAAATTCCTTTTCAAAGCAATAATGCCCTTTAAAAATAACCAATTTTTTTTTTATAGGCACTTTCGATATTTTTAACAATTAAATAAGCTAGCAATAATACAAAAACCAAAATACCAAACTTATGCACATATAATAAATAAACACTACCTATACTAGAAATAAATCAAATCCCAATATATTTTCAACGGACCAATTATACATATTAATTATTTTGTTTTGATCTCGGTAAGTCATCACATCCGATTATCGCATTCATAATAGATATATAGAACGATTGGCATTTGGTACGGATAAAAAATACCTAAAACTATTAAAGAAAATATTATAAAAACAATATTTCTTGATATAATATTTTGCATATCCTAATATTTACACCAAAAGCTCGTAATATGTATTATTACATGCACATAAAACTATAAAATTCCATGAAAATTATAAAAAATAATCTAAAAATGGAAAACAGAGAAAAATGCAAAATAAAAGTTTCACCTTTGAAGTAACTACTTGAAACGAATTATATACTTAGAATTTTTTTCCTGGACCTCTAGCGCCCCCAAAAAAATGCGCTTAGCATCGAAATCTTGGCTTTATATAATATTACTAGGTAATGAGAGTCGAGGTGTATCTAAAGTATGGCTTAATCGTTTCAACTTTCTTATTTTTGGCTTCAATATTGAAAAACAGTTATCAAAAAGTATTGATAATGAATAGACATATTAGAAAATTCGTTGAAAATAATGGGTCAATAATCTTACAACATTTAATTTGTAATATTTATAATTGGTGCTAAAACAAAATATTAAAAATATAATAATTTATCTAATTAAATAAATTTTTATTTAATTACCATATTATAATATTTGTTTATAACTGCTTAATAAAACAA
Source organism: Nasonovia ribisnigri (assembly GCA_027563435.1). NCBI lineage: Eukaryota > Metazoa > Arthropoda > Insecta > Hemiptera > Aphididae > Nasonovia > Nasonovia ribisnigri. Next base: position 44,324 of record JANEHU010000963.1, on the reverse strand, counting down.
ATAAGCAAAATTATATAATATTATGTTAGATAAAATAAAATACAAAATAATGTAGTACACAATTATATTAGTTTAGGTAGAAGATTAGCAGGCCGCTGGGACATACATCTTATCCGTATTATGTTAAAATTATTAGCCTACTCTGAAATTGTAATGGATTTCCGTCTATGATAATATTATAATATTACATGCATTGTTGAATGTTTATAACAATTATAACAACACAACTGATATGAATAAAATTAATATCATCAAATTAATCATTAATCGTTGCATGTTAGCATTCTATATCATTTTTCACTATCCGAATTGAAGGTTTCCAGATACACCACACACGCAGTGTATATATCATTAAATGTTTAATGTATATACATTAGAAAATGTAATTAATATGACAACTATATTGTTGTTTTTTTTTTAAAAATACAAAAAAATCGGAATAATAATATGATGGTTCTTAATAACAAATAACAGGCATTATATAAAACCTAGTGTTTGACTTTCGCCGCCACGTGCCCTTTTATTTTGATGTTATTACTTTTTACTTGTTAGTTATAAGTTATTATTAATTAATAAGTAATAATAATTGAATTGTGAGTGCTAAATTCTAAATATATTTATGACGTAATTCCGAAGTGTAAATACGTATAGCATAAATTGTTGTTGCTAAGTACATTATATCACCAAATTTGTTTAAATTTTTTTCACTACATTATGTAGGTAAATAAATGATTTAATAAAAAGTAAATATTCGTATCATATATAAATATATCGATATAATAATAATGACTTTGTCGCTACTCGACTATAATAATATAACAATAATATGACCTATATAATTCTTCAAATTTGAATATATTGTTGTATATTTGAATATTTGTTATTGTTTGACGAAAAATGTGTCATATTTTGTTCTTTTGTAAATAAAGCATATTATAGGCATGTGGTATATTATATTAAACGCATAATATGGGTATCATAAAGTACACTAGTGCAGTATAGAAGTGCATCTATGTGCACGACGTATATTGAATGCACTGCGTACGTGAATTTTTTTTAATATACTCGTGCACATGCGCGTACCTATATGTATACTGCATTTGCATACGCGATGGTTATAGCGAGTGGCCTTACTCTTAAAGTCTTAACATACATATCATGCAGCATGTAAGCCACGAATCACGATACAATGATACCTAGAATTCGAAAGTTTGCTAAAGATATTACTGTATATTCATTCTATATAATATATTATTCGAACGCGATTCTCGGTTAAACACTGCGTGCATATACCCTCAAAAATACTAAAAATCATGATTTCGTTGATTAAAAATTTGTAGTCAAAGGACGAAATGGGGTATAACTTTGCAAATAGCACTTAGCTCTAACTTTATTCGATGTATTTGTATATAGACGAAGCCGCATTTGTTTAGAAAGGGCATTTATTATTATGATTTATCTGAATTATCAATACTTGGAAACCATCGTATAAATATCTGGGATTAATATTTAAGTAAAAAAATAATACAAAATTTTAATTTGTTTACAGGTTCCATCCACTGTAATTATTTAAATAATTTCAAGGTAAATGGTGATAGGTATAATACTATAGTAGTTAGGTATATACTTTATTTTGCATTTATACAAATACAATTATGTACCTAATAGTTTCATTAATATATTGGTATATTCAGGCCCGTACCTTATATTAATACCTATATTTAGGGTGGCTCGGTTGGCCAATATTGCCTCTAGCAGCACTTCTCATGGAGTGGCAAACGTTTTTACAAATTGTTGAAATTTGTAATTATATATTTTGTATTAAATTTATTCATTTCTTAATTTAGGTACTATTTATTTAATTTTTGAATATATTATATTAGGTACATTTGTTTTTATTTTTTATCAGCTAGTTTATATACCTAAATTATATTTTATTAATTTTCATATAATACTTGGATGTTTTATACCATTTAAGATGTCCTAGCTGTGGCGATACCAATGACTTTTTTGAAATGTTGATGTACCTAAATCATAATTTGTACGAGTTTATGAATTATTTGAACTTGTGTACCTACTAATTACTATATGGATACTACTATATGTTAAATTACGATAGGTTTAACCTTCGATAATAGGTTTGGAAGATATATAATTTTAAAAAGACGTTTGTATCACCACAGGATTGTATCTCCCAAATAACACCTATACACAAATCTAAATAATTAAAATATGGTCCTCGTGAATACTTAAAAATTCAAAAAGTCGGAATTTGAATCCATATTATCTAGAGATAAACCTGTGGGGTAATCACGTCTAGTGAATCGCCCTGCATTCTAATTTATAATAACCTCATCGTATACTCATGTAAATATAAACGACTAAATATAAGTAAACATTTACTATTGCAATATAGCCACATAGGTAGCATAGGTACCTACCGACCTAACCATATATATTGCGAATGCGTGCGTTAGCCTATTGTGAAATAATTAGAATTTTTTACATAGGAACGAATACTGCGCATGGAGAGGAAAACTCATAAAAACATGTATTATATTATATTATTGTGTTATTGATTAATGTTATAATTTGTATGTTGTTTATTATTTTTTTTGTTTGCATTTTATATTATATTATATATTTTATTCATTGTTTTAACATGCATGTGTATAATGCACACGCGTCTTGCCAATGCTGCAATATAGAATACATGGTACTATATACATATACTATATATAGTTATGCGGCCGATTTTCGTTTCTTTTTACTTCAGTACGACCCGTTAGTCATCGAACTCACACGTGTTAATAATGCAACACGCGGATTGATGTCTGCGATATATTATTTTGGGTAGGTGGTGGTCGGAGGGGGAACACCTCGTACCCATAAACTTTACGAGCGTAGGTACACTACATACGAAGCTGTATATAGTATATATGGGTATACCTACTTAATAACCCGTTACGCCGAGAAGAAATCGCATTGTATATAGAATATAATAGAATATTATAAATCTATTATATATTACGATTATGATAGCTACCTAAATTACCTAAACCCATAGCCATAATACAGATATATATTATTTGATAGGTACCTACCATTACGTTTTTTGTAAAGACTAAAGATTACATGCGTATAGCCTTCACAATACACTTTAGGGTGGGGTTTCGCTAGTTGTGTTTACACATGCTCACCCACTCCCTTGCGAGACTTGATCGATTTTTCTGTTATATTAATGACGTTAAATATGCATAATACATTTTATGTATAGTTTTTTTTTTACACAAATTGATCACTTTTAAATGTGTATAAGACCACCGATTTTTAGAATCAATATACATATAGACTCTAAATATATCTACTAATATTTATGAGTAGGTATAGGTACATGTGCAGAGCGCGTTAATGATTAAATATTTTAGATAATTATATGATACTTTAGTTCAATTCATTTAATCTATACTAATATTAGGTATAAAGGTGAACAGTTTGTTTGTAGAACGCGTTAATCTCAGGAACTACTGGTTCGAATTGAAAATTTATTTTTATGTAGGATAGTTAATTTATCGAGGAAGGCTATAGGCTATATAACATCGCAACGAAAAGTTTGTATCTACCTAGATATATACATATAATTATTATGTTTAAAATCTATGTCAAAATGTCGTACATATCTATTATTTTTAATAAATTCAAATGTAAATACACGTATATTATGTACATTAATTTATTTCTGCAGGTTTAATTAATTTTGATCAAATTACCAAATGATATCAACGATAAATACATTTTAAAGGTGCAATACTGCAATAACAATTTATTATTATTATGGTTGTTGAGGCCGACGACAATCCATATCTTCCGGTGAAAACAAATGATATAATTATTCTAAAAACAGCTATATAGCAATAGTCGAAAACACGGTCTGATAACGACACGCGGTGGATGTCGGTACTTATTATTTTCACACGAATTTAATTATATGGTGTAATAATTTTATTTTTGTTTATTATGTTTTAAAATGTAATATTTTTAAACTATAAAAAGTATAAATTACCACCTAACACAATTTTAAGTTGATTTCACTATACAAACTCTTTCTACATACGTGAATTCCGAGAACATGACCTGATATCAGTATTATACACCACTCGCAGTACTGCGAGGGAAAATAAATGACAAATTAAAAATTAAAAATTTTGTAAATCATGAGCAGCGAGTAAAAATAAGAGTATATAGTGAATAATAATGGAGATCAGAATTTTCATATCTATAAAATGGGGCAATAGTAATTAGCGACCATACAGTATCCGACTGACTTTGAATTCATCGATATCTATATTTATTTTAAGCACTGCGTGGTACATTTATTAGTATAAAAGCTGTGTTTATTTGAGATGCAATCTGAGATCTACTTAAAGTTTATAGAATGGGCAACTTAACCTTATATAAATTCCAAATAAAAAATTTAATGGATGGAAAAAATCGTTGAACCGGAGGTACCTATACAAATTACGAGGGCTCAAATAATATGTGATACCTAATATACCAAAAAAGTTTAAGCTGATAAATATAATTAAAATATTATGATTTAGGAACCAGGAACCTATAATATTTTTTTAATATTATAAACGTAAAAAAAAATATATGTAAAACTAATTTTTCAATCAATTTTTTATTATAACCAAACAAAAAACTTTTAAAGAATAGTAAAGACCTCGTTATATCTTCTGGAGTTCAGGCAATGCTAAATGGCTATCATAAAAATAATATTAATTACGACAATGTTAGCCGACTATTTGTTTTGTCTGTCTGGCCCACGCGCAACATAGAAAATGTACGTTTAGCAGAGCCCAACCCTGTGTCTCTACTTTTAATATTTTATGGTATTATAATTTTTATGTAAGTTATGATCGTGTATTTCAATTTAAAAATGATTATAAACTGTACAAAAATTAATATATTATCGTAAAAAGGCAAAGTAAGGACACTGCAAATAATGTTCTCAGCTAACGTTTAATATAAAAGGTGAATTCACCCTAAAATCAAAAGTAACAACACAGGGTTGGTTCTGCTAAACATATACATTTGCCATGTTGCGTCTGGGTCAGAGAGATGAATAAATGATGCGCTTGCATCCTCTTAAAAAATATCTCTGGATGCAAGAAATGGATACCAGACAATAGACATATATTGGGTGCAATTTTCTACATAGAAAAATCTATGCTCGTTATGTATTGAGCGCAATTTACAATTTTCTCAATTCGTTGGGTGCGATCTGCGTTTGTCAGCGTATAAATAATCTACCTTCTACAGGTGGTAGTTCTAAGGTCCCTCACCGAATCGTACGTGTATAAATGTGAACCAGCTACGTCAGTCGTCACTATAGGTATATTACATTAAATAAGATCTCGCGTAATAATAAATAATCATTTATGTAAACGGGCGATCCGATTAAACGCGTAGAGATATTTTTAGGTATATATTATTACCTATATAGTATATATATATTATAGCATATAATAAGGAATAAACTAATAACTGTATGATCGTACAAAATACTATTACCGGCATACTATGTATTGAGACAAACTCTTCCGAAATACTTTTCTAAGGGTTTAATTTATCATAATATAATATATTTTACTTTTCAGTTAGTAAGCCTTTTTTTAAGATTCCATTAATGTCAAAAGATAAACACGCCTCCTGCAGTGTAACGTGTTATCGTTGTTACCGAATAATATGTTTGGTCTCTTTATCCGCATCATGCGGTATGTGTATAACAGTAGATTATACTTTTAGTGACCCTAAAAATGTATTAGATTTTTAACAGAGAATAATATATATATATAACATTGTACTATACTATTATGTTGTTATTTATTTATAATATATAATATATATATCTACACACACAGAAAAACAAACTGAAAATATCAACATTCCGATTGCACTTAACACCAATCGACGAAACCTCGGAGATATCTGTGGTATGCGCGCGTGCTCATAATGATACGTGTATAACAATAATTGTCTCGAGTCGACAACCTTGCCCGATATATTTATACGAGACAAAAAATTATATATTTCTCTCGGTCAACACGTTTTGAATGTGCCGGAAAATTTGTCATTTTAACGATCCATCCGCCATCCATGTGGCGACCGTTTGTTCGTAAATCGTTTTCGTGACAAACACATATTATATACAATATTATATTGTACTGGATACACTAACGCATTGCACAAATTAATGTATTTTATTGTTATGTATTTTTGTACTATTAATAACATTTTTGTAAAACTATTTGAATATAAGTATTCGGATACTATAGCAGTATTTTTAAGTGTTGAATAATAAACTTTATAAAAATACAAATAACCACTTACTATTTTTCAAATAAAGTTGTTACTAAAAAAAATGGTGAGTGTTCGACTAAAAGTTTTCATATTTTAGTATAAGATTTTTAGTGGAGAGATGAATGTATTGAATTTACAATGATGTATTGATGTGTGTTTTTTTTTCTTTGTGTAAGTGTACACGATAAGTATAGGTAGTCGAAATAATACTACGATTTTCAACTTCAGTATCTTGTTCAATGGGAAAGTATATAAAGTTGGTGCATTGAGGAGGTCAGAATTTAAAATTACCAGAAGTTTTTAAAAGCGCCGGGAAAAATGGGAATTTTTATGCAAAATCGGTTTTTGACAAAATTGATTTTGGTTTTTGGTGTAACTCTAAACCTAACCGTAGATACATGACATTTTGACTGAATGTTTATATTCGCATTTCCTATACATGATAAAATATAATTAATAAATATTATGACTTGTTTTAAGTTCAAATCTTAACGGTATACGTAAAAATCATGAAAATGTGCAAATTATGTTGAGTTAGAAATTCATAAAATTCTTTATTTTTATATGTAATACAAGATTTCTTATGAGTTTGTCTACCTTTATCAAGAAAAAAATGTCTACAAGACAGTCAAATTACATTTTTATGACCTTTTGAAGTTCATATTTTTACAAGATTGGAATTCACTGTAGCGATTTTCTTATTTTATTCATTTATTGTAATTCAAAATCGAATAATTGTAGATACATGAACATTTCACTGAATTTTATATTCTCATTTTCTATAAACTATACAATTTTGGAAATATTTTGCCTCGTTTTAAACTGTTTACAGACAATTTAAAATTTGAATTTTTTTAGTTTTTTTTCCTATAAATATCAATATAATTTTATTTGTGGGCCCAAAAATCGTGAAAATTTAATACAAGGCTCCTATATATATTTATATATTGTTACAATAACAGTTAAAAAATATTAAAAATATAGGTACATAGGCACAATTTATTTTTATAAGCATTTAAAGTTCGAATTTTGACAAAATTTATTAAATTTAAATTTTATAAACGATTTTGTAGTTAAAAATTGATAAGATGTTCAACTTTTATAGCTAAAGATTTAAAATTTAAAACAAGGTTCCACGTAAGTATGTAGGTTATTCTGTAACCAGAAAATATAAAAACACAGTTTTTTTATAGTCATTTTATGTTCATATTTGGACGAAATTAGAAATTAATTTTAACCAAGAATAACGATTTTGTTTATTTTGTAGTAATTTTATAATATTAATTCAACTTACCGGCTACCATATTAATAATTAGTTATAACTTATAAGTAATAACAATATAAATATAATATTAAATATCTACACTGACAAACCGTCTCAACTCAGTTTTTCATATACAATGGTATATTATTATGAATTCAAATTTAATACCATCCATAATAAACATTGACCCACTTGTAACCTACTGTACAGCAGAGCGACATCCACTCACCCACCTTTTTAAATATATGAGTACAATATTATTATAAATAATGACGGGAGGGACACGTGAGGTAACGTATATGCATTATTTTAAATACTATTGTAACATAATTTTATACGTATGCACGTGGTATGCTGGTATATAATATATAATATTATTATATTCTATGGTTGTAAACAACAGACGGAAGTCTTAATTTTTTTTCCGGTGCTCGTTTTACTCGGACGACGGACGGTAGTTTTTCGTCTCGAATTACTATTATATACGGTGAAATCGGTTAATGGTGGATGCGATTGTGTGTGGGCGTTTGAACGTTGGCGCCTCAATAAGCACCCGAAACGAGCACGTCCTGACACGTTTCAACAGGTTCATCGAGTGGACGAAATGCAACGGGAAAAAAAACAAACAAACAATTAGGTACTTATAACGACACCGCGCGATAAATATGTAGGTAGTTTGTAGGTATCTATATAATATAACTGAATACCAGAATACCACACGTCGTATACTTGTATTCACGTGTAGGCACATCGACGTATTCAATTGTGTATAATATATTACAATTTACAATTGAGTCACGATAATTCGAATTTTTTTCTTGTCCTGAGAAGTTTTTGTATTTGAGTTGGTATAAGACTCAAAACATTTTCAAGTCTAATTAATTTTTATTCCCCTTGAGATTCAAGTTATCGAGGCTACTAGTCGAAGTAAAATATTGTTTTAGTAACTAAGTATATTATCAAGTTTAGTTTTTTGTAAATTAAAACCCAGTTCATACCTAAATGATGTGGCGAGTAGAATTAAAAATTGATACAATAGAATTATGTTTTGTATCATGAAATATTATTTTGATTCTGAGCGGAGCGATAGAATGTATTGATTTTACAATGATGTATGTTTTTTTTTCTGTCGGTCAGCAACACATTGAATAGTAAAAATGCACCAATTTTTAATCTTTTTCCATAGAAAAATGAATTTAGTTGGTACTTTTGGAAGGTTAAAATTGAAAATTCCAAGTAGTTTTAGCAAACACCTAGAAAAAAATGTGTTTTTTTTTAAAAATCGATTTTATTTTTTTGGCGAAACTCAAAAATGAATAACCGTAGACTCTGGAAATTTTTACTAAATATTTATATTGGCATTTTCCATAAATGTAATCATTTTCGAAGTATTTTGAATTTTGTTGAGCTAGTAAGAAATGGAATTTCAAAAATATTTAAAATATATGTATAGGCTCGGTTATTTTTTATATAGTTAAGTTCAAATTTTAACAAGATTAATCAAAATTTCGAAAATGTTCAAACTATTAATCAGTTAGAAATTCATAAAAGTTTTTCCTTTCATAGCTACATTAGGAACTTTTATAGAGGATTTCGCAATAAATTTCACTATCTTAAATAAAAAAAAAATGTACTGGAAAGTATCCAATATTAATTTTTATCAGTCTTTGAAATGAAAATTTTTATGATATTGGATATTCAACGGTAAATTAACGAATTATCTATTATTTTTTGATATTTTGCTGTACCTAATTCAAAAACGAATAATCCTAGATATTTACTTAACATTTTCACCAAATTAAAAAAATAATTATTTTCTGTGTGGTAAAATGTTCAAAAAATTTTGACTTTTTTTAAGCTATACCCGCAATTATAGCGATGAGAATTTTTTAAACTATTTTTCAGTTTGAAATTCATAAAAGATTTTCTTTTCATAGCTAAGATTAAAAATTGTAATAGAAGATTTCATATAAGTTTATCGCTACCATAAAAAAAAAAGCGTACTTAAATTGAACAACAATTTTTTATGAGCATTTGAACTTATAATTTTTACGATATTTGATGTTCAGCGGTAAATGGCCGAATTCCCATTAATAGATTTTTGAGATTATGTTGTATTTCCAAAACTAATAACAGTAGACTCTTGAGAAGCATGACATTTTTATATTAGTTTATATCCATACCTAACTGAACAATTTTTAAGCCATTTTAACTCTTTATGAGCTTTTTATAGCCATGAGAAAAGTTTTAAAATGTTGTTAATTATTTTTCAGTTAGACATCAATACAAGTTTTTCTTTTCATATAGCTAACATTAGACATTTTAATAGAAGATTCAAAAATAAATTTTACTACTACACCACTATCACAAACAATAAATGCACTGGAAAGTTAGGCTATTTATAGCTATGAGATATTTTCGATCTTTATTATTTTTTTTTTTAACTATTAAATGTTATTATTTATACAAGTATGCTAGGCTGAATAGCTGACACAACGTCACCGCGTTTTATCATTGAATTCAAATATAATCCTTTACAACGACATGCCTGACAACTTCTGAACGGCAGAGCGGTATCCACTTTTTATGTGTAATTATTATCGTTATATTTTGTTAAAAACTATTCTTTTTATAAATTGTAACTTTGTATTTTTATTTTCTTCATGTTTTTCCGACTAAGAGGCCTCAAATCTGAGTAAAAATCGCGAGGTCGTGCAGTGCTCCCAAAAGGCCGACCCCGATATCGCGTATGATTTATTGCCTTAACACATGTTTATACTTACAATACCTTCGTATCATTATACCTTACATATACGTAATTAATAATTATTAACGTAGTAACCTATAATAGATATTATATGAACCGCTGCAGCTGGTTGTCCGTCGTTTGGGGTTGGAGGAGGAGAGCGACCGTAAAGTATGATAATATCGTAACCCCGTTGGGGATGATGTATGCTGCCCCGCATTGACCTATACCTGCTCAACTATATATAATTACACGTGCAGAATATGAATATTCCGATGATTAATATTGCGTATAAGGTAGGTATATATAATATTATACATTTATACAGCAATAAAATCGACCGCATAAAAGTATACTATTTTTTTATGGAAGCAACCAGCAACCTATGCACGTTTTTCTGTCATAGATCGCATCGTTTCGTGTACGGGTGCAGCAGTAGAGCGGAGTAGGTCGCAATAATAATGAGAGTTCGAAACCGCGGCGTCAGAACACTCGAAAAATGCTGTGAATACGAGCGTGCGGCGTAGGAAAATCGAGCGATGAGATAAGAATTCGCGGCATCGCGTCGGCCTTGAAACGGAGGGAAATAAAACAGAATCCCGTTTGAACGGTCGTCGACGACCCTCGCCCTACTACGCGTACGGACAACAAATATAAATGGGGTCAACGCGGGTCGGACGGGAAGTGAGAGGAATACACCGCACAAGCACTGCTCTAACGTCGATCGGAATAATATTATATAATATCATCATGTTAGGTATACAACAGTGTGTCGTCTAGGGTGGGTATATAGCAATGGTCTCCGGCGAGCGTACAAAACAATAATAATAACAAAAATATTTTCGACGCAACGCGACGTTGCACTGCACACCTTCTCGTAAATACGATGATTATATACATATTTTATACATGATAAACGATATACGTCGTGTGTACTTGTCGCACTCGGGGGAGACCGCTGACCCCCCCCCCCCTCCCCCCCACTCGACTACGCGGATATTCGGCGAAAAGGGATCATGAATAAATTGGGATGTACACGTTGTTTTGTATCGCGCTGTGACGTCCAGTTTTTCGTGTCCAGGAAAAGTCTCCTCTTATTCGACCATACTCAATTATACGTATACAGATACGTTTAGAATCCGGATTTCGATGCAAAGTGCATTATTTTTTGGTCGTTCTAGAATAATGCATTCCAAGCACATAAATCGTAATGCCCACTCGAACAGATAAGTAACAACGATTAATTTATTGGTCGGTTGGAGAGATACATTGCGATCGCATTTATTTCCAAAATACTGTTCGTTTAATGTACTCGCCTATAAGTTTGGCATTTTGTTTATTTCGTATTATTGTTGGTGTGGTTAAGACAAAGAAGTGTTGAAAACGCCGAAAGTTAAACCGCCGTTTCTCCGTCTATCGCGTACCTATAAAAAAAATGGTCGGTAAATGTTTAATGAATTTTCGGTTATTTTTTGGAGCGTTTTTGAGGTAGTTTATAGGGCATTTAAATCGGGCCCTACACATAATAATATTGTACGGCAAGTCAGTAAATGAGCGTGCAAAAGATCCGCGAGCGTAGCGAACGGTTTGCCAAAACGACGAAACCGACCGTCAAGGTCGTGCGACGAAGAGCAGTTAAACGCGGTGGAGAGGAGCGGCGGCGGCGGCGGCGGGAGAGACAGAGACGGGCGGATAAAAAAACCGAGCGCGACTTTGCGCCGTACACGATATTATTACGAGAATAATAATTAAAAGATCTCGACGCGGTCGTCGTCGACGGTTTTTCGCCAAAGCGCACACACTCGAAAAACGTGCATCCGATATAATAATAATAATAAAAACGCACACCTATTCCAAGTACGCGCGAACACCAACAAACACGCTGGCACAGTGCGCACACACACGACGACGACATTATAACCGGTTCACCTTGACGTCATCGCGTAGAGAGCTGCCGACGCCGCCGCTATATAATACGAGATAATACATTTATTATATTATTATGCCCAACAAACCGTATAATACCATAATCGTGCCGTTTATCGCGAGCCCGTTTTTTATTTTTCCCATTTTTTTTTTCCCCGTTCGACGACGACAACAAACTGTTTACATTACTATTTACTACCAATACTATATAAGGGTTCACCGTTTTGGGAAACTTCGATTGTTATGAGTTATGTCTTCCGTGTCACCCCCCTTGTTGTTTGAGGACAAAATCCCAACCTAAAGAAGACACAACGATCACAGCGTGTGACCGATGTAAATGTAGAAAATGAAATAAAAACAATACGAATGTTCGTTTTTCTAAAAAATAATTTTAATAAATTTTTTTTCATAAATAAAACATCACTTAGTCAAAAAATAAATCACACAAAAGCCTTAACAATAAAAATAATCTTAAAATCACAATAATCATTTGCACACAATACATTTTTTCATAATTTACACTTACAATAATAAATTAATATATCTAATATAATATGTAGTTATATAAATTTATATAATCAAAAATAAATTATTAAAGATTTTTCAATATTTTATAAACATAAGAATAAAAAAGATTGCTTTGTTACACTCAAGAGCACCTAGGAACATGACTGATACACTTCAAGTTGTCTGCAAAAAGAGCGGAGGGATTGACAAATCACAAGACAAAAGTTAAGTCCAGTCAATACAAAAGAATATTAATAGATATACAATGAAATATTTTTTTATAAGTATAGCTTTACAAAAAAATTACATCTAATTATTAACTTTGGCCTATTTATTGTCTGGTAAAAAGCTTAAAATATCAGTTAAGTTATTGCGTTGTAAACATGTACCTTTTATTTGGTACATAAAAATAGTATAATCTATAAAGGTGAAGGAGATAAACTTTAAATATACATATAAAAAGGCAACACTGGTTTTTTCTAGTAACAATTTCATCGTAGAATTTCGTTAAGAACATTAAAAAAAAAATATATTATAATATAAAAATATTTTGTGCATTTCAATAATTTTATAAAAAACATTCTTGGAATAAGGTATCTTTAGTACTCAATAACATTTTGAGCATAACATGTACAATAATTTATGGCTTGCGTACAATTAAAAGGCTTCAAGTGCAAAATTAATCTATTGCTATTAATTTATTTTGACAAGTTAATAGTTAGTTAATAATATTAAGGTCCATACATACTGCTGCGGTAGATGGTACTGATAAAACCACAAGCACAATGTTATTGTTACTGTGACCATACCAGTACTGTCTACTGCAGCAGTGTGTATGCAGTTATATTCAGAACAAATAATACCATGATACAGAGTAAATACAAAATAATAGACAAATTCAATAAAAAAATATGATAACCTAGTAATTGCACGTTCATAATACATAAAATAAATAAATAGGTAATTGTCAATTGATTTGATTTTCTTTTTAAATTACAATTCAATGAATAAATCGTAATAATGTACAATAGTTAACACTATTAAATACGTTAAACATATAAAAAGAAATATATTAAAATAGGCTACAAAGAAATTGAGCAATTTTTGAAGCAATATCGGTTCATTAAAAATTTTGTAGAAAAAATATGAAAAACTCACAGACAGGCAGGAAGTAGCACCCAAATTCAGGATGTTTTTGATAAATTTAACTGTGTTCATTATTAACTGTAAATTAAAAGAAAACAAATATTATTAATTAATTATTTCTATGCCTAAATAACAAAATATGTTAATTAATATTAGGGAGAAATTTAATTTTTCTCAAATACATATATAATTTATATTTAAATTTTCTGTTGGTGTACCTAACAATAAAGTACCTTTATTTTGTTTGCATCAGACCAAATAATAAAAATACAGGTTAGGATAGGTAACCAAGTATTTTGTTCATTTTTAACTTAAATTTTATATAATTAATTAATTTAAGTAGGATGACTACTCAGTACTCATATTAAAATTGCTTTTAATTTTAAATGGTGATACGTAAAAAATTATTTTAGGTAGGGAGATAGGTAGGTGTATCTTATAGTATACTAAAATCAGTTAAATATTCACATCATTAAATTTAGTAAATAGACTACCTACCTATTGTTATAGTGTACCAACATATTTATTATTTAATTCCTTTGATGATCATTGATACCTATTTTAGTGCGAACGTAGTGAAGATGTGGACAATAGTAACTACACAATATGGTAACTATGAATCATTAAAAAAAATTTTAGTAGGTACCTGAGTACATAAATAAAAACTATCTAAAATAAGAATTAATTAAAATATTTATTTATTTCAAGCAGAACAGGTTAACTCAAAAAGTCAAAACAGTGATTAATAATTTCCAATATTAAAAAAACAAACAATTTATTTGAGTAAAAAGTTAAATAATTAGGAAGTATCTATAAGTGTTTAGAAACTTACAGGTCACAGGCAGTTGACTGCAAATTCACATCCATTATGCATGTGTTCAACAACCGTTTGTTTTAATTGACATATCTGCTCCAAGAGTCTGTTCAATACTGTGGTAAGTTCAGTATTTTCATTTTTCAGTACTTTAACTTTATCCTCTAGCTTGGCAATACGCTCCAATTTTCTTCGGCGGCATTTGGATGCAGCCACTCGATTCCTTTGTCTTTTCCTTTCGAGTTTGATTTTTTCTTGGGATTCCATGTTGATTGGTGACATGGGCGGTGACGAAGAGGTGACACTGGGTACAGTTTGAGGTTCTTCTTTGATAACATGTTGAGGTATAATATTGGAAAAGTCATTTGAAGTCATTAACACAGAGTACTGGGGTTCAGAATGGTATTCTGAAGAATTACTACCACTACTGGTCATTGGTATTTCTACTTGAGTGGCACTGTTAGAATCGTTGTTGTGGTGAAGGCATTTGAGAGCTTCAACAAATGGTTGAACATACATTTCTTGTTCTTCGGTCACAGACTTTGGAAATAAAGACGGAGTGGGTGTGCTGATATGGCCAAGAGCGGTCTGTTGGGATAAGTAGAACCGTTCCAACTCGGGAGAGTTGAACTTAAGCATGCGTAGGTCGGGCGACGTCAACATGGGTGGCAGGAGTTTCAGTTTTTTAGCCGAGTTTTCATTATTGCAAGAGTTCAAGTCCAACGTCATCGGTCTCTTCAGGAAGTTGACTTCATTAGAGTGGCTTTCGACTTTGGTGATGAGCGGATCGTCGTAGAACGCTTCGTCCAACATCATGCAGCTGGACGAGTTATTTACCATTTTTGTTATTATGACACGAATGTCAGCGCTTACAGACCTTTTCGCCTTTTCCGCACACGATTTATGGACGACCGTGTGATATATTATTAATATTATTACTGTCGTTTTTATAAACTAAATATATGAACCAACAAAGTGTGTATATTATTATAGAATATAAAAAAAAAAAATTAAAAAATTAAAACGTAACAACAATAAAATAAATGTGTGCGGTGTGATAACACGGCGCGTATAAAAAACAAACGATCAAGTGATTAATCGCGGCGAACGACTTAGCGCGAACGACACGACGGGATGGCACACGGTACGCGAATGAATGAACGTTCGGACAGCACACCACTCGGGCCCCCCCGATGTGGTCGGCGATGAGTCATCGCGTTATTTTCGGAAAGTAGTAAAGTACGTCATTTTCTGGCGTTCCCATTGGCCCGACGGTCGACAGTGTCGACACATAGTGGACGCGGAATCGTCGAGACACTTAACCGCCGCCGCGCCGCCACCACCTCCACCGCAGTATCGTGACGGACATGGAGCGGCGGAGCTGGTGGTTTAGCGGTTACGCGATACGCGCCGGCCGATAACGCGTGCGAGAAAAGTGCTAAAGTAGGTATACTTGTCTATGACGACAATCCCGAAATGGATTTCGGATACTTTGATCGTGATGAAATCTGAAAATTATATAATTCCCGTGGATCATTTCCATGTCCCCACTCTTCGTTTTAATCGTTTACGCGCTTGTTGAACTTCGATCATTATTATTTGTTGGGGACGTAGTAGGGCTAGGATTTTGTAGCAAAATTAATCGTTATAAATGGGTTTATTATGACCGAAAAAAACTTTATTTATCTTGAGATTGAAAAATAGTAAAATATGAGTAGGTGCTGCAAAATAGTAAAATACGTGCGAAATATAATTACATATTATTTAATGATTTTCATTGAAACCAATGAAACTTATAGACTACTGGATATTTGGGCGATAACGTATAATATATAGGCATGTTTGTACACTTACATTGAAAGTTATCTTTCTACTTTCTACGTAAAGTCGTCAACTGATGTTGTATTCCATCTTCGGTACCTACACGTTGGGAAAAAAATAGTTTGATTTGCAAATTTAATATCCTTCCTGGTAGAAAAATGAATCTAGTTGGTATTTACTTTTGGGAGGCCCAAAATTAAAAATTCCATTCGTAGGTACTTATCTAATTTTTAAAATAATCGGGAAAGTACGTAACCACTCTGCAGTAGGGCGGTCAAGTACTCAAGTGTCCTCGTCTTAGAATAGGCTTATTACTACTAATGTAGTATTGTCAGTATTGACCTACTGTAAATTACAGTCTGTAATGTATTTGTTAAATTTGAATTTAATGATAAATCATTTCATACGAGAAACGATTCTGAGCGAAGACAGTTCATCAGCCTATATATTACTATAAGTATATTTTACGATGTATTTCTATTGCTATTATAAAGTATTTTTTTCAGAAAACATTTCATTTACTATATTATTATATTAACAATATAAATTATATGAATAGAACCTATAAATTTACATATGCATATAGGTACCTATTAATGTTATTAAATTTTGAGTCAATGCGGACGTAGCATAGAACGGTATGACCGTGGTTGAGTCTTCAGCGTTCATGGTATAAATAGGCAATACCATAAAGTGAATCTAAAAGTTTTCAAAATTTCATTGACCACTGTGTACTAATAAATAAAATAAAATAATGTAGGTAAGTTTCAAATCCCATTATACCTATAAAAAATAATTTTAAATTATAACAAAATAAAATCGTTTAACTATCTTAATCGTCAAAATTTGAACTTAAAACGTCTATAAAAAATATTGTGTTTACATATTTTTTGGTTCCAGTATGAACTTATTAACTGGAATTACATTTTCAAGCAACATTTTATAAATGTTCAACTACAAAATAATTTCTAACTATCAGGATAATGACAAATTTTGTCAAATTTGAAACATAAAAATACATTTGTTGACTGGTGGTTATGAGGAACTTTGTATAAATTGTCAGGATTTCTAAAAGGGTTGGCATTTCTTATCAACATTTATAGAAAAAATTAAAAAACTAAAAATGACAATTGTCTATAAATAGCTCAAAAATGATCAAACTACTTTGAAAATTGTACCATGTAGAAAAAATGCTATTCTATCAGTTTTTGGTGAATTTTTAAAGTACCCCCTCCCCCCCCCCCCCAAAAAAAAAGATACCAACTTGAACCGTGAATTTATTCAAATTATTATTTTTGTAAGTTTTAACCATCTAATCCATATTTTTATTTAATTTAAGGGTGCCCTGGGTCCTGGGGTGAGACAAACATTTTTTTTGCAAATAACCTAGCTATCTAATACAATAGGTATTATACATAGGTATAATATGTAAGATATAAACAGAGCTGTAACAGAGATCGAACTATGATGAGCGATTGATGACGATTAGTATTTAGTATCCTATTTAATAAAGAGTTGAATTATACATTTATATACCCATCTATTGAAAGAATATTATTTTTTTTTTTTAATAATTGACCCTTGTTAAACTATAGGCCATAGGGGCTGATAACGCATACGCACATATTGTATGCCTATATTTTATCTTGATCCCAAATCTGATATTGTGATGTTTATTATATTTATTATATTTAATACTTAAGTACAAACCTGATGGCTATCACATTCATATGTGGCCATGCGGGACATTGTAGTTTATGATGACCTCACCTACTTTAGGGTCAGATTTGTATGCTTTATATATATAGTTTATAGAAATCTTTCTATAAGAAAGATCACAATATATGCATTATAAAAATTATTTATTTATACATGCAAATATTGAAATATGCAATAACAAAATTTAATTCTTTTATCCCGACTATATCAACAAAATATTATAGTACGGATAAATAATTTTCTGGTTCGGTTCTTTGTGCTGAATTCAACTTCCAATGTTATGAATGGTGTATATAGATACTAAGGAACCTACCACTATCAAAAAATAATTCGGTAATTATCGAGTTTGTATAATAGACAATAAAGGTACCTATTATACCTACTGAAAACTGTGGAAAATAATGTTGCAGCCTGTAAGAATTAAGAAATACTTCGGTACTAGCTATATATTTGTAATTTTTTTAGCTTATTACTTTATTAGGTATTATTAATTAAATCCACCGCTGATTCTGGTTTTATATTATTTGAAATATCCCTTTTAATATTTAAAATGTACAAGTCAGTAAACCATTGCTGTAACATATACTTGTCCTTAACCAATTTTTAATTTGTTGCACACCTACTAGAAAAACTGCATTCACATGTCACAGAAAACTGGACTTATTATTGGAAATTAGAATTGTAGCTGAAGTTTGAAATAACTTAATATATGTTAACAAATTTTTTAAATTGTTTTTTTTTTCAAAATAAAAACGTCAAATAAAAAAAACGGTTAAGTAGATGTCGCTCCGCTGTACAGTAAGTTACAAGTAGGTCATTGTAATTGGTATTACATTTTAACTCAATGATATAATATCATTCTATACGAAAACTGATTATGATTGGGGACGGTTTGTCAGTTTAGGATATTTTATATTATATTTATATTGTAATTACTTATTATTAATACGGTAGCCGGTAAAACTAATAGGTACTATAAAATTACAAAAAAATATAATTAATAACTTAAATCGTTATTCTTGGTTATTAAATATGTAATTTCACAAAAATTTGAACTTAAATATATCAAAAACATCGCGCCTATGTATTTTTAATATTTTTCAACTGTTATTTTAACAATATATCAGGAGCTTTGTATTACATTTTCACGCTTTTTGGCTCAAATAACATTTTATTGACATTTACGAGTCGAAATATTTTGAAAAGTTTATCAAGAACTTATAGGAATCAATAAAATAAGCATATGGTAAACATTTCAAGTATCAACAGTTATTTGAATAACAACAAAATATGAAAATCGCTACCTACTTGAGAAATCAAGTAAATATTCAACGTTGTAAAAATGTCAACCTCAAACGCTCATAAATATGTAATTTGACTTTCCGGTAGATATATTTTTTTTTTATATGTTTTCATAAATTTTTAAATTTAAATTTGATACATTTTGTCGAAATTCGAACATAATTATCAAAAACACTGTGACTACGTATTTTTAATATTTTTCAACTGCCATTGTAACAATATCTCAAGAGCCTCTTTTTTCAACTAGTATGAACATTTTTGGTAGGAAACTCGTATATAATAAATTACAAATTACCTGATCAGCAGAGTCAGTTAGTGCATATTAACCTTTTTATTTACGATAAACACGGGAGGCAACTATAGTATGCATCAAATAAAAATATTACATATTTTTTTTTTTTAAATAAAGTCCCACCCTTCTCAGAAATGTCCGTGTACACCACTACCACTGTAAACATATCATTATGTATATTAGATTCAATAATTTTAAAGAATTTACAACATTAAAATTTGTTATGATTTTTCCCAAATTAGGACTCATAATAAATCAGATATTGATAATAATATGTAGGCAGCGGAGTTTTAGACCCACAATACCTTGGTCATGCAGGCTTTTATTCCTAAAACGCCCATACGTAGGCATATCCATCGGAAATTGGCTATAAATATAAAACATCGAAAACGCATTCTAAATTTTTTCAACAATAATTTTGGATTAGTTTGAATTAAATGTAATATAGATAACTAATAGAAATGTTTTGTTTTCGATCAAAATATTGAAAAAAATTAGATAAAGCTACCTATTTGCTGTGTTCAATTCGTTAAAGGCACTATTGCAAGATAAATTCGCAAGCCGTTCACGTAATATATAATATAATAAGATAAAGAGTAATTTTATATGCGTTTTGAACATCAAATTATTATTGTTTTAATTCATCGTCTCTTATCCTCTGTAGTATAGTAGTACCTATTAAATCAATACAGTACTGAATACATACAATATAGTAAAATACCTAGTATGAAAATAGAAATGATTTCTATTTTTTTCTTTTAGTATTAATAGTAATAAAATATTACATTGTGAATAATACTAACATGAATCATGATATATACACAGCAATTAGGTATTATATTTTTTTTCAACTAAGTGAAGCTTTAAAAAACTATATTCTTCTAATATTTCATGCACATAAAAAGAATCAATTGTCTTATTTAGCATAACAAAAATAAGCATGGTTTTAAAACATACCATGTGTGCAAAAAAAACTAATATTGTCATTTTTTAGCTGATTATAGAGTATATACATTTTTTATTAGTGATTTAAGTAAACCAAATAAAAGAAAAACAAAAAAGTGAAAAAAAATATTTTGTTGTTTACTGTATAGGAAAATCAAATTACAACGTGGTTATGTTTTTATTGAAAAATAAGAATTAAAAAATTAAGTGTTTGTTACGAGTATAATATTATCAAACATCCTCTAAATAATCACTTTCATAAATTTTCATTGTTTGCACTCGATAAAAATAATATACTTGATATTATGATATTATTAGTTATTATGGAAGTGATATAATAGAATATGAGCCTTACAAGTGAGAATTAATTGATAAATTTATAACTCATATCTAAATAAATGATTTTTTCATTTGCTTCATCTGATATCATTTTTTGGAATGATATTGTATAACCTATTATTATTAAAACATTTAGTCATATTTATAGAAAAATTTTAAGATTGGGGTATAATAATTTATGAGGTTCAATTGGTTAAATCAAACAGATTATAGATCTATTATATATAGATAAAATTTTTGAAGATATTTTTATTTTTTTTTTGATTAATCTTGATATGTAAGACATGTAACTAATATGTAACAAAATATTATATATAACTATGTAAATATTGGACCTACAAAAATAAAAAATAAATAATAATTCGCAAAAGATAAATGTTTTGAAACAGCAGCATTTTTTAAAAGGTACATCTTATCTGCAGGGTCTAGACACAGCGGACACCATACCTATTGTCACTCTGCATCTAGACACCCAGACTATTAGTTGTGTCTGGATGATGCAAGAAATACATAATATTTTAGATTTTCTATATAACGTTTTCAAATTTTAACTATTTCATATAAAAATTATTATTATTTTTACTGTTTGTTTAAGGCCATCAATGTTAAGTTAAATAACTTATTGAATAACAGCTTTAATTAAATATTTATGAATGAATCAACTGAACATAAATAGCATTTCATATTGTTTATATTTCCATTGATTAAATTCATAATATGTTTTTTAAAAAAAAAAAGACTGTAAAAATAAATATACATCAGATTTAACTTTACTCTTTTACATTAACAATGATTTTCTGTTCAATATTATCCTTGGTAATTATTGGCAGTTCTTGCACACCTCCAGCACAAGATATTTTAACTTTAAACTTGGGCATGTTGATGATACAACGTTTTTGTACTTCTAATATGCATTTTTTTAGGAGATCGTATGCTTCTTGATAATTTGCATCTAAAAATAAAATTAATAGTTATTATTTCAATTTAATAAATTATTTATGGTACTTATTGCTTTACTTATATTAAAAGCTAGTAACTATTACATATTATTAAACTTATAACAAAAAAAAAAAATTAAATTGATTTTGTTTTTCTATTTAAAATGTAGTATCTTCTATAATTTATCTTAGTTAATTGATTATCAAATGTATCTTAGAGATGTAGATAAATGTGATTTATACAATTGTAAATGTTATTTAAAAGCAATAAAATTAAGATTGATTTGTTAAACACCCAAATTACTTCTTAATACTTTGTTTTTATAAACATTTTATACAAACAAAACTTACTAAAATTAGTCAAAATAAGAAACAGTAGTTTGTGAACATATTAAACATACATGACATAATATATTATGTGTGATGATATTAACTACGGAAAAGAAACCTCCAATATGAAAATCAATCTATTAGTATTATTACAATGTTGCAGTGTCAAAATAATAACGAACCTTTTTAGGAAGTGTAATAATTCAATTTTTAAAATATAATGAGTTATAAAGTAATAACACTATTGGACGATGCGGGGGGTAAAAGGGAATAAGTCAATTTTTATAAATAAAAATATTTTGTTTTGAATTGGGTCGATTGGTGACACTGAAATTTGGTTATCTCATTCTTAACAACATTACAAAGAATAATAGCCAAATTTCACAAAACAAAATATTTTTAATTATAAAAATTGACTTATTCCCTTTTACCCACGCAATTATACCTAATTATATTATATTTTATTGTTAAAATTATTAATTAACAATTAGGTATCTTTGGAAAATTTTAAATGTAATTGATTTTTTTTCCAAGTAAGGGCTTATTTTTCTAAAGACTATGTGACATAGCTATATAGTTTAAGCTATTAAATATAACATGGTTAGGTTAATACTCATCACTTATATTTTTTATGCAATTATTCATCTAGCATATTTTCCCTTATAATGAAAGTTTCAGATTGTGATAGTAATATCAAAACCTGATAAATAATCCTCATCATACAGACCAATTAACTTCTTCCTTTTCTAAGGCGCTAGAAATTCTAGTTCTCAAAGAATAAGTCTAACAACTCCTAAATTATTCCACAATTATGTGTGGACATAATAACCTCAAGTTGTACAGATTGTTTAACTCAAAGAAAATTCTGTATGCAATACATGAGGTCTTCTCAAATCATTAATATACAACTTTATTTATTGTATCGAAGTGTTAAATGTATTGCAAACTGTGATATCAGAACACAGAAGTTTTGAAAATAATAAAATTGTTAGTGCCATATCTTAACACTCTGTCTTATAGTAAAAGGTTAATGTTTACAATGTATATTTTTTTAGAAAACAATTAAAAAACTTCATTACTAGTATTTTTTTTTTTACAATACTTAAAATTTGTATATAATTTATTTTAATTACCTGGTTTGTAGTAACGGTCCATAACTGTGATTGTCATCATACCACCATATCCATGAGCACCGTAAGGTACATCAACCTGAGCTCCCAAATAATCAATGAAGTATAAATGTGATTTTTTCTCAATTGGATTATATCCTCCGAGCATGAAGTTTACTTGATAAGGACTCTACACACACACAGATAAATATTTATATTATACCTATCAAATTATTAAATTTAAATTATATCTAAGTTAAGTACTTATTGAATATGAGTTATAAAATTTGAGTACATTTTCTCAATAATAAATAAACAAATAAAAACTTAATAAAAGCTCAATCAAACAATTACTTGGCTTCTAAGGTGTTCAGCAACAGTTTTACGAGTGAAAGTCGCAATAGCCGGAATGGACAAATCGTAACCATTACGCATGCGGTAAAGTTTGACGTTTTGAGTGATGTACTCTGCAAATCTTGGTACATCACCTGCTTCACCTGTGACACCCATCACTACATTGTTGGTGATGTTGTACGTTTTGTCTTCATCTACATAACAAAATAATTATGTTACCATAGAAATGGTGTAAAGGTACAGGTGGATAAATATTTAAGTAAAATAGTTTAAAAATAGTTTCATAAAATAATATGTCTTACCGTCTTTCATGACCATAATACTGTGGGCAGCCGTCATGTCCGTGGCGATGAGTACGAAATCATTGAACTTTATCCCAATGACGGTTTCCATCTTAGCAGTCGGTTGCTTGAAGTCGCTTCTACAACAGGATTTAAATTTTTATACTTTATAATTATTAGGTCCGGGCAGCGGGTAGTATAAAATTTGTATAATGTGTAATGTACTAATGTGTATTACTATTGTACAAAGATAAAATGATTAAGCGGTTTTTTCGTTTCAGTAACGTTGAAAACAAACAAAGCCGTCACTAACGTCACTCGCATAGTTATGATAAGAACACAGATAAGAATAACAATAATGATAGTTGCGAAACTATGTTCATGGCTGTAAACAAACAGCACACAAATAATCACACTATCGTAATCATTTTTTAAGGCCACTGGACATCGGTAGTTTGTTTATTTTTACTGCACGTTGTGGTTGGTGTCGACTTTTGAAATAACTTCGTAGTAGTTTTCTGTTAGTTGTTGTTCGTTTACTGTTTGAGATTGAATTCAAGATATCACGTCTTGTAGATCAAACCGAAAACATGTCAGAAAAAAGAGAACGCGAAGACGACGATAAGAGCATTAAGAGCAACGCGTCCGAAGATGACGAAGACGAATGCGTAGGTCCCAGTTTATCTGAATTAACGGATACTGTCGAGAAAAAGAAAAGAAAGAGTAAGTTTTTGTTTGTAATATGAGTTAAAATTAATTTGATAATACCTAAGTCGTCATGCTTATAACCAAAGCCTTTAGGTGGTTTGAAATAAGTCATGTTAAAATTTTAATTATTAATATTTTATCCTTTAATATAGTTCTAAAACATGAACATTTGTACTTGGAAAACTTACCAACATGTGATACATATGAAAAAAGCTACATGCATCGAGATGTTATCACGCACATCATAATCACCAAGTATTTATTTTGACATGGTTATTTAAAATTGGAATATCAAGTTTAATGCACTATTTTTTATTTCAGAACTGACTTTTTAATAACAGCAAGTTGTGACGGACATGTGAAGTTCTGGAAAAAAACAGAAGAATTGATTGAATTTGTAAAACATTTTCGTAGTCATCTTACACCAGTAACTGACATAACAGATAATTATAATGGAACTCTAATGTGCACAATATCATCAGATCAGACAGTCAAAGTTTTTGATGTCATTAATTTTGGTACTTCTAAGTTATTTGTTTTACCCACCTAATATATATTTGTAATTGCATGTGTCTATTCAGTTCTAAGAAGAACATATATCCTATTTTTGTCTTTTTATAAATTTGTATACTCTTATTATTTGTTTATGTTAGTATTATAATTGAATTTATTTCTTCTACAGATATGATCAACATGATAAAATTAGATTATACGCCACTTAGTGCATGTTGGGTGCATTCCAAAGGAGATCCAATTCACACAGTTGCCATGTGAGTACCTAATTTTTGTATTTGTATTTTTTAAATTTGTGATTATTAAATTAAAGTTAAATTAAATATGTATCATCCACTTAAATTTGGAAATAAGTTTTAAATCTGCTTTTATTCAAAATTTTATTTGATTAAAAAATAAAATCCATAAACTATAGTTTTGATATTATACATTATATTGATAAACAAAAAGAAAATATAAATTAACAATGCACATTTTTATGATATAGAAGCAGTGCAACTGAACCAAAAATATTTATTTATGATGGAAAAGGAGTAAATATACCACTTCATGTAATAGAAAAAATTCATACCAAACCAATTGTATTTATTAAGGTAAAAATATAATTTGAATGTAAATTGTAATTATTTTTCTTAGCTTGTGATTTGTCATTAAACAAGTTATTATTATACATTTAAATATTTGAGTAAAATTTAATGGTTTCAGTTTAATTCTGTTTTTGATGTGGCCATATCAGCAGACAAGAGTGGCATCATTGAATATTGGTCTGGAGCTAAAACAGATTATAAATTTCCAAAGTGTGTACAGTTTGATTCTAAGCTTGACACTGATCTCTTTGAATTTGTAAGACATAAAACACATCCAACCAGTTTATGTTTTTCAGATGACGGTTTAAAATTTGCTACCATGTCACCAGATAGAAAGGTGAAAGACTTATAAAATAATATATTATTATTGATTTCTATTATATATTTTTTATACTTTTAAGTTAAAAGATTTTCAAGGTTTTTTTTTTTAGTTAATGACTATTTAATACATATTTTTGTTTTGCATCTCATTAAATTGCTATATGTTAATGAAATGGATCATTTTATTACAACTCATATATTTATTTATGGTCTCTTTGTCTATAATCCATGTGTCAGACATTGATTTGATCAAAAATATATTGATCAAGTCTATTTATTTTGAAATTAATAAATGTGTATATTATGTTGCTATGTATAATTATTTTTTTTTAATAATTATTCTTATTTTTAAGGTCAGAGTTTTTAACTTGTTGACGGGAAAACTTAGTAGGGTATTTGATGAAACTTTGGCACGTTTTAGTGAACTTCAGCAAAAAAAACAACAAATACCCAATATTGAATTTATTCGAAGGTAAAACTTTTAAACAATTAATTTGATGTTCTGTGTTTTAGTAATCAATATTATTTACTGTATTTCAGAATGGCAATTGAACGAGAGTTGGATAAAACAGAAATCTCGCACACAGCTAATTTATGTTTTGACGAAAGTGGGCATTATTTATTTTATCCAACCATGTTAGGTGTGAAAGTTGTTAACATATTTAGTAACACATTGGTCAAAATTATTGGAAAACCCGAAAACTTAAGAGCATTGAGAGTCGCCTTATTTCAAGTCAGTACACAGCGTAAGATGTGCGTTTCATTCTAAAAATATAAATTTATAAATTTTAATTCCATACATATCCATAGGGTAAGGCTAAAAAACCAAAAGCAGCAGTAACATTAGAAATGGAAGCAGCAACAAATCCTACATTGGAATCTTCTTCAAGTGATCCTACGTTGTTTTGTACAGCATATAAAAAGAATAGATTTTATATGTTTACCAAGTAAGTTTTTTTCTTGATTTAATAAATCTCATTTTTTAATATTGTTAAAATTGAGGTATTAAAGAATATTAAAAAAAAGTGACTCAATATAGCTCACAATAGAACATAGATTATCTTTTTTATTAATAAATTAAACTTTTTTTGTTTTGTAGGCGTGAACCTGAAGATATTAAAAGTATTGATGCTGATCGTGATGTATTTAATGAAAGACCTTCGAAAGAAGATATTATATCTTCAACTGAAGCTGCATGTAAGTTTAATTTTATTAATTTTTTTTTTTTTTTTTTTTGGTTCTTTATGAAATGTCCAACACTCATTGCTAATGTAATGTTTTGGCTAGGGCTGTGAACTTAATGCACTATAAAACCTTAAAATAAAAATTTATTAATACCAAAAATTCTGTTTAAAATCCAAAAATATAAAATTTAATTTTTTGTTACAAAGAAACTTTCTATTACACAAGCTTAGTTTAACATTAACCTAAAAAATTCACTTATCTACAAGTTCACAGTCCTACTTACTAAAATAATATAAATACATATTTTCTTAAAAAAATAAAATAAAATTAGATGAGGAAATCCATATAATTTAGAACATTAGTACATTTAGTATGTTTTATGTCTTTTATGCGTAGTCTTTTATCTTTAAATTTAATTTTTTATAGCTAAATTATTATTTAAATTTGTTCAATTAGGTATCCAACGATTATACGATACAGCTACTTTGCACACCGTTTTTGGCGATATTCAGGTAGCACTGTTTAAAGAATGCCAAAAAACAGTTGAGAATTTCTGTGTACATAGCAAAAATGGATATTACAATGGCAACATATTTCATAGAGTTATCAAAGGATTTATGATACAAACTGGAGATCCTACGGGTATGCAACAGGTGTTTAATTTGATATTTTAGTAGGGTACTCATAATATTTTTTAAAACCATTTTAGGTACTGGATTAGGCGGTGAGAGCATATGGGGTGGTGAGTTTGAAGATGAAATTCGTTCTCACTTAAAACATGACCGACCTTATACATTAAGCATGGCTAATGCAGGACCAAATACTAATGGTAGTCAATTTTTTATCACACTTATACCTACGGTGAGTTACATTTTTTTTTAAAATATTAACTTAAATAATTACTTATTGCATTGTTTGTTTTGTTTTTAGCCTTGGTTGGATAATAAACACACTGTATTTGGACGAGTTACCAAAGGAATGGAAGTAGTACAAACAATTTGTAGTGCTAAAACACACCCTAAAACCGATAAGCCTCACGACGATGTTCAGATAATTAATATCAGTTTGAAATAAATCTGTAACTCAGGTTTTATATATGTAATTTATATTATATATACATTTTTCAATTACTAAACCATTTTTTTTCAAATATATCTTCAATAAATTTTTATTTTGCATAAGATATTTCAAATAACAAATCAAAATTTATTTATCCTTTTTTATCTAAAATAGATTATGTAACTATTTTGCCCAACCTAGCCTACCGTTAGGTTGAAAAAATTATTGTATTACCTATCGATCAGATGATACAATTGATAAGCTCTCTGACTACAGATGTCATGATTATTGTAATTATTAATTACAATATATTTAGAATCGTTGTGTTCTTTCATAATTTTATATCAGTGGTTACCATCTTCTCTCCCCTCTAAAATGTCTTCCTCTATGAATATGTGTTTCCACAAAATGTCTCTCTCCTGTAATATCACTAGTACGAGGTATATTATTTCTAAAAAATTACTTCTACCACAACCCACTAAGAAAAAACCCTGTATGCACTTCTGTCTTTTATTATATATACACTAATAGTAATATTTCCATAAATAAAAGGCTATGATATTGAAAATTATTTAAGTAATAAAAGAGGAAAAGGTTGTGAAGTAATACAATGTACAATTAAAAAAACGATGCCAAACTACTCTGTCAACAAGAATACACAAATCATGTTTCATTGTAGATATTAATTTACGCAATAGTGGTGGATATAAGCCCTAGTAAAATGTTATGGAAATACTATATTTGTGGTGTGAATATTTTCAATCTAACAAATAGTGCAATTTAGAAGTTTTTAAACATTTATTCATTTAATTAAGTAAAAATATGATCTTAGGATGTTGATTTTAATTTTGTTGCTGATATATGGTAGAACATATTCCAAACCACTTAGTTGGTTGCTTTACTCTACTTAAAGAACTCATACGGAACCATTATAGACTTAAACAATTTTGTGATAAAATGTAATGTTAATTGTTAAGTTTAAAATTATCAGTTGTTTGTTGAAAAATTTAGTCGATATTAGTATAAAATACTATAATAAATACTGTTGTACTTAATTATTATCAAACAATTTTAGTAAAATAAATTTATAATAATATACATTTAAAAAAAAGAACAGGTTTAAAATGTCTAACAAAGTAAAAACGCTACCAAAATATGAATAAATATTATTTTTAAAATTCATACGAATATTGAAATAAATGTCTTTTAGTAACTATTGAATGCTGACGAGCAAAAACAAATTTATGATCAATTAAAATAAATACACAAAATAATTAAAAATATAAAGCAGTAAACTTAAAGTGTTTAGCTGCTTTTACTCCATTGGCACGTCTTCAGCTGTAGCAGGTACATTTTCATTGCCATCAGACTCTTCTACTTGTGCCTTCTTTTCATATATAACTTCGGTCGATCGAACCACCCCTGCCTCCAAATCTAACCAACGGCCTTTCACTGCGTTTTTGGCCGGTGGAGACCACCAGTTAACTATGTTCCCAAAAACTGGTACATGTCGTAGAATGCCTTCTTGCCATATTTTTTCTTCGGTTTCTTTTTTTAAGTCTACAGTTGCAGTTTCTATGCCTAAAAAAAATGATAAAAATGTTAGATTACTAGATTTGGTGGTTATCAGTATTTGATTTCTTCATACCTTTTTTCACGAGTTCGGCCATTGAATCAATATACTTGGTAGACTCTTCTTCTTTACGCCCAGTACTTTGGACTAAAGACAACAATTCTGCCACATCCGTGTCAGCTGTGACCATACCAAAACGAACACAGGCCAATCCGTCACTTCCTTCCCCTGAATATAAAGACCAATTGGTTTAAAACACCAGTCGCAAAACATTTATTTACTGGTTGGCCTACCTAACGAAAATGCAGCGTCAATCGAACGAAGCTGCTGCACGATACGCACATTTAGTCGATTCAAATCTTGTTTTGCCTGATCAGTAGCCAATTGCTGGTCAGACGATTGCCACTGTTGTGGCACGTACCGTACAGCACCAAGTCCTGCCCAGTCATCGATTTCGACATATTCAAGTGATGGCAGATTGGCTATTAGTCCTGTCAGTTTTTCTTTATAATCAACTGTTGCTAGCAAAATTTCCTATAAAAAACAAATGAAACAAGTAACTAATGTTTCGATTGTTATTTTGCTTATAGTGAATATTAACATATACTAACAATGTGTTGATCCAGACATATGCTAAATGTTTCCCAATCATCTTCAGTTACTAGTGAATTTAAAACAGTAAAAGGTGAAAACGTTACTACAACACCGAGGGTCTCAATTTCACACAATTCTAGAGGTGCTTCTGGAATTTCTCGCTCTAGCACTTGGCCTAACTGAAACAAAAATGAATATGCCAACAGAACTTCTGAGTATATAGAAATAATCCTTACCCAAGAATTAAGTTTATCGTAATAAGGAGAAACTCTTTGGTTACAGTCTTTAGGTACAAATTGGATGACAAGACAACTCGATAGATTGTGTAATAGATCCTAATAGGACAAAAATAACTAATGTTAATACATTCTGTTTTAATAAGCAAGATAAATAATAACTAAACTGGGATATTCTCTCGGTTGGCAATAGTTTCAGCAACTGTTTCCTCATTAGACTCACTGCTTTGGTCATTTGTTTGACACTGAATAAAAAAACCAAAACATTATTTGTTCTCAATAAAAAAATTGCCATTATTACCAAAATCCTCAGACAGTCATAACGTTTAACCAAACTATGTATGCGTTGACATATTTCAAATTTTTGTTGTATCCTCAGTACAAGCGCATCATGTCCTAAAGCCTGAAAAAGATTCTTGTCTTACATATTTTAAAATGATGAAATAAAAACGTACTTAACTATTAATACTAACTTGAAAACACGTCCAAATAGGTAAACATTTACTTTTGTAAATATTCAATATTTCTGTACTTGTATATTGTTTATCAAATAAAGTCTAACAATTATATTTAAGGAAAATCAGTTGAAATATGCTTATGTATAAGAAAAGTAATCATATTGCATTAAAAACTCAATAAATTTACAGAAAATATAGAACTTTTTTTAAATTTAGTTAGGATATAGTTTATATTAATTGTTATTTACAGTTGCAAAGTTATTGAATAAATGTAACATTTAATTATTTCCATCTTTAAAAGGATACAATAACAGGAAGCGCAGAAATATTCAACCAAATGCTTGGAGTTAATGTCATACTATCAGCTAGATTAGTACTCTAAAATGAAAAAATAATCATTAGTTAGTAAAAACTCTTATTATTGCTATTACTATAATTATTTAAAATACTTTAGTTTTGAATGTAGTCAGAGCCAGTCCTGATAAATTGTCACCGGATAAGTGCAACCAAATATTGTGTTTACTGCATAGTTCTTTTAGGTTTACAATATCATCCATCTGACCAGTAACATGCGCACCTGATATAAAAATAACAAGCATTAAGATTAGTGTAAGAAAAACATAAAATCTAACTTATTACCTGCTCTTGCAAAAACAATAAGAGGTTTTCTGTGGTTTTCAACATCAGTTGTAATGGTTGTTTCTAATGCCCCTAAGTCGGCTTTGTATGGGCACAGTACATTTGATAGAGATGGTATAATTTGTACACATTTTTCATTCATTCCAATCTATTATAATTCTATTAATAAGTATTGTAATTTTAAAAAACTAACTGTCAACTAATTTGTATTACTTGTAAAGCAGCTCTCTTTATTGTACCAACCAATACTGGATCTGGAGTACAATAAACTATTGGAAATTCAGATAGATTTAAGTATTCTGGACCAAACATGCGGTGCATAGCAAGCAGTAACACTCTTTCATAACTTAATAACATATTTTCCGTATAAAATGCTCCACAGTTTGAAAATCTAAATTTAAGATAAAATGGTTATTAAAATATAAAAGCTGTAAACAATTATAAAAATGTGTATTAAGTGTATGTTTATACTGACTGAAATAATTTTGATATCCACATTGTTGTAGACTTGTTGACTAAAGACAAAACGGGCACAGTCTGTTCATTGGGTAGACAGTGACTAATGTAATAGCTGAGAGAATAAGACGTCAAACTGAATTTGTCCAGGTCTTGAAGAACAGGAAGGGTATTTTCTTCATAACCCTCTCCATCTTCTTTCTTGTATTGACTTAAAACCAGAGTCTATGACAATAACAATTGTTTGATAATAACACACACAATAGAAAATTAACATATCCTAAAAACATACTTGTAATGATGCCAGAATATCACAGAATGTCTTAGAACCCAAAGGCAGGGTATGGGACATCAACTGGGAGTTTAATTGGTTGTTCTCCAGATTATCCAAAGTATAATTTAACTGTTCACTTAAGTCCACAAAAGGAGAATGTTCAACCTTTAATTTAAAAACAAAACATAACAATTAACTTTAGCATAAATCAGTGAAGTGTAGCTGAAGTGTAATTATTTTTATCAATAAATCTGCACCTTGCTTTAATCAAAATTCAGGAGGCAACTACAAGTCTAGGTACAGTTTTGTAAGCCAGTTTGATAAAATAATTTTGGTGGCCTTTGAAAATGCATAAGTAGTTATCACTAAAGAACTAATTTTTTACTAGTCGCTGTTCTGGTAGCATTGGTAACATATATATTATATAATATGTCCATGATGTAAATAACAGACTGAAAGAAGCGTAAACCCATACAGAAGCAAGACAACTCTGTCGTTGGCTGCCAGGCTAAGTTCAAACAGACTTACTTCATGATCCGAGACTTGGACGTCAGGTTTCGTCTCGTTGACGGCGCCAGGTGATGACATGATGTCGGCGACGACCGGCGGCTCTTTCGTTCAATTGTACAGATAACGTCAACAGAGACAGCAACGACTGCAGTAAAAACAGACAGAAAAATATCGACGTGTCGTCGTCATGTGTGTGGGGCGCTCGATGATATTACACGTTAGTACGGTGTGCGGTGAAATTAATACGCTTGTTATTTGAATAACAAATCACACCAACGACAGTGTTAAGCACAATCGAAATGATTTATGTAGAATAATGGTGCATTGAAAATTTAACATACGTATAATATTATGATGTTACTCACTTTATGTTATATTACCTATATTACTAATATTGTTATCGTGAAATGTGAATTCAAAAGTGTTTGTGGTACGTATTGATATTGATAACAATGCATTGATAAGTGATAACGTTGATTATTATCTACACGCGTACCGTCCGTGGTCATGGTATATGGTTATCGAAGACAATAGTATGACCACAGAATTAATAACATTAGTATTAATTTAATTTATAATTTGAATTTACTGTATATTTAATTGTTAGTTATGAATTATGATCATTATACTATTATTACGATCATACGCCATGTGATTTACGAGACGACGGTGGCTACAACATACTGATCGTGTTGGCATTTCATCTATTCTGTGCTGTAGTAGGTGAATAGCCGTATGGCGTATTATGGGTACGTTAATTTTCAATCTATAAAATATTAATTTGTATTTATTTATTATTGTTGTGAGTGCCTTAAATGAATACACCAAAGCTTTGGATTTTATCATACTCAATTTTTTTTTGTAAATATAAAAAACCTATCTAAAAGGTATACATATCTATGAATATAGAATCTTTACCAATATATAAAGAAGAAATAATGTTTGTTCGGGGTTATCTCTGTAACTACTTAACCGATTTAAAAAATTGTTTTACCATCAGAAAGCTGCACTATCCCGAGGATCTATAGTCTATAATTTATCTCGATAAGTTGCCCTCATTTGTTTTTATTGACAATTTGAGAATTTTTTTAACTGACACAAATGCTTTGCTATTGCTAGTTTTTTGTGATTATGCGGTATATTATTAGCAGTATATTATCAGGTAGACAATTAACCTGTGGTACATCGCGGACTTCACGTGGTGCGTACGTTAGTGTAAAAATTAACTCCAAAGTATCAAAAAATGCAAAAAAATTGATCCACCGAACACGTGGTTCGTACTCGATATATTCTGTAGGTACTAAAATCATAGGCTTATCGCATTAATCATAATAATGGTTATTATTAAGACCAATAGCAACGTAAATAGGGCGTATAACAAAAAAAATGGTTACTTAAACGGAACATTAATTTTTAATTTTTTTTATTAGTTTTTGAACTTAACATTTTTACGATATTTGATATTCAGCGGTAAATTATTGATATTTTGTTGTACTTCCAAAATGAATAACCGTAGACTCTTGAAATGTTCACTAAATATTTATATTAGAATTTTCCTATGGTACAATTTTCAAACTATTTTGACTCTTTTTGAGCTATTACAGCCATGATAATTTTTTCAAATTTTGTAAATTATATTTCAGGTAGAAATTCATAAAAGTTTTTTTTCATAGCTAACTTAAGAAATTTTAATAGAAGGTTTCCAACAAGGGTTCCTATCCCTATCAAAAAAAAAAGAGTTCACCGAAAAGTCACGCTATTTATAAACATGAAATATTTTAGATTTTTATAAAAAAAATTTTAATTATTTATACAAAATACAAATGTGTCACAACATCCTAGCTCAAAATCGTTTTTCGTATACAATGATTTATCATTGAATTCAAATATAATACTAAATACAATCATTACAACGACAAGCTCGACAACTACTGTACAGCAAAGGCGCAAAGCGGTACCCTGGCACCCTGCACTTGTCCACCTTTTATTATTTTTAAAATACATATTTTAGGTATATTTTTTATTTTGCATATAAATGTATACTTGGTGACTTTTAATGGCTACAAGTCCTCTAACCTGTAACTTACTGACTCATGACTGATGACTACGTTTAGATACATTTGCTATAGTTTGAATAGTTTACGTAGTAGGTAGTCTATGATTATAATTTATATTTATTTATAATTTATTTAATATACAGTAATGGTAATTGCAGATAGAAAATGTTCCACACTTATCAGTTATCATCAATTATATATCGAAACATATACATTATTAGTTATTTCTTATTATTACTTTAATGGCCTCTTTATATTAGAAATAAATTGTAGATATATTTAAACATCAAGTCCTAAGATGGTACTCATATTCACATGTATAATAAATTAATAATATTTAGTAAATGAAAGTTAATATATTGTAATTTATGAGTTATAAGCCTATAACTTTATAAGATAACAATTGAAATTGAATTCAATCCGAATGTTAACTCGGAAATCCCTGTCCATAATGGGCATTTAGATTGTTATACAATTATTGAAACCGGAAATATGTTTGCAGTATCTCGAATTTCAGTTTCATCATCATTCATCACTGTCTTCGTGGTACAATAGACAGTGTATTTGACAAATTTTGATTGTTTTCTCAATAGCTAAATTCAATTCGAATTCTTTTCTCCAATCTAAAATTATTTTTTTGAGTTTCTTGTAGAATTTAATGAATTTAATTTCATTCAAAATGTCATTCTCTTCATTTTCTAAATGGACAATATAATGTGACAATTTTCTTCCTCATCTTGTTAACATCTTGTTTATTTTTGTAGTACATGGAGACGAACTGTGCCAAAGTAACAAAGTCAGATCGTCTCTGGTACTTTCCAAAATCCAGCCGAATTGTCGTTCCGCACTTTTTTGAGTCTTTTTTTATCTTTTGTATTTCACTTAGCTATATGGCCTATATGGTGTTTATGTAAACGACACTTATAGAATTTTTTGACATTAGTTTTCTTAGAAAATACCAAGCAGCCTCTTGATTGCTCACGTTAACTATATTAAGCATGTCCTCTCTCATTTTTCGAGTGATATCTAAGATGTCAAATTCCGGATTCTCATGTATCATTTTTTTTTTGAAAATTCCTCGAATATTTTGTCTCTAACTGAATCTGGATCTGACATTAAATTTGTATGGGTACCAGACGGTAGGCTAGACTGGATTAGCGGGTAATGAATTCGCCAAAATCCTAGACAAATCCTCGACATACCTCAGATGCCATACGAGTACAAAAATTCCATGGTCTGACTTTATACCCAACAAGGGGTTTTATAAGCAATCTATAGTTTAAAAACGAGAAACCGTGTTAATTAGGAATATCACGTGTATGTGCGGCAAAGTTTTTACTACTAAAAACCCGGGTGGCCACCCATCCGGAAACTAGTAGTAGCAGGAGTTACTTACTCTAAGTTACATAGGGCGACTGGTAGCAGTCAACGCGCCGCACAAAGCCACAAAATATTTACATATTATATTTGAATAGATATCACTATTTGGGTAATAGTAATTGTTATTTTAGTAAAATACCACATTGAAACACTGTTTACTACATTATATTATTTAATTTTTTTTAAATAATGGAATAATGCGTAAAACTTAAAAGTCATACATTATTATATAAAATAAATAAAATTGTATAAATTGTGTTGAAAATCCAGCAGAGAAAATCATGACACGAATTGGTTTAGAAAAAAATAAAATAATAAGAATAAGATCTATTAAGAAACGGAAATTTGAGTGGTCTAAATGAGCTATTAGTGATTTAGCAGAACTAGTATAGTAAACAAACCTTAATTTAAAATATAATGTCGAACATGAAAAATAGAACGTTTATATTTGTTTTTAGTATACGAAACGTGAGATGATCTACACAACTGCTGCTATAATGGTGCGAACAACTTTTGGACTAAATATTTTCTTGTAATGTTTTTAGATTGAAAAATATTATGAAGTTCACCAGACGCTCGATTTAAACAATACAATATTTAAACAGACAATGAGCAATTCGTTATTTTTTGAATGTACCTACATTATATCTATCTTCATCGAGGACACGAGACGCATATAATATAAGACACAGACGGAACCGATTTAAACAGATATTGTATATTGTATTGTATAACCTAACCTACCTTTTGTATATGGTAGAAATATACTATATACCAGGAATGGCTTAACCGTGGCTAGCGTCTTAACATTTTTACTAATATAATAATAGGTATTATTCCTTTTCCTACTCTTCTGTCTTCATTGTACCGCGGCTCGCGACTCTCTTACCATTGACCACCCCTGAAATATACTGTGACTATCAACACTAATATTTTATTTTCGATTTTAATACTCATTTCATTTTTTGGATATTGATTCTGTTATTAGTATACATATTTAATAACTAACTAATATTTCGTGACTCGTTCCGATTATATAGAGTAAAATAAAACGATTTGTTATTAAATCCTAAAGTTAATTGGTCCCCACTAAATTGGTGACCATCTCGTATACTATATACGTTTCCGAAATTCTGATCGAAACAGTTCAACCACAAAAAATAAAAAGTAAATCCAAGGAAACATTATGAAAATTAAATAAAATAATAGGTATTTTAAATATAAAATACATCAAATTGTATTAACTGTCCACTTTATAATGGATGGTAGATGCACATGCTTTTGTTGGCACTCGCATTTATATAATTATTTTCAAAGAAGGGTTTTCCTAAAAAAATCATCAGTTTTTAGGTTAAGGGTGTCTGAATCATCTATATTTTTTTAATGGGCGTTCGGGAAATGTATACGGTCGCACGGCGGCCATACTTACATATATTCCGTACAGAAAGAATAAAATAAAACTACTTCAACGAAAGGAAACGACCCGATAGGAAAAACCTCGTTGAACAGTTGAATTTTAATAATTTTTATTTTTTATTTGAATGATGAAAACTTTATTCAGGTTACATAACTTTAAATAAAGTTGGAGAAAATTACGTTTCAAAATACTCAAACATTCCTGATTACATATTTAAATGTTTATTTCAATTTCTGAAAAAAAGTTTTTATAATTTGAGTCTAAATATGATCCGTATAAAGAAAGTCTTGATCCTTCAAATAAATCTGACTTTTTCAGCTACAATAGTTATTCTTTCAGCTAGACAAGTTTTTCACCTACCGAAAATGCGTCGAATCCGACACCCTTCATCGGTTTTAGTGCTACGTTCCTCGTTATAGTGGCTGCTATATATCCAATATCTTAAGTGTATCGATACTCATACATGTACTTTCCCGCTAAAGAAGTGCTTAGGTACCTGGTGGTAGAGTGGTATTTCAAATTATTTTATCAAGTTCGATACACGTAGTAAATGGACAATATAGTCGCCAATACTGCAGGTGTACAATATTATATAATTTAAGTACCTAGTACCTACCATTATAATATATTATAATATTATGTAATTGCTGTAATACCCATCAGGACCGGCAATCATCTGATATTGTATCTAAAAGTGATATTCGGAATACATATTTACGGTATAGTTAATTTATTATACCAATTTATTATTGGGGTACATTACACATTGCATTACAAAAAAATTACTCATTACAGACTAGCCTATTCTTTTATATTAATAATATAAGGTATTCGTATTTGTCTATATTAAAATACGTTTATATTAGCTACGGCTCAAATTAATAGTAATAATAAAAAATGATTTGGTGCAAGGAACAGTGAGTGTTGATCATAGTGATAACTGATAACGTAATAATTAATCATAATTAGCAAGTTGCAGTAGAACCAAGAGAGTTGAATGGTCTGCAGTGAAACACCATGAACCTATAATATAATATTATACTCATCGTATGACAACTGACCTATAATGAGTGCAGCATCACAAATATTTTGATTTTATTAATAATTAAGATTAAATTGTGATATACAACTAAATATTAATATTTACAACTTAATATTTCTAATCGTGAATTACTCAGCAATACTTACGATATAATTCTTTCCCTAACCCCCAGATAAAAGAAAAAATATCACTACAATAATGTTAATAACAATAATAATAAAAACTCGTTTTACGTCCGCATTAATATCATTTAATATATTATATTATATTATAATATATATAAATTCTTAAAAAGTATGTAGACATATTATTTTTTAAATGGCGCTCGGGTTGAGTTCCGTTGCGGCAGCCGTCCGATACACACGTATGTTATCAACGTCGTCGTGCCTCGCCTGCCAATTAGTGCTTAATTAAACAACGCGTTTAATATTAAATATTAACGTAATACATCAATATCTTTAATGTCTCTCGTACATATCAATAAACAAAAATAACCTTTTTTTTATTATTTATTATTTTTTTACCACGCATTCGTACAGTTGTACGAATGAATATTATTTTATACAGTTCTAAAATAATTATATTCATAAATAGTCCAACTGCTGTTATATTACGTAACCTCGC
Organism: Nasonovia ribisnigri; assembly: GCA_027563435.1. Classification (NCBI taxonomy): domain Eukaryota; kingdom Metazoa; phylum Arthropoda; class Insecta; order Hemiptera; family Aphididae; genus Nasonovia; species Nasonovia ribisnigri. The sequence goes on along the minus strand of JANEHU010000963.1, from coordinate 4,495 downwards.
CGATCGGCGTTTCCTTATCTGCGGACCGTCTTCGACGGACCGTATAATCTAATTTATTAATCACCTCCGCATCGACCACAATGTCAACAACTACGAACAAAAACAACAACGCTGATATGCCTCCGATCAACAAACTCGCAAAACCAAAACTCAATGTAAATACAAATCTAAATAATTCAAATCACAAGGCTTCTTCGTCTAACGACACACCAACGAGTGACTGGTCAACTCAAAAGAAAAGGAATCACTCCAATTCCTCTTATTCTAATCCAGACTCACCAACCTCCCCACAAATGCGCCCTACTAAAACTAAAAAAAAATTATTCATTACGAATAATCGTTACGAAGTACTCAGTTCAATGGAACAATCGGTAGAACCTCCTGTTATAGATTCGCAGGATACAAATCTCGAACCAGACGCTCCCTCATGTATCAAACCTCCCCCCCCTATATTCATAAAACACGTTCGCGATTTCCCCGAATTATGCACCGAACTCTGCGAGTTAATTGGTGTTGATAATTTTCAGTGCAAGTCAACGCCAGATCAACTAAAAATCCAAACAACAAATCCTGAAGCATACAGAACGCTAGTCAAGTTCTTAAGAAATGAAAACGCACAATTTCACACGTTTCAATTAAAAGAGGATAAACCAACTCGCGTGGTGATCCGTAATTTACATCCTACTACACCAACTAGTTTAATAAAAAGTGAACTGGAAACACGTCTTTTTGAAGTCCGTCAAGTCTCTCAGGTACTCCACAGATTAAACAAAAAACAGCTTCCACTATTTTTTGTAGATTTAGAACCATCGATCCACTCAAATGAAATATTCGAACTCAATTCTCTTCTTCATACCAAAGTAAAGGTTGAAGAACCCCACAAATCAAAAACGATCGCCCAATGTACTAATTGTCAGGACTATGGACACACAAAGGCGTATTGCGGCCACCCACCTCGCTGCGTCCGCTGTGGAAAAGATCACCACTCTTCATCCTGTCCGAAATCTCGAGATGAACCTCCTTGCTGTGCACTCTGTCACGGAAACCACCCGGCGAGCTACAAGGGCTGTTCTACTTACAAAGAGCTCCAACACCGTAAGAAATCAAATTCCAATAATAACAAATTTTTTTTCGATACTAAAGATACTAATTTTAAGTCTAATTATGTACAAGATAATCCCCCTTTAGGTCCCACTCCTACTAATTCTCCCAAGGTGCAAAATCATTCCTACGCAGAGGCAGTAGCCAATCAGACAGCTCGGCATACATTACCACCTTCAACACCTAATACCTCACCTCCTTCAGAAACCAATATCACACTCTTAATGACAAGTTTCCTGAATGATTTCAAAACCTTAATAAATCCTCTAATCTCTCTACTAACAAAAGTAATCTCAAGTTTATTAGATAAAAAAAATGAATAACAATGCCACAAATAACTCACTCCTAATCCTCCTCTTCAATGCCAACGGTCTCAAAAATCATATCAATGAATTACAAACAGTTTTATATAATAAACGTGTTGATATAGCACTGATAACAGAAACCCATTTCACAAAATACTCCTTTATAAATATCCTAGGTTACTTTTCATTAAAATCGAACCACCCAGACAATACCGCACACGGTGGTGTAGCAATTCTAGTCAAAACTTCCTTATTTTATCAACCACTTCCTAACTATAGTTTTGATCATATTCAATCCTGCTCTATTCAAATCAAATTAAACAACATACCACTTACTATTGGCGCATTTTACTCTCCCCCTCGTCACAAGATCACTAAAGAAATACTTTCAAATTACTTTAATACAATTAAAAATAATTTTATTGTCGGTGGCGATTATAACGCCAAGCACCAGAGTTGGGGTTGTTGTGTCAACAACCCTCGCGGCACCGTACTTTATAACTTAGCCAACGAAAGACATTTCCAAATTTTATCACCAGCTGGACCTACTTATTGGCCTACCTCTCCCAGAAAAAGCCCAGATATATTAGATATCTTCTCAGCTAAAATTCCGGGCAACTTATATTGCTCTACCTATAATATTTTAGACTTAAACTCAGACCACTCCTCCGTATTACTTTCGATTTCTGCAACACCGTCAGTTCGCATAGAGCCTCCTAAACTATTCTCCCCCTTAACAAATCGTAAACAATTTCACGATCTAATTAAGGAAAAAATAAACTTAAATATCAAACTTAAGTCCAACACAGATATAGACGAAGCAGTCTATAATCTAACAAATCTCATTCAATCGACAGCATGGTCAACTACCAAGCCTGACAAAAATAGAAACTTAAAACCCAAACCACACCTTTTACCAGAAGAAATCCGTAATCTGATTGTCGAAAAACGCAGGGCAAGAGCAAGGTACCAGGCCTCCCATCTCCCATCTCATAAAATAAAATATAATAAACTTGCTAATTCATTAAAAAAAGTTCTAGCAAAACATAAATCAAACACTTTCGAACAGAAATTACACAAATTGTCGGCTGCAGATGGCAGTCTCTGGAGAGAATCCAAAAGGTTACTAAATTATAAATCTATCTCAACCCCTCTCAGAAAAGAAGATAACTCCTTAGCTATTAGTGACCTAGAAAAAGCTGCAGTGTTTCAATCACACCTTTCAAATATTTTCCAACCCCATGCTGATATTGTTGATAACCTACACATGAGTAACGTTAAAAAATTTCTAGATCCCCCTCATCAATAGGACCTCCTACAAAATACTACACTCCTAACGAGGTGAAAAACATAATCTTAAAATACTCTAACAAAAAATCTCCTGGCTTCGACCTAATAACCGCAGAAGTCGTTAAGTGTCTACCGAAAAAAGCAATTATACTATTAACTTACATTTACAACGCAATTCTAAGACTCTCTTACTTCCCCTTACTATGGAAATTCTCTCACATCGTTATGTTCTCCAAACCCAATAAACCACCTGACTCTCCTGGCTCCTACAGGCCTATAAGCCTTCTACCGTTCCTTTCAAAAATTTGTGAAAGACTCATCCTTCAGCGCATTTCCCCTTATATTATTACCAATAACATCCTTCCTCCATCTCAGTTTGGCTTCCGTACCAACCATAGTACAATCCACCAAACACATCGACTAGTTGATGCTATTTCATCAACTCTCGAACGCAAACAATACTGCACCTGTGCATTCCTAGACATATCACAGGCATTCGATCGCGTCTGGCACGATGGCCTTTTATTCAAGCTTCGTAATTTTCTCCCCTCGTCACTTTTTCTTCTTATTAAATCGTATTTAACAGATAGATATTTCCAAATCCGCCTCGGGTCTTGCACTTCCGATCTGGCCCCAATCAATGCAGGAGTACCCCAAGGAGCCATATTATCGCCTCTTCTTTTCAATATATACTCCTCCGATCAACCCATTTCGCAAGACACCCTAGTCGCCGATTATGCCGATGATAAAGCTATAATGTCGATCCATGAAAATCCAGTTACAGCCTCAGCCAATTTGCAATCCCATCTTGATCAACTCTCACAATGGTATACCAAATGGAGAATTAAACTCAACCACAGTAAATCAGTCCACACCACCTTCTCTCTTAAACATGGTGTTTGCCCGCCTGTCACAGTTGACAATATACCAATTCCTATGTCCAACTCAGTAAAATATCTCGGCATCATACTAGATAAAAGACTAACTTGGAACCAACATATCAAATCAAAAAGATTAATTTTAAACTCTCGCTCCCGCTCACTAAAAAATTTAATTACAAATAATAAATATTCAAGTTTAAAAACTAAATTATTAATATACAAATCACTGATAAAGCCAATTTGGACATACGGACTTCAGTTTTGGGGTACAGCCAAAAAAACGAACCTAAACAAAATTCAAGCCTATAAAAATATAACACTAAGAAAAATCACAAATGCCCAACCCTACATATCTAATCTAACCCTTCATAACGACCTACGTATGAAATCTATAGAAGAAGAATCTATAATCTTTTACAAACGATTCTTCTCACGCCTAAACAATCACGAAAATCCACTGATTCAAAGCCTAAATACCGTAACGCTCCCGGAAAATCCTCGCAGGAGGCTAAAAAGAAGATGGTGTAGAGACCTCTTAAATTAAAAAAAAAAAAAAAAAATGTGTACCTTACCTACCACTTAATAAATTTCCTGCCTTATTACTCCCACCTTCCAATCTTTTCAATTTTATAGGGTTACCATAGGGTGATTTCTTAATCAAGACTATTCATGTATAACTACTCTTTTCACATATACTTATTGTGCTATATTGTATAGATTGTATATTATCTCTTAAAAAATAAAAAAAAAAAAAAAATGGCGCTCGGGAGTAACGATGATTATTATTCCAAAGTAAATTACGGCGGTGGTCCCTGCTGAGAATATCTTATCATTTGATTCGCCAATGAATTACTATATTATACAATATACATAATACATATTTATCATATATGTATAAGGTTATTTCATAGATACCGA